>JAUPFT010000006.1:17477745-17801307 GCA_036936625.1 Parnassius smintheus behrii | reverse complement strand
AGGGCAGCTACTGAGAATTTCTTGACAGAAAAACTCAATTACTTATTTTTTTGGCCCGATCCGGGATTTGAACGCAGGACCTCATGATCAGCAGTCGCACTGCTACAACCACTTGACCAACGAGGCAGTCAGATAAAGTATAAATAAAATTGAAACGTCTTTGTATCTGTCTGTCTGTCCGGTCTAATCTTTCGCATGGCTGAACTGATTGTGATGAAGCTCCACGAACAGATAGATAGCAATGCCAGGAGAGTAGGATAAAATAATACGAAAAACATGCAGTGTTGTTATAAAATCAAAAATCTGATCAATTTAATGGTTTTTAATGATTATCTTATACAAAATAATATTTTTTTTTTCGGTTTGTAATTTAAAAAAATGAAAAACAGGTTCTGTCTTATTATTCATTTATCATCTTCTATCTCTGAAAATTTGTGACGCAAAATCTATTTTTACATTTTTATTATTTTTAAAACTATGAATGTCAATGGATTAGACAATGAGACCTTTCTTACGAGAAATTAATAGATCTTCAATTTTATTTTGCGCTTCAAATAATTAGTAGTTTTTAAGGTAAAATCAAACAACATACCCTGCGGCAGATTGTACACAAGACTGAAGAGTACAATTTGCCACTTTGCCTGGCATATGTGGACTATGAGAAAGCCTTTGATTCCGTCGAAATTTGGGCGGTGCTGCAGTCCCTTCAGCGGTGCCAAGTTGACTGTCGGTATATCGAAGTGCTGAAGTGTTTGTACAGTAGGGCTACGATGGCTATCCGAGTACAGAACCAGAGCTCGAAACCTATCCAACTGCAGAGAGGTGTAAGACAGGGTGACTTTATATCCCCGAAACTCTTCACCGCTGCTTTGGAAGACGTTTTCAAGCTACTGGACTGGAAAGGATACGGTATTATCATCAATGGCGAGTACATCACTCACCTTCGATTTGCCGACGATATAGTCCTTATGGCAGAATCCCTGGAGGACTTAAGCACTATGCTCAATGACCTCAATAGTGCCTCCCAATGGATAGGTCTTAAGATGAACATGGACAAAACAAAGGTCATGTTTAATGTCCATGTCACACCTATGCCGGTAGTTGTTGGGAGCACTATGCTCGAATTTGTTGACGAGTACGTTTACCTGGGACAAATATTCCGACTAGGTGAGTCCAACTTCGACCGAGAGGTCAATCGACGGATTCAACTCGGCTGGGCAGCGTTCGGGAAATTATGACATATCTTCTCGTCATGTATACCTCAACCTCTAAAAACTAGATTGTACAACCAGTGCGTATTGCCAGTGATTGAAACTTACGGATCTGAGACGTGGTCCTTCACTGCTGGCCGTATGAGGACGCTCAAGGTCGCTCAGCGAGCTATGGAGAGGGCTATGCTCGGAGTTTCTCTGCGTGATAGACTCAGAAATGAGGATATCCGCAGTAAAACCAGAGTGACCGACATAGCCCAACGGATTAGTAAGTTGAAGTGGCAATGGGCCGGCCATATAGCTCGAAGAACCGATAACCGATGGGGAAGAAAGGTTCTCGAGTGGCAGCCTCGTACCGGTAGGCGTAGTGTTGGGCGACTCCCCACTAGGTGGAGTGACGACCTGGTAAGATATGCAGGAAGTCGATGGATGCAGGTGGCTCAGGACCGTGCTTTGTGGCATTACTTGGGGGAGGCCTATGTTCAGCAGTGGACTTGTGAAGGGCTGTAGTGATAGTGATAGAAGGTAAAATCAAAAACTGAGTTTAAATCATTTTAAAAACCTTAGATATTTGTCAAGTGGCTTTTTGTGTTAGTCCTATACGGAAGATGTTGCGAGTAATAGCTAGTTAATTATAAACATAGATAATAACCAAGTGACCCATATAAATAAACAAAAGCATTCAAAAAGAGGCAAAAGTTGCAGGTATGATAAGTTTAATGATAAATGTATTATTTATCATTAAACTATCCGTTACAGCCTATAAAAGTCTACTGCTGAATATAGGCCTCCCCAAGAGATTGCCTAATGGGGGATATTTGCCATAGTTGGCACGCTTGGCAACCGCATTTTATTTTTATTTTTAGTCGTTGTTAGGAAGGCGATACCGCCTATCTCCGGATTTGTTTCCTTCTGTCGCCTCTAACGACACCCACGGATTGACATGGGCTATGTGTAATTACGGGAACACTATCTATTCCCTCACTCTCATAGTTCGATGGGATAGTAAAACGACAAGACTTAAGAAACTGAAGAGATTTCTTATATTTACGGGAACACTACACATTGATTAAAACTACTTTTCCGGATTTTATCGCGTTTAATATATATGATTTTTAATTCCCGACGTTTTGGGTGCCCGTGACCATGGGTCACGTTATAACTATGGATACCTTCCACGTTTTGACTGTGCATCTCAAAGCTAAGAATCTGAGCTTTCACACCCACTCTCTCGCGGAGAACCGCAACCTCCTCGTAGTCGTTCAAGGGCTCCTCAAAGAGCTCGATGCCGAACACATTTACAGCGATCTTAATACGCAAAATCTCCCAGTCAAGGAAGTGCACAGGATGCACCACCCCACCACATGAGTAAAGAAACCGACCAGAGGGGAAGCTACATTCAAACGGCTCGCTGCGACTATACCCATACCTAGCGCAGCGATGGGTGCGTGAGTTCTCACCGACAGGTTCACCGATGCTCCGTCGTAGTACAAACCGGTTTGCGCCGGCTCAGTCAGTATCCATAGATTATCCATAAAAGGGCTGTTAGTCGTGCGCATAGAATACTATAATACATACATAATAGAAAGGGGGAGTGGGCGGAGCCCGTGTAGCCACTTAAATGCCACTAACACGTCAATTCACACGTATAAATGTCAACACGAGATGTGTTTTAACGTTACAATCGCTTTCAATTTTCGCATGCAACTATTTAAAATACATATAATATACTATAAAATCCGTCTGTCAACACAGCGAATCGGGGATGTAGTAGTGATTAACTGTACACTCGTACAAAATAAGGTTGACAGCTATTTTATTGTGTATTATAGTATTCTATGGTCGTGCGCATTTAAATAAATGGAAGAAAAATATTTAAAAAAAATATATGAAAAATATTTCGTGATTTTATAAATCAATTTATTTATTTTTTTACTATTAGGTATAGTTAAGTTTAGAAATTGTTTATTATAAAATAAGACATTATAGATTTATATAAGTAATTAATCAGTGTTCTGTTAAAATTAATGCCTAACAGTTGTACAGTATATATAAAATTCGAAATAAAAAAAAATACAATTGCCAGACAATGGTGAATGTGGTGTTAGAGGTAGTGGGGCTGGTGTTGGTGGTGGTGCTTGTAGTATCGTTGTTGGTGGTGGGTAGTGGACCACCACCAACACCACCGCCACTAATACCACCACCATGACTAGTATCACCACCACAATTATTACCACCACCACTACCACTAGCAACACCACAACCCACCGCTACTGTCCACTACTACTATCGCAGCCATTACTACCACCACCTGATTTTTTGTACTCATGAATACGTTGTCTTACGAAAATATCAAACATTATCTCGAAAAAAAAAATCGAAGAAAAAAATACAAAAATTATCTCGAAAAGATTTTAATTATAAATTGCACGTACTTTCTAAATATTCGCCCGTTTTACCCTACAGTAAGGTTCCATAAGACATAATACATAAAACGAAAATTAGGAAAATAAACAATTTTGGCAGTTTCACGTTAAGTTACAATAAAAAGACATGTTGTTATTTTAATTTAAGTTACAATGAAATCACGTGATGTTTTATACTATGTATATAATATTGTTATATTTTCCTTAAATTTTTCACATTCATCAGGTGACAACCCTATCAAAATAGGTATATATTTTCGACGTTATTAGGAAGCTTCCCCTCTGGTCAGTGCTGTGTGACTCTACTGACAAAAAGCGTTACCTTGACTTATGCCTGGTCATTCTGGACCTGTCTCCAGAAGGCAAGGAAATATTAAACATCCGCCAAATCTGCAACCTCACGGGGATTGTAGAGAGACTCCTAGAAAGAGGATAGTTGGCCAATGCCACCGATGCGTTAAATGTCTAGGACATGTCCCATATATACTAAACGCGATAAAATCCGTAAAATTAGTTTTAATCAAATACTGAAGAGAGATTAGGCGCAGGACCAACAGCTTTACGTACTTTCCGAGGCATAGCAGTGAAACGCCGCCAACTTCCTGACTCCGGGGTGCTATTGAAAGTTTTTTAATAGAAAAATTTTAAAGGTGATTTTTCGGACCGCCCCGGAATTCAAACTGGTCCCGAGTTCATAAAATTATTACGAAACCTAGTGAGACTTTTTTCGAATAACAGCTTACTATAATGTATGTTACAATTTACAACACATTACAAATTAGAAATAGCTTGGTAGCGATCACCTTACCCAGGGGTTATTATCATACTATCCTTAATAATATAATAACCCTTTTTATAGGAACTTAGTTTAATAAAGTTTGTGAACCTTGATGATTGATTGAGATAGACAGACAGACGCGATGTATAGACTTTGTTTTAATATGTTTTGGTTGATTAGTAAGCACTTATAGGTACATTGTAATAAAATGACTGGGAAATAACACACAAATTGACTAGGTAATATAGTGCTTACCTATATTATTACACACTGATAAATAGTGAGGAAGTAAGATGGTTTATACTGTTTGTTTAAGGATTACGAAAAACACAGAGATAATTTAATTGTATTTACTACTAGCGATCCGCCCCGGCTTTGCACGGGTTATTAATGGATATCGACAAAAGCGCCATCTAACTGGTCTAAATGTAAATATACACACAAATATTTTCATCAAAATCGGTTGGATGCTTTCAAAGTCTGTAACGGACATAGGTAGAAACATTTTTGTGTCTTATATTGATAGATTTTCAATCATCATTCAAAATCATCATCATTTCAAAAGATTCTTATCAAAATAACTTGATGGTAACATGTCCATTTATAATGTTATTAGAAATCAAAAGGGTATTTTCAATGATAACAGATATGAATATAATATAAGACTATTGTCTTCAATATCCATACACTTTTTTGACTCTACCTACGGGCACCTCTGCAAACTTTCAGCCTACAAGGCATACAGATTTGTTCTAAGTGATCCACCTAAAAAAAGTTATTGAATATTGTAAAGGTGTTTTAACTAAATAATAATTTTTGTCAATATATTATTTTTTCAATATTTAATGTAATCTAAAAAGCTTTTGGGGACTTTGTTTATGTATGTATTGATTTACATTTCAAACATTTATGATTTTGTTAGGAATGAAAGGATATTTTTATTAATAATATTATGCGTTCAATAACAACAAACTATATTTTCATATTTCTGTCAGCCTTGTTTTATCCCTGCCTGTATATTAAATATAAAAGAAATTGTTATAAAATATACGCCATTAAATAGCTTCAGTTGATCTAACACGGAAGTAGTAGTGGAAGTAATTATTGATTAACGTCAACAATATTCGACTATGTAAAAGTTGCCTGTTTCACTGGTTTCATGTATAGAAAAATATATTATATTTATATTAAGTACCCGATCATAGATGACAAAATAATATTCCTTTCTGCAGAGTTAACAAAACAACAGTATAAGCATAATAGAAGCATCTGATTCTATCACAGGGTGTGGTACAAACACATCAAGTATATAACCATTATACTATATTATTATGCAAATTTATATACCATAATATTATTCAAACTGTTCTGGTACAAGTAATATCTACTTTTTTACACATAAATATATGTGCCACTACTATGCCTATATTGTCTATCTACTATGCCTGGTAAAAATCCAGGATCCAAGTCTGGCTTACCAACTTCCTACTTACTTGGTGAGTGTCGTTAAGGCGTCAGAGGGAAACAAATCAGATGGGCAGCAGCGTGTTCCTAATAACGACTAAAAATAAAAAAAATGGCTGTCAATCGACTTGCCAAGCGTGGTTGACTATGGTAAATATCCCGCTTATGAGGCTATCTATGGGTGCGGCCTATTTTCAACAGTGGACTTCAGTAGACTCTAACGGAAACGTCAAGAATTAGTGTTTGACTCTTTTGTAACTATTCAAAATACGTACCGTTCTCTTTTTAACTTACGCGAAAGAGAAGTATCTATTACATATTAATACTATATATATATATATATATATATATATATATATATATATAGTATTAATATGTACTATACAATTTGACATATTAATACTATATATATATATATATATATATATATATATATATATATAGTATTAATATGTAATAGATACTTCTCTTTCGCGTAAGTTAAAAAGAGAACGGTACGTATTTTGAATAGTTACAAAAGAGTCAAACACTAATTCTTGACGTTTCCGTTAGAGTCTACTGAAGTCCACTGTTGAAAATAGGCCGCACCCATAGATAGCCTCATAAGCGGGATATTTACCATAGTCAACCACGCTTGGCAAGTCGATTGACAGCCGTTTTTTTTATTTTTAGTCGTTATTAGGAACACGCTGCTGCCCATCTGATTTGTTTCCCTCTGACGCCTTAACGACACTCACCAAGTAAGTAGGAAGTTGGTAAGCCAGACTTGGATCCTGGATTTTTACCAGGCATAGTAGATAGACAATATAGGCATAGTAGTGGCACATATATTTATGTGTAAAAAAGTAGATATTACTTGTACCAGAACAGTTTGAATAATATTATGGTATATAAATTTGCATAATAATATAGTATAATGGTTATATACTTGATGTGTTTGTACCACACCCTGTGATAGAATCAGATGCTTCTATTATGCTTATACTGTTGTTTTGTTAACTCTGCAGAAAGGAATATTATTTTGTCATCTATGATCGGGTACTTAATATAAATATAATATATTTTTCTATACATGAAACCAGTGAAACAGGCAACTTTTACATAGTCGAATATTGTTGACGTTAATCAATAATTACTTCCACTACTACTTCCGTGTTAGATCAACTGAAGCTATTTAATGGCGTATATTTTATAACAATTTCTTTTATATTTAATATACAGGCAGGGATAAAACAAGGCTGACAGAAATATGAAAATATAGTTTGTTGTTATTGAACGCATAATATTATTAATAAAAATATCCTTTCATTCCTAACAAAATCATAAATGTTTGAAATGTAAATCAATACATACATAAACAAAGTCCCCAAAAGCTTTTTAGATTACATTAAATATTGAAAAAATAATATATTGACAAAAATTATTATTTAGTTAAAACACCTTTACAATATTCAATAACTTTTTTTAGGTGGATCACTTAGAACAAATCTGTATGCCTTGTAGGCTGAAAGTTTGCAGAGGTGCCCGTAGGTAGAGTCAAAAAAGTGTATGGATATTGAAGACAATAGTCTTATATTATATTCATATCTGTTATCATTGAAAATACCCTTTTGATTTCTAATAACATTATAAATGGACATGTTACCATCAAGTTATTTTGATAAGAATCTTTTGAAATGATGATGATTTTGAATGATGATTGAAAATCTATCAATATAAGACACAAAAATGTTTCTACCTATGTCCGTTACAGACTTTGAAAGCATCCAACCGATTTTGATGAAAATATTTGTGTGTATATTTACATTTAGACCAGTTAGATGGCGCTTTTGTCGATATCCATTAATAACCCGTGCAAAGCCGGGGCGGATCGCTAGTAGTAAATACAATTAAATTATCTCTGTGTTTTTCGTAATCCTTAAACAAACAGTATAAACCATCTTACTTCCTCACTATTTATCAGTGTGTAATAATATAGGTAAGCACTATATTACCTAGTCAATTTGTGTGTTATTTCCCAGTCATTTTATTACAATGTAACTATAAGTGCTTACTAATCAACCAAAACATATTAAAACAAAGTCTATACATCGCGTCTGTCTGTCTATCTCAATCAATCATCAAGGTTCACAAACTTTATTAAACTAAGTTCCTATAAAAAGGGTTATTATATTATTAAGGATAGTATGATAATAACCCCTGGGTAAGGTGATCGCTACCAAGCTATTTCTAATTTGTAATGTGTTGTAAATTGTAACATACATTATTGTAAGCTGTTATTCGAAAAAAGTCTCACTAGGTTTCGTAATAATTTTATGAACTCGGGACCAGTTTGAATTCCGGGGCGGTCCGAAAAATCACCTTTAAAATTTTTCTATTAAAAAACTTTCAATAGCACCCCGGAGTCAGGAAGTTGGCGGCGTTTCACTGCTATGCCTCGGAAAGTACGTAAAGCTGTTGGTCCTGCGCCTAATCTCTCTTCAGTATTTGATTAAAACTAATTTTACGGATTTTATCGCGTTTAGTATATATGGGACATGTCCTAGACATTTAACGCATCGGTGGCATTGGCCAACTATCCTCTTTCTAGGAGTCTCTCTACAATCCCCGTGAGGTTGCAGATTTGGCGGATGTTTAATATTTCCTTGCCTTCTGGAGACAGGTCCAGAATGACCAGGCATAAGTCAAGGTAACGCTTTTTGTCAGTAGAGTCACACAGCACTGACCAGAGGGGAAGCTTCCTAATAACGTCGAAAATATATACCTATTTTGATAGGGTTGTCACCTGATGAATGTGAAAAATTTAAGGAAAATATAACAATATTATATACATAGTATAAAACATCACGTGATTTCATTGTAACTTAAATTAAAATAACAACATGTCTTTTTATTGTAACTTAACGTGAAACTGCCAAAATTGTTTATTTTCCTAATTTTCGTTTTATGTATTATGTCTTATGGAACCTTACTGTAGGGTAAAGCGGGCGAATATTTAGAAAGTACGTGCAATTTATAATTAAAATCTTTTCGAGATAATTTTTGTATTTTTTTCTTCGATTTTTTTTTTCGAGATAATGTTTGATATTTTCGTAAGACAACGTATTCATGAGTACAAAAAATCAGGTGGTGGTAGTAATGGCTGCGATAGTAGTAGTGGACAGTAGCGGTGGGTTGTGGTGTTGCTAGTGGTAGTGGTGGTGGTAATAATTGTGGTGGTGATACTAGTCATGGTGGTGGTATTAGTGGCGGTGGTGTTGGTGGTGGTCCACTACCCACCACCAACAACGATACTACAAGCACCACCACCAACACCAGCCCCACTACCTCTAACACCACATTCACCATTGTCTGGCAATTGTATTTTTTTTTATTTCGAATTTTATATATACTGTACAACTGTTAGGCATTAATTTTAACAGAACACTGATTAATTACTTATATAAATCTATAATGTCTTATTTTATAATAAACAATTTCTAAACTTAACTATACCTAATAGTAAAAAAATAAATAAATTGATTTATAAAATCACGAAATATTTTTCATATATTTTTTTTAAATATTTTTCTTCCATTTATTTAAATGCGCACGACCATAGAATACTATAATACACAATAAAATAGCTGTCAACCTTATTTTGTACGAGTGTACAGTTAATCACTACTACATCCCCGATTCGCTGTGTTGACAGACGGATTTTATAGTATATTATATGTATTTTAAACAGTTGCATGCGAAATTTGAAAGCGATTGTAACGTTAAAACACATCTCGTGTTGACATTTATACGTGTGAATTGACGTGTTAGTGGCATTTAAGTGGCTACACGGGCTCCGCCCACTCCCCCTTTCTATTATGTATGTATTATAGTATTCTATGCGCACGACTAACAGCCCTTTTATGGATAATCTATGGATACTGACTGAGCCGGCGCAAACCGGTTTGTACTACGACGGAGCATCGGTGAACCTGTCGGTGAGAACTCACGCACCCATCGCTGCGCTAGGTATGGGTATAGTCGCAGCGAGCCGTTTGAATGTAGCTTCCCCTCTGGTCGGTTTCTTTACTCATGTGGTGGGGTGGTGCATCCTGTGCACTTCCTTGACTGGGAGATTTTGCGTATTAAGATCGCTGTAAATGTGTTCGGCATCGAGCTCTTTGAGGAGCCCTTGAACGACTACGAGGAGGTTGCGGTTCTCCGCGAGAGAGTGGGTGTGAAAGCTCAGATTCTTAGCTTTGAGATGCACAGTCAAAACGTGGAAGGTATCCATAGTTATAACGTGACCCATGGTCACGGGCACCCAAAACGTCGGGAATTAAAAATCATATATATTAAACGCGATAAAATCCGGAAAAGTAGTTTTAATCAATGTGTAGTGTTCCCGTAAATATAAGAAATCTCTTCAGTTTCTTCAGTCTTGTCGTTTTACTATCCCATCGAACTATGAGAGTGAGGGAATAGATAGTGTTCCCGTAATTACACATAGCCCATGTCAATCCGTGGGTGTCGTTAGAGGCGACAGAAGGAAACAAATCCGGAGATAGGCGGTATCGCCTTCCTAACAACGACTAAAAATAAAAATAAAATGCGGTTGCCAAGCGTGCCAACTATGGCAAATATCCCCCATTAGGCAATCTCTTGGGGAGGCCTATATTCAGCAGTAGACTTTTATAGGCTGTAACGGATAGTTTAATGATAAATAATACATTTATCATTAAACTTATCATACCTGCAACTTTTGCCTCTTTTTGAATGCTTTTGTTTATTTATATGGGTCACTTGGTTATTATCTATGTTTATAATTAACTAGCTATTACTCGCAACATCTTCCGTATAGGACTAACACAAAAAGCCACTTGACAAATATCTAAGGTTTTTAAAATGATTTAAACTCAGTTTTTGATTTTACCTTCTATCACTATCACTACAGCCCTTCACAAGTCCACTGCTGAACATAGGCCTCCCCCAAGTAATGCCACAAAGCACGGTCCTGAGCCACCTGCATCCATCGACTTCCTGCATATCTTACCAGGTCGTCACTCCACCTAGTGGGGAGTCGCCCAACACTACGCCTACCGGTACGAGGCTGCCACTCGAGAACCTTTCTTCCCCATCGGTTATCGGTTCTTCGAGCTATATGGCCGGCCCATTGCCACTTCAACTTACTAATCCGTTGGGCTATGTCGGTCACTCTGGTTTTACTGCGGATATCCTCATTTCTGAGTCTATCACGCAGAGAAACTCCGAGCATAGCCCTCTCCATAGCTCGCTGAGCGACCTTGAGCGTCCTCATACGGCCAGCAGTGAAGGACCACGTCTCAGATCCGTAAGTCATCACTGGCAATACGCACTGGTTGTACAATCTAGTTTTTAGAGGTTGAGGTATACATGACGAGAAGATATGTCATAATTTCCCGAACGCTGCCCAGCCGAGTTGAATCCGTCGATTGACCTCTCGGTCGAAGTTGGACTCACCTAGTCGGAATATTTGTCCCAGGTAAACGTACTCGTCAACAAATTCGAGCATAGTGCTCCCAACAACTACCGGCATAGGTGTGACATGGACATTAAACATGACCTTTGTTTTGTCCATGTTCATCTTAAGACCTATCCATTGGGAGGCACTATTGAGGTCATTGAGCATAGTGCTTAAGTCCTCCAGGGATTCTGCCATAAGGACTATATCGTCGGCAAATCGAAGGTGAGTGATGTACTCGCCATTGATGATAATACCGTATCCTTTCCAGTCCAGTAGCTTGAAAACGTCTTCCAAAGCAGCGGTGAAGAGTTTCGGGGATATAAAGTCACCCTGTCTTACACCTCTCTGCAGTTGGATAGGTTTCGAGCTCTGGTTCTGTACTCGGATAGCCATCGTAGCCCTACTGTACAAACACTTCAGCACTTCGATATACCGACAGTCAACTTGGCACCGCTGAAGGGACTGCAGCACCGCCCAAATTTCGACGGAATCAAAGGCTTTCTCATAGTCCACATATGCCAGGCAAAGTGGCAAATTGTACTCTTCAGTCTTGTGTACAATCTGCCGCAGGGTATGTTGTTTGATTTTACCTTAAAAACTACTAATTATTTGAAGCGCAAAATAAAATTGAAGATCTATTAATTTCTCGTAAGAAAGGTCTCATTGTCTAATCCATTGACATTCATAGTTTTAAAAATAATAAAAATGTAAAAATAGATTTTGCGTCACAAATTTTCAGAGATAGAAGATGATAAATGAATAATAAGACAGAACCTGTTTTTCATTTTTTTAAATTACAAACCGAAAAAAAAAATATTATTTTGTATAAGATAATCATTAAAAACCATTAAATTGATCAGATTTTTGATTTTATAACAACACTGCATGTTTTTCGTATTATTTTATCCTACTCTCCTGGCATTGCTATCTATCTGTTCGTGGAGCTTCATCACAATCAGTTCAGCCATGCGAAAGATTAGACCGGACAGACAGACAGATACAAAGACGTTTCAATTTTATTTATACTTTATCTGACTGCCTCGTTGGTCAAGTGGTTGTAGCAGTGCGACTGCTGATCATGAGGTCCTGCGTCCAAATCCCGGATCGGGCCAAAAAAATAAGTAATTGAGTTTTTCTGTCAAGAAATTCTCAGTAGCTGCCCTGAGTCAGGAAGTTGGCGGTGTCTCACCCCCGTGCCTCGTAAAGCACGTAAAGCCGTTGGTCCTCCGCCTGATCTCTCGGGTCGTTTCGGTTTACCGTCCCATCGGATTATGAGAGTGAGGGAATAGAGAGTGCACCTGTGCTCGCGCATACACTTGGGCACTATAATCCTGTCCTGCGCCGATGGCTAGCCTTCGTTGAGGCAGGCCGCCGTGGGCGGAATTCGGTCTAGAGGACATTATTACATTATATTTTATCTATATAATATGTATGCAGACAATCAGCAAGACATCTTTCACTATTAAGTGATTTCAGTTTTTAAAGAACAGAAACATTCTATTTAACTTCAATCTATCCAAATTACTAATAATAATAGATTTTCAAATAGTCTTATTTAGGCACACTCATATTGAATCGTAGACATAGGTTAAAGTTCTCATTGAAATCAAGCAAATTATTTGGAGCACAAAGAAATAAAGACGCTTAATTATATCTTCTGATTTAAATTATAATAGATAAATTACGCCCGACAATAAGGTCCACTACGACAGGACATTACAAAACAATTTTGAATACACATGTTGTAGTATAGATATAAATTAGTCAATATTTTACTTAAAGTTAATGTATACCTCACATGATAATTGATATCATACATGACATAAGATAACAAAAGCATTTTTAAAACTAATTCGGCTGTATTTAAAATCAAAATAAGAAGACTGGAAACACTTTAACGTAGAAGTAAGATTATCGTTAAAATTAACAAAGGGTTATCATTAAGAGTTATCATTATTATATGCTCGAAAGAGAGGATTTGAAATACATGGTTGAAATTCTGTAATTATTTTATATAAAACTAGCGATGCCGCCTCAAATTCGCCTTGTTGGTATCTATTAATCTCCGGTTCAAAAATCTTTATTTCTCAATAAGACAATCGTCACTTACATGAGCACAATAATTATATAAACTTAATAGGTACTAACAATTCGTAGTGCGGGTATAAATAAAACTTTGTTAAATATCGCTTAATATATTTGTTGCTCACTCAAATTATAAGGTGGTGGTCCAAGCTAGATAATGTTTTTCGCTTTTATTTAATAATGACATAGATTAAGTACTTAGCTGTTTTTGAGTATAGGTAAGCAAGTAACTTCTGTTTGAAAGCATTCAAATATTTCGCCCCCCTTTACAAATGTAGGTTGTTTATTGTTTTTATAGACGACAATACAAGGGGACTAGCTCGGCGTGTTATATATTTGTTTGTTTGCTTCTTTGTTAAAAATGTCAGTTGTGTGTGGATTAATTTATCTTTTATTTTGTATATTAGTATTCATGTGCTATATGTATTGTTACGAGCTTGAGGTTCATGACAATAAAAATTGCCGATAAAATTACCTAAATTAACACTTTAATTTACTTTACACAAATTAAAGTTAAAACACTAATAATTAAACACACTAATTCACTTAATTCCGCTCCGAAGCTTCGCTTGTGTCGCCGAGTTCAACTCTGCCTCGATCGCATCTTGCAGCGCCTATTTATTTAAATTAGCAAAGAAGCGTCCCGAATCTTCAGGTAAATGCGCGCAAAGGGACGAGTTTGCGAGTATAGATTTTCTAGAAACTTAGTTCTTCGGATGGCGCTGTCGGTTGAGAGATCTGTGATGTCATTTTCTGCAACGCTCTACTCGCTCTCGTTCCTGACACCAGATGGCGCTAGTATATTGTCGACTGGAGCGCGTAACACTGCCACGTAACGTAACACACACTGTACATGTACGACACCAATCCTCGACATCGTCACGATAATGGACCCAGTAAAACTGTTCTCGGACCTTCAGTAGAGTTCGTTTACCTCCCAGATGGACTCTTGAACGACCATTATGGCACAGCTGTAGAACATTCGGCACTTTAGCTTTAGGGACAACCATTTGTAAACGACAGCTGTCTCCTCGACCATTATCCCATTTACGGCACAGGACTCCATCCTGAAGCAGCAAGCTGTCCCATTGGTCCCAATAGCTTTTCGTGGTTGAACTCATCGCTGACACGTCCCTCCACTTAGGCTTGGTAGCAGGGGCCTTCATCCATCCCAGAATCGGCTTGATGTCCGGATCTTCCTGCTGTGCATGTCGTAGGCTGTCCCTCCACCCGTTGCTGAGGTAGTCTGTCCTGAGCATCCTCACGGATACCACTTCCTTACTCTCTTGCCTACCACAATGGTTGCAATCTTCAGGAAAAGGTCTTCTTGACAATGCATCTGCGTTGCCGTGAGATTTCCCGCTGCAGTGTCCGATAGGAAAGTCGCATTCCTGCTGCTGCTGGGCGGTGCTGTTAGCCGCACTTCCTTTCTGAGACCGTTCACCTTCCCTTCCTAGGGTGTGCTTAGGGCAGCTGGACCGAAGATGGCCCCTTACCCCACAGCCATAGCACCTAGGGCTGTATCTTTTATTGTGGTCGCGAACCGTAACTGCTGTAACCTCCCTAGCGTGAGGTGAACGATGATCCTGTCGCCGCCAGGCAGTGCTGTTAGCTGCACTACCCTCTCGAGATCGATCAACTCTCCTTTCCACGGTTCGCTTAGGGCAGCTGGATCGAAGATGGCCCCTTTCCCCACAGCCATAGCACCTAGGGCTGTATCCTTTGTTGCGGTCGCGAACTGTAGCTGCTGCAACCTCCCTGACGCGATGGGAACGATGATCCTGCCGCACGGCTTCTACCTCCAGTGCATGGGCCAAGGCGTCCTTAAGCGTCTCGTGGTGCCCGAGCCTCACAGCAGCTCTGACTTCCAGGTCGCGGATGCCGTCGATGAATGTCTGCACCAGGTTCCCTTCAATGAGCGCAGGTACAGACCGGTATGCTTTTCGCACCAGCTTCTCCACTTCTAGATCCCACTGCTGCAGGTTTTCGTTGATGCGCTGCACACGATCTTTAAGCTGCGCACGAAAGACGTGTTCCAGGTGAGCGTCGCCATATCTCGCCTCCAATGCCTCAAGGAGTTGCTCATAAGTCACTTCCTCACCGAGAGCTTCCAGAACTGTTAAGGCCTGGTCGCGCAGGCCTAGTGTGAGAGCAGTCATGGCCTGACTTTTATTCCAGCCGTTCGCTTTCATAACAGCCTCGAACTGGATTTTGTAGGCTGACCAGGAAGAAGTCCCGTCGAACGGTGGCACCTTGAACCCACGTAGCGAAGGTGCTGAAGCTACTACGGGAGCTGTAGTTCCATCCCCAAGTTTGAGTTCGTTCAGCGTTTTCTTCACGTCAGCCATCACGTTGTCAACCCGATTGTTCACATGGTTGATTCGGGTTTCATGTTCTTCGATTCGGGTTTCAGCTTCCGACAGACGGTTGTCGTGTTGAGCAACCCCATCCTTCACCTGCCTTATCTCTTTCCCAAAGGTAGCGTGAAGGTCCTTCATGAGGAGCATCTGTTCTTCCGACCGACGAGCCTGTTCCGCCTGCTGACGGGCCTGTTCCTCCTGTCCGCTCTGCAGCTGCTCTTTCAACTGACGAACCTGTTCCGCCTGCTGGCGAGCCTGCTCCTGCAGCATCACCATCAGGGCGCCTAAATCAGGTGCTACAGACGCAGGGGCTACGGACGGACCGGCATCCGTTGCCGGCCGCTGGCCCTCCAACGTCTGCGGCGTTGCACCACCAAATCTTCGTTGGTCCGTCTCCTGCTGGCGTTGACTTCGGGTACGGACACCCTCCGTTTCCTCCTTAGGTAAAATCGGCATTATTTTATCCCACTTCTGACACCAATTGTTACGAGCTTGAGGTTCGTGACAATAAAAATTGCCGATAAAATTACCTAAATTAACACTTTAATTTACTTTACACAAATTAAAGTTAAAACACTAATAATTAAACACACTAATTCACTTAATTCCGCTCCGAAGCTTCGCTTGTGTCGCCGAGTTCAACTCTGCCTCGATCGCATCTTGCAGCGCCTATTTATTTAAATTAGCAAAGAAGCGTCCCGAATGTTCAAGTAAATGCGCGCAAAGGGACGAGTTTGCGAGTATAGATTTTCTAGAAACTTAGTTCTTCGGATGGCGCTGTCGGTTGAGAGATCTGTGATGTCATTTTCTGCAACGCTCTACTCGCTCTCGTTCCGGACACTAGATGGCGCTAGTATATCGTCGACTGGAGCGCGTAACAGTATAAAGCTGAGTAACGTTCAAACATTTAGTTTCTTTTTAAATATTTTGTTTTAGCTGGTGTCAAAAAGTCATAGTTATACAAAATTTTTATGATACGGTTTTGTATCTCTTGGAAAGGGTTAATATTGGTTTTAGCGGCATGATCCCATACTTCCACAAGGTAAAGGAAGTGAGGTTTTACTAAAGCATTATACATCAGGATTCCGCCTTTTTTTGGGAATACTATAAGTGGTAGCCACGCTGCAGCTATATTATTGTTGTAGCATGAATGGTTTGGCTCAGCCGGGGAGGGACCACGCTCTCACAGAATACCAGCGTAAAATAGCAGCTTAATGCCGCTGTGTTTCGTATGGTGAGTATAGAGAACCGGAGACCCATTTAACTGGAATCGAGGCATTCCATCTTAGTCCTCAAGGGTGACCCTTAGTCGCGGATAAATATAGATGTCCATGGGCCACAGCATCCACTTACAAACAGGTGGACTGTTTCTCACCTTTATTTTATAAAAAATATTATTATATGAAAAACCATAAACCAAACTCCTTTTTAGTAACTAGTATTTCAGGTATTTTTCAAAATACGGAAGTTGATTATGTACCTGTGTTTAATTTAATGATTATAATAAAAATACATCATTACAAAATAAATAAATATTTTTAATTTACCACTTATCTGACTAAAACAAATTTCTTAGTCAAGTATTCTGTATTCGGTAAAATATTATATGAATACTAACCGAAAATTCGTTGCCAGTCTAATAATAAATAATATTTATTAAAAGAAATTCCCATGTTTAATTTACCACTGGTTCGGAAATTACTTCTGTCCTGGGAAGAATCAGCATGAAACCCAGTGGAGCACTTATGTTGAAAAAAAAAACAGTTTATAATATGTCATGTAACATAACAATATTTTATACTTGGTAGAGTCATGTTGCAGTTATGTTATTAGTATAGTTGAAGTACGACCGGGTTGATTTGATCGGGGAAGGACCACGCTCTCACAGTATACCAAAGTAAAATAGTAGCTTAATGCTGCTATGTTTCGTATGGTGATTGTAGTAAACCGGAGACCCTTTTTGCTGAAAACGAGGCATTTGATTTTAGTGCTCACGGGTGACAACGCATCTGCATTTGGATTTGTAATCGAGAATAGATATAGATGTCTATGGGCCACAGCAAACACTTATCATCATGTGGACTGTGTGCTCGTTTGTCACACTAGAAACACCAGCTTTCAAATTAAAAATAGAATTATCTAAATCAGTTCACCTAGAAAAAAGTTATGAAGATAAAAAAAAATTAAAAAAAAACCAGTCGAAATGTTTTTTTTTATAGAAATAGTTTTATTCCTATTCATTGGGATTTCAATTATATTGATGTCAAATAAACTTTAATAAAAGTATAGAATATTATTTCAATGTCAATTTTATTCGAATCACCTCACTAACAGAGGTTATTATCTTTTCGGATAGAATATAACCTAGATCACTCATGGCATAGTTTTCTATATGTCTGTGAAGTTAAGTCAAAATTGTTTCAGATATTTCGAATATTAGATAGTTGGAATAGACGGACAGACAAAAAACATTAAAAATGGTTAATAACGCATCAAAAAAATCCCCCGAGCTTAATAAAAGGAGTTATTTTGCTATGACAGACGTCTGTCTGACACTTCAAAACGACGAAAGAATAAACGCCCGGACTCTCATAATTTTGCATAATTGAGTCGTGCATATATCATCATCATCATTATAGCCCTTCACAAATCCACTACAAGGTCCTGAGCCACCCGCATCCATACACTTCCTCATATATTATCAGGTCGTCACTATATCTAATAAGAAAGCCGCCCTACACTTCACTTACCGGTACGAGGTTGTCATTCGAAGACCTGTCTTCCGGTTGTCGATTCTTGGAGCTATCTGGCCGGTCTCTTGCCGCTTCAGCTGACTAATCCGTTGGGTTATTTCGGTGACCCTGGTAGTGTAACGGATATCCTTAGCTCTAAGTCCATCGCGCAGAGAAACCCAGAGCATAGCCTTCTCCATAGCTCGCCGAGTAACTTTGAGCTTTCTCATACAGCCAGCGGTGAAGGACCACGTCTCAGCGTGGCGAATGATGGTGTCAAGCGAGGACTTTTATTGTTTTTGATAATTTAGTCGTGTGTATGATTTATATGTTTTTACTCTAAGGTGATGACATTTTATTTAACAACAATAAATAATGATAGGAAATTCTATTACATATTAATACTATATATATATATATATATATATATATATATATATATATATATATATAGTATTAATATGTAATAGATACTTCTCTTTCGCGTAAGTTAAAAAGAGAACGGTACGTATTTTGAATAGTTACAAAAGAGTCAAACACTAATTCTTGACGTTTCCGTTAGAGTCTACTGAAGTCCACTGTTGAAAATAGGCCGCACCCATAGATAGCCTCATAAGCGGGATATTTACCATAGTCAACCACGCTTGGCAAGTCGATTGACATATATATATATATATATATGCGTATATACGGATCCGTATATACGCATATATATATATATATATATATATATATATATATATATATATATATATATATATATATATGCGTATATACGGACCGAATCACACGAGTTTTAACCTTCCGGGGAAAAATAAGATTTTTACTGGTATCCCAACCTATATGAACTCCCACTGGCAACACTGTACACCTCATGTCATTGTGAATTTTTCGTGCCGAATCAGCGAGTCGCATCTTCAAATAAAACATTTTAAAATTGGTTTTATGAGGGTATGTTCATAATTTTATTATTAGCAATGTGAAAACTCACTTACTTAACGCTCATAAGCTTTTTGGGCGATTGCAATAAATGTAATATTTGAATTCAAATAACTTGTAGGGTAAATTAATTATAACGCGGATTGTGAAATCTATATTTGAGACAGAGTAGTCATCTGTAAGTACATAATTTTTCAATAAATTTAATACGTTTATTATACTTATGTATTGAATACCTATATAGCATAATTATTTAAAAAAAAACCTGTAGGGTAGACTTATAAAACGCAAAATATGAAATCTATGTGTGAAACAGAACGACCGTATGAACGTACGTTTTCAATCAAATTAATATGTATATTAATTTTTAATTGATTTATTTGTTGAAAATATTATCACTTACAGTCAATGATATTGAGTGTAGGTAGTGTAAGATTGCTAGTCTAGTCTCTCGACTCCACAGAGTCAGTAATTCATTGTTGGGGAAATGTATACGCTGTTACAACAAAGTACCAGGAAATATACAAGGTCTCTCTATTATCAAGTTTAAATATATAATTAAACAAAAACTGTATAAAAAGGGTTATTATGATATAAATGAATACATAATAACCCCTGGGAATGAGGTGGTCGCTTCCATGCTGTTTCTAAAATAAATTTTGTAAATATTCTGTGACCTTTGACATTGTAAAATTTATTTAAAAAAAGTCCCGCTGGGTTGCTTGCTGATTCTTCCCAGGACAGAGGCTTTTTTTTCGAACCAGTGGTATATATATTGACTTTTAATAAGAATTACTTGTAATCTATACTGAATTAAAATTATTTTATTTATTTATTAATTTATTAAAAAGAAATAGAACATCTTTAAGAAAGGCGACAACGCTCTCTTAAAGAACTACAGACCGATTTCCCTTCTGAGCCGCGTCTACGTGCTGTTTTCGAGAGTCATTACGAATCGTCTCGCATGCAGACTTGACGACTTCCAGCCTCCCGAACAAGCCGGTTTCCGAAAAGGCTTCAGTACCATAGACCACATACATACCCTGCGGCACGACTGAAGAGTACAATCTGCCACTTTGCCTGGCGTATGTGGACTATGAGAAAGCCTTTGATTCCGTCGAAATTTGGGCGGTGCTACAGTCCCTTCAGCGGTGCCAAGTTGACTGTCGGTATATCGAAGTGCTGAAGTGTTTGTACAGTAGGGCTACGATGGCTATCCGAGTACAGAACCAGAGCTCGAAACCTATCCAACTGCAGAGAGGTGTAAGACAGGGTGACGTTATATCCCCGAAACTCTTCACCGCTGCATTGGAAGACGTTTTCAAGCTACTGGACTGGAAAGGATACGGTATTGACATCAATGGCGAGTACATCACTCACCTTCGATTTGCCGACGATATAGTCCTTATGGCAGAATCGCTGGAGGACTTAAGCACTATGCTCAATGACCTCAATAGTGCCTCCCAACGGATAGGTCTTAAGATGAACATGGACAAAACAAAGATCATGTTCAATGTCCATGTCACACCTATGCCGGTAGTTGTTGGGAGCACTATGCTCGAAGTTGTTGACGAGTACGTTTACCTGGGACAAATAGTCCGACTAGGTAAGTCCAACTTCGACCGAGAGGTCAATCGACGGATTCAACTCGGCTGGGCAGCGTTCGGGAAATTACGACATATCTTTTCGTCAGGTATACCTCAATCTCTAAAAACTAGATTGTACAACCAGTGCGTGTTGCCAGTGATGACTTATGGATCTGAGACGTGGTCCTTCACTGCTGGCCGTATGAGGACGCTTAAGGTCGCTCAGCGAGCTATGGAGAGGGCTATGCTCGGAGTTTCTCTGCGTGATAGACTCAGAAATGAGGATATCCGCAGTAAAACCAGAGTGACCGACATAGCCCAACGGATTAGTAAGCTGAAGTGGCAATGGGCCGGCCATATAGCTCGAAGAACCGATAACCGATGGGGAAGAAAGGTTCTCGAGTGGCAGCCTCGTACCGGTAGGCGTAGTGTAGGGCGACCCCCCACTAGATGGAGTGACGACCTGGTAAGACATGCAGGAAGTCGATGGATGCAGGTGGCTCAGGACCGTGCTTTGTGGCATTACTTGGGGGAGGCCTATGTTCAGCAGTGGACTTGTGAAAGGCTGTAATGATGATGATGATGATGAAATAGAACATAATATCAATGCTTACAACGTAACAAAATCGCAATATAAAATCAGTGTATGAAACAGAGCGAGAGTCTGTACATTACATATCTGCCTTGCGGTGCCACGAGGTGGTACACGAAGCATTGAACTTCATTTATATAAATATTTATACGTTCACATTTACTACCAAAGTGTATATAATATCACTGTTTATAGCGTAATAAAACGCAATATAAATTTATGTATGAGTCAGAAGGAGAGTCTGTACATTACATATCTGCCCTGCGGTGCCACGAGGGGGTACACGAGACATTGGATTCTATTTCACATGCATATTCGCTTTTTTACTGCAAAAATGTATTCGCTTTTTTGCTGCAAAAATTATGCAAAGGTTATTATACTCGCGGTACCATTGGCGTGCACACGAGGCTATTTTCACAACTAATCTTACTCATTTTCGGGACAAAACAGGAGAAAAATTATTTTATCAAGTGATGAAGAAGATAAAGATTCTGTTTCACACAGCATTCTCAACCCTAAAAACTTATCAGTCAATCTTGTATTAAGGGAAAAATTGCTTTTCAAATTTTCTAAATGTAAGCCGTTCTTTTTTTCAAAGTGTCAAATTAGAGATAGAAGGTTATGCTAAAAATGAGCCATATACATTCAAATTTCAACATTGTATGTATAAGTCTTATCAAAATGACCGTTGAAGAAAATAATGATACTGTAAATAACTGCACTGTTATGTGCTTTATACAATTTAAAGGCTCCTTTAAGAACATCATTACTGCTATCAGAGCTAACCAATGATTATAAAGAAAGCTCTTAAGGAAACCCAAGTGACTTCTTATTTGGTACAAAATATTATTTTAAAAATATCAAAGGATTTCTTTTCTATTTTATTTTATTAGACATAAAAATCATCTATATGTTTTTAACCAAAATTAATAGATAAACTAAAGTTTATGCATTTGCTATTAGAAATAACATAAATGTATAAAATTCATGGGTCAACCTTAAGTTTTATGCACCATTCTAAACAATCTTAAAATACGGAATACAGAAGAAGGAATAGTCTTCATAAGCCAGTTACCAAAGCCTTGTCAAAAAGAAAAAAAAACGACTTATTAAAGTTTTTCTCCTGGTCAACAATTATTATGTAAGTTCTCCTTTGATCTAAACTTACCTTGCTATGACAGTGCTGTCAGAGAGGTATTTATGTTTGTAAATTATAAAAATAAGCGCTTGTCTGTATATACAATATGTCTATTGTCTAAAACAGTGGTAGGTTAAGTAAGAAATTTATTCATTGTTCTTCCTACTATGATTTGGGCTCATACTGTGAAGTTAAGCGGTTCTTTTCTGGCATTTATAGGAAGAAAAATAAAAACTAGAATACGATCAAAGCTGAAGTCTAACATAATTTGGTAATATACAAGCATATACAAAGTACATATACAAAGCTGAATTTCATCAAGAAAAAAAGCAAAGAAATATACAGTAGAAACATAAAAAATGAGTATTATTAACCGACTTCAAGAAGGAAGAGGTGTTCGGTTCGACCGTATGTTTTTATGTATGTTGCCTCATAGCTTTTCACTGGGTGAGTCTATTTTGATAAATCTTTTTTTATTTGAAAGCTGGTGCTTCAAGTGTGATCCCATGCAGATTTGATCGGAATCTGGCTATTGGTTCTTGATTTGACTGTTGAGGTCGGTTGTGCAAAGTTTATAATTTTGCCACTTGTATCAGTTACCTCACAATATCACTTGTAAATTTAGTAAATTAGTTGTTAATTTTGAAAAGTGCTTATTATCCCTGCAATAAATCAAACAGCTAGTTAGGTAAAGTATTTTAACAAGAAAATATATAAATTTTTACTATACACGGTATAAGACATTCATTCCCTTCTTGTCCTACAAGAAGTGGTATTGATTTTGAAAATGTTAGAAAAACAACAAACTTACATCCAAAACTTTTCCGTTTTTTGTAAGAAGCCTTTATTAATTAAGAGAATTTGAAAATTATAAAATAAATAAACAGTCACACATGTTGCAAAATCATATTATCTAAATTTATACATTATGTTTGTCGTTTGTTTTGTTGTAAATTGTTAATTGTGGTAATTTATGACAGTAAATAATCAAAATGAAGCAATCAAATCTTTAAACATCTACATAGTGTACAAACACAGAGGAGACGTCAACGAATATGATTATTTCATCAAAGTAACTTACCTGTAATTGTCCTTCGATCAAAACAATATGAAGTAGACGCCTCCTCTGTGTACAACCCTACCCTGCTCTATATTATTACCCACCCAAAGGCTTGCTTGCATGTTAACAATTTTTTCCTAATTCTATTGGATATAAATTCACAATGTTTGAGGTGTATAGTGTTGCCGGTGGGAGTTCATATATGTTGGGATACCAGTACAAATCTTATTTTTCCCCCGGAAGGTCAAAACTCGTGTGATTCGGTCCGTCAATTCATGACTACATAGTACACAGAGGAGGCATCAACTTTATATAATTTTGATTAAAGGACACTTACAGGTAAGTTATTTGATCAAATAGTTATATGTAAATACTATTATATACACTTTTAGGATAAACTCATACCTAGACGTTATGCGACACGACGCGGCTCGCACTTTTTCAGATAGGAATACAAAATAAAAATTTATTTACCACAGAAAAAGGTACACATTTTATTGAGATAATTCTAAAATGCCCCGCAGCGTCTCCCTACGCCACGCTGCGCCTCGAGATGCTTCGCGGCGTAGCACTGCGTAGCGTGGCGTAGCACGGCGTAGCAGGGCGCAGCGCAGCGTAGCATAGGGGATCATGATGCAGCGTTACTTCGTCGGTTGGCGCAGCGTGTGCGGTACGCTGCCCGCAATTTCACGATATGCCTCACGACGTCGCGATGCTTCTCGCGGCGACGCGCTGCGCGGTGCGAAACGGCTGGCCTCTTCAAGCGGTGTAGCATCGCTTCCGGTCTCGGTGAGAACAGACCCTTATACTCACAAAATACAACGCAACTAAATAAGGTATTTTATTTTAATATTTACATTAGGGTTTTATTAGATATTTTAGTTATTTACCAGACTTAATATCACATAAATATCAATTTAACGTTGGTATTGCTCATATCCTTTCAATCCCTAAGCGGTCGAATTTGACCGCGGTGCTATTCCGTCAAATTCCCAAGCGGTCGGAATCGACTGCGCACAACCACAGCACTTTAAACCATTAAAATAACGGTGTACGTAATGATCGTAGATTATAAATAAATATCCACAGACTAACTGATTTTTTATTGCATTAAAGGATGGAAAATTTCATATTGATTCTATAATGCCAAACTTCTTCATAGAAAAGTGGTATATAAATATAAGTGTAAATGGTTTAAAGTGCTGTGGGTGGGTGCGGTCGCATGTGGCCGCTCAGGATTTGACGCACGCATGCGACTGCATAGGATTTTTATGGGAATTGAAGGGATTTTCTATTTTGTACTTGCCTTTTTAAGCAAGTAATTCATACTTACTTTAAAAGGCAATTAAAAACCGTTAAATATTGATAGTTGTTAAAAAATATTAGTAATAATATACGCATTGGAAAAAACTTATAAAAACTGGAAAATGATATTTTTTTTAGAATCACCATTGAAATTAAAACATAATAATAATTTAATCAGATTTAAAATATTTACACAATCCCTTCGCTCTGGACGGGAATATTAATTTATGCTTAAACGGACCTAAGTAAATAAGTTTTAAATTATACAGAATTAACTTTATTTATGTTACGTATAATATTAGGAAGAAGGTTCGATATTATTGTTCCACAGGAATAATTAAAATTTTAATAACATTGGTTTAAGTGTGCTATTAATGTTTCTGGTATATTTGTTTTTATGTTTTTTTTTTAATATTTTTGTCTTTTAAACTTTTACCAAGCATTGTTAATTAGTTCATTTTAAAGTCTTTGGATAAAGTTTGCCAAATCTTGATAAAGCAAAATATCCAAAAATACTAAATTAAAATAACTAAAACATTTTAAAGCTCAGAAAAGCTAATGCCGCTCATTAGGCGTCTCTAATTGTAACGGTAATTCTTCCTCGTTACTAATTAAGGTTGTGGCCTTCTCTTCATTGTTTATTTAGTCCATAATTAAGTAAATAATATAGTATTATATACGTATAAAGCAACCAGTACCTACTCAAAAATTCAATAATAACATATATTCATACTTATGGTCGCTAAGTAAGTAAGTGTCGGCTGTAATATTTTACATTTTTAAGTATAATAAGTAAGCTGTTAATAGAGCTGTGGTAGCTCAGATTTTTAACGCTCGCTGTAAATATAACAGAACGCGAGTAACCCGGGTTCGATTCCCGCCGGAACCAATGAAATTGTTAATTGCAATTTTAGGTGCTTATTTACCACGTGCTCGGCGGTGAAGAAAAACATCGTGAGAAAACCTGCATCTATGGGGAATATGCAAAAAAAAATATTTCGAAAACATGTGAAGTCCGCCAACATCAACTGGGGCAGCGCGGCGGACACTTCCTTGTCCTAAAACCCTCTCAGAAATGAGATTAGGGCTATGCCCAAAGTAAGTATATAGGCTGTAACTTAACTTTTACTTTTTACGCAAACAAAATTTAGTTCGTTAATTTTGAATATAGCCAACAATTCAGTTTAAGGTGTTATTAAAATGTAATTTCATACACAGGTGAGGATGGCAGTCGAGCATAAAGACACATAAACAAAAAAATAGCAAAATAACAAGCAAAAGCTGATTCGTTTAAGCGCTATATAAGATTGCTGGCAGTCAGTGACCCAACAAGAAACGCCACTACAATAAAAACAGAAGTTCGGGCCGCCTCTGGACTTGAAGTTAGCACTCAGACCATTAGGAATTGCTTACACCGGGGTGGACTACGAGCACGGATGTCTTGGCGAGTACCTCTGAATCCATGAAAACGTCAGCGTACATTGGGCTAGGCTCCGGAAAAATGAAGAAGACGAGGAAGAAAACATTTCGCAAACCAATTTCGTTGATGAACCGCGAATCAGTACTCATCCAAATAACCGACGTGTCCGTGTCTAGAGAAGACTTGGAGACTCAGACATCAGTGTTCTTTTGGACCGTAATTATGATTAGAGCCAGAACTTTTTTTAATAAATTATTATATAAGTTTCATTAAACATACTTTTTATTTCCATCAAATTTCTGTTACAATTGCATTAGGATTGAAATACTCAATTTTGTAATTAAAAATTAAAAGATATTTTTTTTAATTTCAAACAATATATTTCTATTTAAAAAACGATACAACGTAAACACTTTTTCTTATTGAGTTAAATTCTAAAAAATCAGCTTTTGTTTGTTATTTTGCTATTTATTTTGTTGATGTGTCTTTGAGAAGTCAGTCAGTCAGTGACCTATATGTAGTGATATATAGTTAGCCATTTTTAACGGCTGTAAGGCCAAAGTTTAATAATAATTTTTATAAAACAGAAAAGTCTAACGAACTTACACACTATAACTTAAATAAAAATGAAGAAAAAACGTTCAAAACAAAGGGAGCTGATGTTTCTCAAATTGTTGAAAAGATTTTTTTGAATCATAGCTACGAACGCTCTCGTTAAACTCACATTTCAAACAAGAAATACTTAATAACTAAATCGATTCATCCTTTTTGGAGCTACGATACCGCAGAACAACGAACATATACACAGATACTCGTACATATTATGTGAAACACATAATACCCCCGTTTTCATCAGGGTAAAAATTAAAACAAAAACTCGGCTGTAAATTTCTATTGATAAAAACTAAATGACGTCCGTTAAATGTTTCGTATTGTTAACATCGCTCTAATTAACTTACAATCACAAGAAAGATGGAAATTAATTAAATGATAAAGCACTTCAAATACTGACGAGCCTTTTAGCCTACACAAAGGAACTACCTTATATCTTAATAACTTTGTCCTTCTTCTGAAGCCAAAGAATGAGGTTTCTACAATAAATTTTGTTCTCAAAATAGTTATTGAAAATCACAGAATATTATTAAGTAGGATAAAAAATAACCTTACAATTGATCTGATGGTAAATAGCTACTGCAGTCCATTGACGCCTGAGTTCAACTTCAAACAAAGAAGGCAATATTTGCTTTATCACAAATGAGAACTAGGATGGAATAACTATTTTAGTCAAATTAGATAAATAAGATTTTTTCAATTATAATGTTAAAATAGATGTACTATAAATTAAAATTAAATAAGAATTTCGTAGAATATGGCAACTGTTTTATCATAACTAACTGTTATCATGTACCTATAAAATTTTTCAGATGTCATTTTTAGATATTAACTTTAAATTATTTTTAATAAGAAATTAATTAGGTACACTTTAAGAAGTTTCCCTTATCACTTTATCTGCTTATGATATTAAGAATCTGAAATTAAAATTTTAAGTTATTTGTATATTTTCTTTAAACGATTATTTTGACTTCGTGTTACATTCAGTTTGTAATGATGAAGTTATCAATAAGTACTGCTACATAATTCACACAGAGCAACTTTTAGAACAGTCCGCAACGGATCGCTTAACTGAAGTGGCAATTAGTTTCAAAAGGAATTGATAGGAATGAATAGTGAAAAATAAAATAACCTTAAACACACGCAAGCACGCAAAGACTTGTTTGCATGCATGTAACACTCGTGCAAAGAAGTACGTTTGTAAATAGCAACCAAGGAATTTCCTGACTGAAAAGCACCTAAAAACTACAAGTTTTAACGTGCTGGAGAGCCATTCCAACCTCGTCTGGGGCAGGCGAGAATGGAATTACAGTGGAGCTTCTGAAAACGGGTGGAAAGCCAGTACTTGTAGTCCTTCAGAAGCTTTTTAATTCCGTCTTCCACGGTGCAACTACTTCGGAGACGTGGAGCCGAATTGCGGTGGTCTTGTTCTTCAAGAGAGGCGACCACGCTTTCTTGAGGAACTACAGACTGATTTCCCTTTTGAGCCGCGTCTACGTGCTGTTTTTGAGAGTCATTACGAATCTTCTCGTACGTAGACACGACGAATTCCAGCCTCCCGAACAAAATGCTTTCCGAAATGGCTTTAGTACCATAGACCACATACATGTCCTTCGGCAAATAATACAACAGACCGAAGAGTACAATCTGCCACTCTGCCTTGCGTATGTGGCCTATGAGAAAGCCTTTGGTTCTTTTGAAATTTGGGCGGTGCTACAGTCCCTTCAGTGGTGCCAAGTTGATTATCAGTATATCGAAGTGCTGAAGCTTTTGTACAGTAGGGCTACAGTGGCTATCCAAGTGCAGATTTAGAGAATGAAACCTATGCAACTGCAGAGAGATGTAAGACATGGTGACGTTATAACTACAAAACTGTTCACCGCTGCATTGGACGATTCAATGACCTCAATAGTGTCTCCCAACGGATAAGTTTTAAGATGAATTTGGACAAAACAAAGATCATGTTTAATGTCCATGTCACACCTATGCCGGTAGTTGTTGGGAGCGATAAGCTCAAAGTTGTTGATGAGTACGTTTCCCTAGGACAAATACTCCGACTAGGTAAGTTTAACTTCGACAGAGAGGTCAATCCACGGATTTAACTCGTCTGGGCAGCGTTCAGGAAATCATGACACATCTTCTCGTCAAATATACCTCAAAAGCTGAAAATACGATTGTACAAACAGTGCGTGTTGCCAGTGATGACTTATGGATCTGAGACGTGGTCCTTCACTGCTGTCCGTATGAAGACACTCAAGGTCTCTTATCGAGCTTTGGAGAGGGCTATGCTCGGGTTTTCTCTGCGTGATAAACTTAGAAATGAGGATATCTGCAGTAGAACCAAGGTGACCGACATAGCCCAACGGATTAGTAAGCTGAAGTGACAATGGACCAGCCATATAACTCGAAGTATCGACAACTGATGGGGAAAAAGTTCTAGAGTGGCAGCCTCGTACTGGCAGGCTAAGTTTAGAGAGATCCCCACTTGGTGGAGTGACGACCGAGTAAGACATGCAGGAAGTCGATTGGTGAAGGTGGCTCAGACCGTGTTTTTGACATTCCTTGGGGGAGGCCTTTGTTCAGCAATTGAGTTGTTGAGAGTTGAGAATTCTTGAAGAGCTGTAATGATGATGATTCATTTGAGTATAACTTTAAAATGTTCAGTTCTTCCAACGCTTAAAATATTTCTTTCTTTCAATCACTTAAACTTTGAAATTAGCTCTAGATATAGAAGTCTCGTTACTTCCTTTCTCCACAATGCGCAATCATTGTGAGGAAAGGAAGTAACGAGACTTCTTTGAAATCACAAAGAGATTGATTCTTTTCGATCTGATTTTGTATTCACATTTATGCATATTTTTTTTTTTGCTTTTTTATAAAATATTAAGTTTGTGGCAGGCAGAATTGACTCAAAACTAATTATCGGCGCCGCGAGATAAACATCTAACTCTTTCATTGTTTCTTAAGCCAAATATCTGAAAAAATAAATAAAGATATTTATATAGATATTAACTTAGCGTCATGTATAACATGGTAATTTTTTTTTAATTTATTTTCTTGCAATTATACAATAAACGTTTTTAACATTTTAATCTGCCAAACTGCATTACAGTTTGTCGGCAGTAGTTCTCGTCTTACATGCTTATGTTTATACATATAATCTGAAGTATAATTTCTTATACATATACTAATATCTCCCACAATCTATTTTATTATTTTATCTATACATATTTAGTACAAAGTTTGTTATGAGGTCCACATCAGCCAAATATCAAAAGTGGTTCATTTTTTTATATACATACTGTATATACACATATACACTAATTCAACACATACTCAAACAGCACACATCGCATATAGACTGCTAATTTTAACAGTACGTTACTCATGGCCTGTGGCGTACCTTTATGGACACATTGATAGATAATGTTTTCTTAGGATATTTTTAAATGATTTTTTGACATAACTTTACTAAGCAAATCCGGCGGCAGCTCGTTATGTAATTGCGGGATAACCCATCGTCTCGTGCGCATACCGAAGTAATTTTTAATTTTAGGTACTACATATTTTCCTTTTCTAGTGGATTGACGAGTTGGGTAGCCATATTCTCTTTCTACTTTAAACTCATTTTTATTATACTGTTCCATTAAAGTTATGTAATGCAAATTAAATATTAAAAAATTTCATTTGATTTTAATTAATAAATGTTTAATCACTGATAAGACGCATCAGTAATTGATAAGATAAAAAAGTTTAATGTAGTAAAATGTAGGGATTCTATTGCTTGTGTTAAGATCAACGGGGTCTACTCCGAATGGTTTGGCATCCATAAAGGCATCAAACAGGGCTGTGAGGCTTCCCCGTGGCTGTTCAACCTATTTATGGACAGTTGTTTGGAAAATTTAAATAGTGAAAAATGCGGGTTAGGAATGGGTGAGTTAACCATCAAATGGAAACGCGTTATGTGTCAAATCCAGAAACGCGCAACCAGCTCCATATGTGTAATAGTTAGAAAAAAAATTGTTTTAAAAAGTGAAACTTATCTGTGGAATCTGACAATATACTCCCGTCGGTGGGGTGTAACTTCCGGGGAAAATCATAAAAAAAAACATCAAATGTCTTTTGTACACCGATGATCAAGTCATATTTGCATCATCGACAGCCAAGTTTTTTAAAACTTCCCTGTAAACCTGTTTATTATCATAAATGATGGTTATATAAATGAACAGGTCATTAAAAGAAGCAGAGAGAACAATGAAAGTGAACGTAAATAAGACAAAAGTAATAGTTTTTTTAAAGAGAAGAAAGTAAAACGATATGTGAAATAAGAATAGAAGGGGAGTTCGTCGCGCTTGTAGATGAGTTTGTATATTTGGGATACGTATTTAGCAGGGATGGGAGATATGATAAAGATATAGAACAACGAGTGAAACGAGTCTATTGTGGAAAGTCAGAATGTGCGCAATTTTATTTATTAAAAAAATAGCTTTCTAAGAACATTTGAGTTTTTAAGACGAATAAAACGGTACCTTGATTGTTGAAATCCAGCCGTTTGGAAGATATGAGGTAATAAAGAAATTTACAAACATACAAGATCGCGCGAAAAACATAAGAGTTTACTTTGTTTATAGTTTTTTTTAATTGTGTTTTCTTTACGCAATCTTGATTCGGTCTTTTTAGTTTATGTTTTTGCAGTCGGATTTTTGATTTCTTTAATTATTTATTTTATTTTAAAACATTACTTCCACACTAGGATTTTCTCTTGTAGGTGTGTGTCGTGAGGATAGCTTACATACATAGATTTTACAAGATCCAGATCTTTAAAAATTATTTGTAGTCTATACAAATACTCATTGCGTGTGGTATTCGAACCCACGGCCCTTAGAGGTGTAACACATTGCTAAGCCACTGCACCACGGAGTCATCCTGTGGACTAAGATGGAATGCCTCAGAGTCTGTAACTCTACTGAGTCTCTATAACATTTACATCGGAACACAGCGGTGAATGTACTGGCATTTAGCGCCTGAAGTCGAGTAAACATATGCACATAATGTCACGCCTGTTATTTCTGGGAGGTACGCAGAGTTCAAAGAGCAGTGTGTACTCAGACAATAATTAGCCAAGAAAGTATGAGTTTAGAAGGAAAATTGTTAAAAAATGTTAGGTAGCTAGCTTATCTTCCTACACAATTACAAACCCAATATACCATTGGTCGTTACTTTCGACATGCTAGGAAGTGAGATGGCACTTTTTTTGTTATAAGTCCAATTTTAACATGATACATCACAAAATGGACAATACAAATGGGTCAGAATACATAATAGTCTTATGGGAAGGATGCTGCAAGTTTCGTGTAGAAGTAATAATTGGTCTGATTCTTCATAACATGTCCAACAAATTAAATTGTACAAAAGATTTCACAGAAAATTGATATACATGTTACATTGTAGTTGATTGAAAATCATCTTTATACATAATTCTGTTAGAGGTATAACAATTGTCCTTGATTTTATGAGATTTAAATTAGATTTTGTTCTGAGCGCTATCCCAATGGTCATTTATCTCAATATCCGAGGCAGCGACGTAACTTGAGTTTCGATATTGATGATGTTACCCAAAAATCGTGCTTTAATAATGAATAGTTTAATTTTGTTAGAAGTTTCCTTTTTGGACAAAATAATTTGTTATTTACAATGATCTCTTAAATTAATGCGAACACTACATATTAAACAAAACTATATATACGGATTTTATCGCGTTTATCTAACTTATTTTTAAACTCGACGTTTCGATTCTTTATCAACGACATGCGTAAGTCTCTACAGGCTGCTGCGATCTACTTACCATCAGGTTAACTTTGTGTTCAAATATAAGAGTTTATACCGGCTCTTAACGGCAATTGAATAGTAGACTAGACTAGTTTAGTCCGTTGAGTCGTAATGAGAGAACAATATACATACAAATATGAGCATTGATATTGAGTTTTTTAAAAATAATAATTACAATATTTCTGTCACCAAATATGTAAAATTTTATTCTTGTTAAATTTGGGGCGTTTCTTGTAAATTTCAAAGCCAAAGCCGAGATCTGTTTTAGACCCATCTTTACACCATATTTGGCTACTGACCTTACGATAACCTGGTCATTCAGCCAGTTTCCTCTGGAGGGTAGTTCCACTATATACATTTTATCAAAAGTGTATAGTGAACGCATGATAACGAGTCATCAACTGCCATGTGATTACAGCTTAAGAGAATCCATCACCTTAATTATTTATCCTTTATCCATTGGATTTCTTTTATAAAATGTGGGCTCTTACTAAGTTTATCACTTCAGGTTTGTTGTAAAAAAACATTCGGCTATTCAGATGGTAAGTGATAACCACTGCATATGAAAATCAACGCAACTGAAATACCAGAGAAATTGCAGGTATGTTGCCGCTCTTTAAGAAAGGAGAAGGCTCTTATATTTAACGTCTCTATAAGTCCTATATGTGTTTGGTAAATCCATCGGTTACAGTAAATTCTACACAGAGAACGTGCCTGGCAGAAAACTCGTGATAGTACGCACGGCGAATTGAATCCAATTGGATTAAAATAGCTGATAAAAAGAAAGAACAGTTTGACATTTATTATTTTCACTTGGAGCTAAAAACTCTTGTTAGTAGAGTTGGCAGGCTCCGTTCAAAAAGTGATAATATTTCCGGCGATAAATTTCAAATGCCACATCTAACGTGTGTTTTATCTTAGTACACTAGATTAAGAGATGGCTGAGACATTTATTACATCCTCATCTTTTGATATATAAATACTAAAGTTTTTTGAAGAAAGTAATTGAAATAAATACCCAAGTATCAATATACTTTCGAATTTAATTTTGTTAAGATGCATCACATTTACCGTTGCAGCTCATTAAAAATCCATCGCTAAATATAGGCCTTCCCTATAGATGACCTCACAGATTGCATATTTGTCATACTTGCCACGCTTTGCTTTTTGACCACCGTAGTTGTTAAGTACCGTAGTTTTGATGTTTTAGTTGTTATTAGGAAGACGCTGCTGCCCATTTCCTACTTTGTTTCCCTCTGTCTCCTTTTATAGATGACCTCACAGGCTGCATATTTGTCATACTTGCCACAATTTGCTACTTGACAACCGTAGTTGTCAATTACCGTAGTTTTGATATTTTAATTGTTATAAGGAAGACGCTGCTGCCCATTTCCTACTTTGTTTCCCTCTGTCTCCTTTTATAGATGACCTCACAGGCTGCATATTTGTCATACTTGCCACAATTTGCTACTTGACAACCGTAGTTGTCAATTACCGTAGTTTTGATATTTTAATTGTTATAAGGAAGACGCTGCTGCCCATTTCCTACTTTGTTTCCCTCTGTCTCCTTTTATAGATGACCTCACAGGCTGCATATTTGTCATACTTGCCACAATTTGCTACTTGACAACCGTAGTTGTCAATTACCGTAGTTTTGATATTTTAATTGTTATAAGGAATACGCTGCTGCCCATTTCCTACTTTGTTTTCCTCTGTCTCCTATTATAGATGACCTCACAGGCTCAATGTTTGTCATACTTGCCACAATTTGCTACTTGGCAACCGTAGTTGTCAATTACCGTAGTTTTGATATTTTAATTGTTATAAGGAAGACGCTGCTGCCCATTTCCTACTTTGTTTCCTTCTGTCTCCTTTTATAGATGACCTCACAGGCTGCATATTTGTCATACTTGCCACAATTTGCTGCTTGACAACCGTAGTTGTCAATTACCGTAGTTTTGATATTTTAATTGTTATAAGGAAGACGCTGCTGCCCATTTCCTACTTTGTTTCCCTCTGTCTCCTTTTATAGATGACCTCACAGACTGCATATTTGTCATATTTGCCACAATTTGCTACTTGACAACCGTAGTTGTCAATTACCGAAGTTTTGATATTTTAATTGTTATAAGGAAGACGCTGCTGCCCATTTCCTACTTTGTTTCCCTCTGTCTCCTTTTATAGATGACCTCACAGGCTGCATATTTGTCATACTTGCCACAATTTGCTACTTGACAACCGTAGTTGTCAATTACCGTAGTTTTGGTATTTTAATTGTTATAAGGAAGACGCTGCTGCCCATTTCCTACTTTGTTTCCCTCTGTCTCCTTTTATAGATGACCTCACAGGCTGCATATTTGTCATACTTGCCATAATTTGCTACTTGACAACCGTAGTTGTCAATTACCGTAGTTTTGATATTTTAATTGTTATAAGGAAGACGCTGCTGCCCATTTCCTACTTTGTTCCCCTCTGTCTCCTTTTATAGATGACCTCACAGGCTCAATGTTTGTCATACTTGCCACAATTTGCTACTTGACAACCGTAGTTGTCAATTACCGTAGTTTTGATATTTTAATAGTTATTAGAAAGACGCTGCTGCCCAATTTCCTACTTTGTTTCCCTCTGTCTCCTTTTATAGATGACCTCACAGGCTGCATATTTGTCATACTTGCCACAATTTGTTACTTGACAACCGTAGTTGTCAATTACCGTAGTTTTGGTATTTTAATTGTTATAAGGAAGACGCTGCTGCCCATTTCCTACTTTGTTTCCCTCTGTCTCCTTTTATAGATGACCTCACAGGCTGCATATTTGTCATACTTGCCACAATTTGCTACTTGACAACCGTAGTTGTCAATTACCGTAGTTTTGATATTTTAATTGTTATAAGGAAGACGCTGCTGCCCATTTCCTACTTTGTTTCCCTCTGTCTCCTTTTATAGATGACCTCACAGGCTCAATGTTTGTCATACTTGCCACAATTTGCTACTTGACAACCGTAGTTGTCAATTACCGTAGTTTTGATATTTTAATAGTTATTAGGAAGACGCTGCTGCCCATTTCCTACTTTGTTTCCCTCTGTCTCCTTTTATAGATGACCTCACAGGCTGCATATTTGTCATACTTGCCACAATTTGCTACTTGACAACCGTAGTTGTCAATTACCGTAGTTTTGATATTTTAATTGTTATAAGGAAGACGCTGCTGCCCATTTCCTACTTTGTTCCCCTCTGTCTCCTTTTATAGATGACCTCACAGGCTCAATGTTTGTCATACTTGCCACAATTTGCTACTTGACAACCGTAGTTGTCAATTACCGTAGTTTTGATATTTTAATTGTTATAAGGAAGACGCTGCTGCCCATTTCCTACTTTGTTTCCCTCTGTCTCCTTTTATAGATGACCTCACAGGCTGCATATTTGTCATATTTGCCACAATTTGCTACTTGACAACCGTAGTTGTCAATTACCGTAGTTTTGATATTTTAATTGTTATAAGGAAGACGCTGCTGCCCATTTCCTACTTTGTTTCCCTCTGTCTCCTTTTATAGATGACCTCACAGGCTGCATATTTGTCATATTTGCCACAATTTGCTACTTGACAACCGTAGTTGTCAATTACCGTAGTTTTGATATTTTAATTGTTATAAGGAAGACGCTGCTGCCCATTTCCTACTTTGTTTCCCTCTGTCTCCTTTTATAGATGACCTCACAGGCTGCATATTTGTCATACTTGCCACAATTTGCTACTTGACAACCGTAGTTGTCAATTACCGTAGTTTTGATATTTTAATTGTTATAAGGAAGACGCTGCTGCCCATTTCCTACTTTGTTTCCCTCTGTCGCCTTTTATAGACGACCTCACAGGCTGCATATTTGTCATACTTGCCACAATTTGCTACTTGACAACCGTAGTTGTCAATTACCGTAGTTTTGGTATTTTAATTGTTATAAGGAAGACGCTGCTGCCCATTTCCTACTTTGTTTCCCTCTGTCTCCTTTTATAGATGACCTCACAGGCTGCATATTTGTCATACTTGCCATAATTTGCTACTTGACAACCGTAGTTGTCAATTACCGTAGTTTTGATATTTTAATTGTTATAAGGAAGACGCTGCTGCCCATTTCCTACTATGTTTCCCTCTGTCTCATTTTATAGATGTCCTCACAGGCTGCATATTTGTCATATTTGCCACAATTTGCTACTTGACAACCGTAGTTGTCAATTACCGTAGTTTTGATATTTTAATTGTTATAAGGAAGACGCTGCTGCCCATTTCCTACTTTGTTTCCCTCTGTCTCCTTTTATAGATGACCTCACAGGCTGCATATTTGTCATACTTGCCACAATTTGCTACTTGACAACCGTAGTTGTCAATTACCGTAGTTTTGATATTTTAATTGTTATAAGGAAGACGCTGCTGCCCATTTCCTACTTTGTTTCCCTCTGTCTCCTTTTATAGATGACCTCACAGGCTGCATATTTGTCATACTTGCCACAATTTGCTACTTGACAACCGTAGTTGTCAATTACCGTAGTTTTGATATTTTAATTGTTATAAGGAAGACGCTGCTGCCCATTTCCTACTTTGTTTCCCTCTGTCTCCTTTTATAGATGACCTCACAGACTGCATATTTGTCGTACTTGCCACAATTTGCTACTTGACAACCGTAGTTGTCAATTACCGTAGTTTTGATATTTTAATTGTTATAAGGAAGACGCTGCTGCCCATTTCCTACTTTGTTTCCCTCTGTCTCCTTTTATAGATGACCTCACAGGCTCAATGTTTGTCATACTTGCCACAATTTGCTACTTGACAACCGTAGTTGTCAATTACCGTAGTTTTGATATTTTAATAGTTATTAGGAAGACGCTGCTGCCCATTTCCTACTTTGTTTCCCTCTGTCTCCTTTTATAGATGACCTCACAGGCTGCATATTTGTCATACTTGCCACAATTTGCTACTTGACAACCGTAGTTGTCAATTACCGTAGTTTTGGTATTTTAATTGTTATAAGGAAGACCCTGCTGCCCATTTACTACTTTGTTTCCCTCTGTCTCCTTTTATAGACGACCTCACAGGCTGCATATTTGTCATACTTGCCATAATTTGCTACTTGACGACCGTAGTTGACAATTACCGTAGTTTTTGTATTTTAATTGTTATGAGGAAGACGCTGCTGCCCATTTCCTACTTTGTTTCCCTCTGTCTCCTTTTATAGATGACCTCACAGGCTGCATATTTGTCATACTTGCCACAATTTGCTACTTGACAACCGTAGTTGTCAATTACCGTAGTTTTGATATTTTAATTGTTATAAGGAAGACGCTGCTGCCCATTTCCTACTTTGTTTCCCTCTGTCTCCTTTTATAGATGTTCTCACAGGCTGCATATTTGTCATACTTGCCACAATTTGCTACTTGACAACCGTAGTTGTCAATTACCGTAGTTTTGATATTTTAATTGTTATAAGGAAGACGCTGCTGCCCATTTCCTACTTTGTTTCCCTCTGTCTCCTTTTATAGATGACCTCACAGGCTCAATGTTTGTCATACTTGCCGCAATTTGCTACTTGACAACCGTAGTTGTCAATTACCGTAGTTTTGATATTTTAATAGTTATTAGGAAGACGCTGCTGCCCATTTCCTACTTTGTTTCCCTCTGTCTCCTTTTATAGATGACCTCACAGACTGCATATTTGTCGTACTTGCCACAATTTGCTACTTGACAACCGTAGTTGTCAATTACCGTAGTTTTGATATTTTAATTGTTATAAGGAAGACGCTGCTGCCCATTTCCTACTTTGTTTCCCTCTGTCTCCTTTTATAGATGACCTCACAAGCTCAATGTTTGTCATACTTGCCACAATTTGCTACTTGACAACCGTAGTTGTCAATTACCGTAGTTTTGATATTTTAATTGTTATAAGGAAGACGCTGCTGCCCATTTCCTACTTTGTTTCCCTCTGTCTCCTTTTATAGATGACCTCACAGGCTGCATATTTGTCATACTTGCCACAATTTGCTACTTGACAACCGTAGTTGTCAATTACCGTAGTTTTGATATTTTAATTGTTGTAAGGAAGACGCTGCTGCCCATTTCCTACTTTGTTTCCCTCTGTCTCCTTTTATAGATGACCTCACAGACTGCATATTTGTCATACTTGCCACAATTTGCTACTTGACAACCGTAGTTGTCAATTACCGTAGTTTTGATATTTTAATTGTTATAAGGAAGACGCTGCTGCCCATTTCCTACTATGTTTCCCTCTGTCTCATTTTATAGATGTCCTCACAGGCTGCATATTTGTCATATTTGCCACAATTTGCTACTTGACAACCGTAGTTGTCAATTACCGTAGTTTTGATATTTTAATTGTTATAAGGAAGACGCTGCTGCCCATTTCCTACTTTGTTTCCCTCTGTCTCCTTTTATAGATGACCTCACAGGCTGCATATTTGTCATACTTGCCACAATTTGCTACTTGACAACCGTAGTTGTCAATTACCGTAGTTTTGATATTTTAATTGTTATAAGGAAGACGCTGCTGCCCATTTCCTACTTTGTTTCCCTCTGTCTCCTTTTATAGATGACCTCACAGGCTGCATATTTGTCATACTTGCCACAATTTGCTACTTGACAACCGTAGTTGTCAATTACCGTAGTTTTGATATTTTAATTGTTATAAGGAAGACGCTGCTGCCCATTTCCTACTTTGTTTCCCTCTGTCTCCTTTTATAGATGACCTCACAGACTGCATATTTGTCGTACTTGCCACAATTTGCTACTTGACAACCGTAGTTGTCAATTACCGTAGTTTTGATATTTTAATTGTTATAAGGAAGACGCTGCTGCCCATTTCCTACTTTGTTTCCCTCTGTCTCCTTTTATAGATGACCTCACAGGCTCAATGTTTGTCATACTTGCCACAATTTGCTACTTGACAACCGTAGTTGTCAATTACCGTAGTTTTGATATTTTAATAGTTATTAGGAAGACGCTGCTGCCCATTTCCTACTTTGTTTCCTTCTGTCTCCTTTTATAGATGACCTCACAGGCTGCATATTTGTCATACTTGCCACAATTTGCTACTTGACAACCGTAGTTGTCAATTACCGTAGTTTTGGTATTTTAATTGTTATAAGGAAGACCCTGCTGCCCATTTACTACTTTGTTTCCCTCTGTCTCCTTTTATAGACGACCTCACAGGCTGCATATTTGTCATACTTGCCATAATTTGCTACTTGACGACCGTAGTTGACAATTACCGTAGTTTTTGTATTTTAATTGTTATGAGGAAGACGCTGCTGCCCATTTCCTACTTTGTTTCCCTCTGTCTCCTTTTATAGATGACCTCACAGGCTGCATATTTGTCATACTTGCCACAATTTGCTACTTGACAACCGTAGTTGTCAATTACCGTAGTTTTGATATTTTAATTGTTATAAGGAAGACGCTGCTGCCCATTTCCTACTTTGTTTCCCTCTGTCTCCTTTTATAGATGTTCTCACAGGCTGCATATTTGTCATACTTGCCACAATTTGCTACTTGACAACCGTAGTTGTCAATTACCGTAGTTTTGATATTTTAATTGTTATAAGGAAGACGCTGCTGCCCATTTCCTACTTTGTTTCCCTCTGTCTCCTTTTATAGATGACCTCACAGGCTCAATGTTTGTCATACTTGCCACAATTTGCTACTTGACAACCGTAGTTGTCAATTACCGTAGTTTTGATATTTTAATAGTTATTAGGAAGACGCTGCTGCCCATTTCCTACTTTGTTTCCCTCTGTCTCCTTTTATAGATGACCTCACAGACTGCATATTTGTCGTACTTGCCACAATTTGCTACTTGACAACCGTAGTTGTCAATTACCGTAGTTTTGATATTTTAATTGTTATAAGGAAGACGCTGCTGCCCATTTCCTACTTTGTTTCCCTCTGTCTCCTTTTATAGATGACCTCACAAGCTCAATGTTTGTCATACTTGCCACAATTTGCTACTTGACAACCGTAGTTGTCAATTACCGTAGTTTTGATATTTTAATTGTTATAAGGAAGACGCTGCTGCCCATTTCCTACTTTGTTTCCCTCTGTCTCCTTTTATAGATGACCTCACAGGCTGCATATTTTTCATACTTGCCACAATTTGCTACTTGACAACCGTAGTTGTCAATTACCGTAGTTTTGATATTTTAATTGTTGTAAGGAAGACGCTGCTGCCCATTTCCTACTTTGTTTCCCTCTGTCTCCTTTTATAGATGACCTCACAGACTGCATATTTGTCATACTTGCCACAATTTGCTACTTGACAACCGTAGTTGTCAATTACCGTAGTTTTGATATTTTAATTGTTATAAGGAAGACGCTGCTGCCCATTTCCTACTTTGTTTCCCTCTGTCTCCTTTTATAGATGACCTCACAGGCTGCATATTTGTCATACTTGCCACAATTTGCTACTTGACAACCGTAGTTGTCAATTACCGTAGTTTTGATATTTTAATTGTTATAAGGAAGACGCTGCTGCCCATTTCCTACTTTGTTTCCCTCTGTCTCCTTTTATAGATGACCTCACAGACTGCATATTTGTCATACTTGCCACAATTTGCTACTTGACAACCGTAGTTGTCAATTACCGTAGTTTTGATATTTTAATTGTTATAAGGAAAACGCTGCTGCCCATTTCCTACTTTGTTTCCCTCTGTCTCCCTTTATAGACGACCTCACAGGCTGCATATTTGTCATACTTGCCACAATTTGCTACTTGACAACCGTAGTTGTCAATTACCGTAGTTTTGATATTTTAATTGTTATAAGGAAGACGCTGCTGCCCATTTCCTACTTTGTTTCCCTCTGTCTCCTTTTATAGATGACCTCACAGGCTGCATATTTGTCATACTTGCCATAATTTGCTACTTGACAACCGTAGTTGTCAATTACCGTAGTTTTGATATTTTAATTGTTATAAGGAAGACGCTGCTGCCCATTTCCTACTATGTTTCCCTCTGTCTCCTTTTATAGATGACCTCACAGGCTGCATATTTGTCATATTTGCCACAATTTGCTACTTGACAACTGTAGTTGTCAATTACCGTAGTTTTGATATTTTAATTGTTATAAGGAAGACGCTGCTGCCCATTTCCTACTTTGTTTCCCTCTGTCTCCTTTTATAGATGACCTCACAGGCTCAATGTTTGTCATACTTGCCACAATTTGCTACTTGACAACCGTAGTTGTCAATTACCGTAGTTTTGATATTTTAATAGTTATTAGGAAGACGCTGCTGCCCATTTCCTACTTTGTTTCCCTCTGTCTCCTTTTATAGATGACCTCACAGGCTGCATATTTGTCATACTTGCCACAATTTGCTACTTGACAACCGTAGTTGTCAATTACCGTAGTTTTAATATTTCAATTGTTATAAGGAAGACGCTGCTGCCCATTTCCTACTTTGTTTCCCTCTGTCTCCTTTTATAGATGACCTCACAGGCTGCATATTTGTCATACTTGCCACAATTTGCTACTTGACAACCGTAGTTGTCAATTACCGTAGTTTTGGTATTTTAATTGTTATAAGGAAGACGCTGCTGCCCATTTCCTACTTTGTTTCCCTCTGTCTCCTTTTATAGACGACCTCACAGGCTGCATATTTGTCATACTTGCCATAATTTGCTACTTGACAACCGTAGTTGTCAATTACCGTAGTTTTGGTATTTTAATTGTTATAAGGAAGACGCTGCTGCCCATTTCCTACTTTGTTTCCCTCTGTCTCCTTTTATAGATGACCTCACAGGCTGCATATTTGTCATACTTGCCACAATTTGCTACTTGACAACCGTAGTTGTCAATTACCGTAGTTTTGATATTTTAATTGTTATAAGGAAGACGCTGCTGCCCATTTCCTACTTTGTTTCCCTCTGTCTCCTTTTATAGATGACCTCACAGGCTCAATGTTTGTCATACTTGCCACAATTTGCTACTTGACAACCGTAGTTGTCAATTACCGTAGTTTTGATATTTTAATAGTTATTAGGAAGACGCTGCTGCCCATTTCCTACTTTGTTTCCCTCTGTCTCCTTTTATAGATGACCTCACAGACTGCATATTTGTCATACTTGCCATAATTTGCTACTTGACAACCGTAGTTGTCAATTACCGTAGTTTTGATATTTTAATTGTTATAAGGAAGACGCTGCTGCCCATTTCCTACTATGTTTCCCTCTGTCTCCTTTTATAGATGACCTCACAGGCTGCATATTTGTCATATTTGCCACAATTTGCTACTTGACAACCGTAGTTGTCAATTACCGTAGTTTTGATATTTTAATTGTTATAAGGAAAACGCTGCTGCCCATTTCCTACTTTGTTTCCCTCTGTCTCCTTTTATAGATGTTCTCACAGGCTGCATATTTGTCATACTTGCCACAATTTGCTACTTGACAACCGTAGTTGTCAATTACCGTAGTTTTGATATTTTAATTGTTATAAGGAAGACGCTGCTGCCCATTTCCTACTTTGTTTCCCTCTGTCTCCTTTTATAGATGACCTCACAGGCTGCATATTTGTCATACTTGCCACAATTTGCTACTTGACAACTGTAGTTGTCAATTACCGTAGTTTTGATATTTTAATTGTTATAAGGAAGACGCTGCTGCCCATTTCCTACTTTGTTTCCCTCTGTCTCCTTTTATAGATGACCTCACAGGCTGCATATTTGTCATACTTGCCATAATTTGCTACTTGACAACCGTAGTTGTCAATTACCGTAGTTTTGATATTTTAATTGTTATAAGGAAGACGCTGCTGCCCATTTCCTACTATGTTTCCCTCTGTCTCCTTTTATAGATGACCTCACAGGCTGCATATTTGTCATACTTGCCACAATTTGCTGCTTGACAACCGTAGTTGTCAATTACCGTAGTTTTGATATTTTAATTGTTATAAGGAAGACGCTGCTGCCCATTTCCTACTTTCTTTCCCTCTGTCTCCTTTTATAGATGACCTCACAGACTGCATATTTGTCATATTTGCCACAATTTGCTACTTGACAACCGTAGTTGTCAATTACCGTAGTTTTGATAATTTAATTGTTATAAGGAAGACGCTGCTGCCCATTTCCTACTTTGTTTCCCTCTGTCTCCTTTTATAGATGACCTCACAGGCTGCATATTTGTCATACTTGCCACAATTTGCTACTTGACAACCGTAGTTGTCAATTACCGTAGTTTTGGTATTTTAATTGTTATAAGGAAGACGCTGCTGCCCATTTCCTACTTTGTTTCCCTCTGTCTCCTTTTATAGACGACCTCACAGGCTGCATATTTGTCATACTTGCCACAATTTGCTACTTGACAACCGTAGTTGTCAATTACCGTAGTTTTGGTATTTTAATTGTTATAAGGAAGACGCTGCTGCCCATTTCCTACTTTGTTTCCCTCTGTCTCCTTTTATAGATGACCTCACAGGCTGCATATTTGTCATACTTGCCATAATTTGCTACTTGACAACCGTAGTTGTCAATTACCGTAGTTTTGATATTTTAATTGTTATAACGAAGACGCTGCTGCCCATTTCCTACTTTGTTTCCCTCTGTCTCCTTTTATAGATGACCTCACAGGCTGCATATTTGTCATACTTGCCACAATTTGCTACTTGACAACCGTAGTTGTCAACTACCGTAGTTTTGATATTTTAATTGTTATAAGGAAGACGCTGCTGCCCATTTCCTACTTTGTTTCCCTCTGTCTCCTTTTATAGATGACCTCACAGGCTGCATATTTGTCATACTTGCCACAATTTGCTACTTGACAACCGTAGTTGTCAATTACCGTAGTTTTGATATTTAAATAGTTATTAGGAAGACGCTGCTGCCCATTTCCTACTTTGTTTCCCTCTGTCTCCTTTTATAGATGACCTCACAGGCTGCATATTTGTCATACTTGCCACAATTTGCTACTTGACAACCGTAGTTGTCAATTACAGTAGTTTTGATATTTTAATTGTTATAAGGAAGACGCTGCTGCCCATTTCCTACTTTGTTTCCCTCTGTCTCCTTTTATAGATGACCTCACAGACTGCATATTTGTCATACTTGCCACAATTTGCTACTTGACAACCGTAGTTGTCAATTACCGTAGTTTTGATATTTTAATTGTTATAAGGAAGACGCTACTGCCCATTTCCTACTTTGTTTCCCTCTGTCTCCTTTCATAGATGACCTCACAGGCTGCATATTTGTCATACTTGCCACAATTTGCTACTTGACAACCGTAGTTGTCAATTACCGTAGTTTTGATATTTTAATTGTTATAAGGAAGACGCTGCTGCCCATTTCCTACTTTGTTTCCCTCTGTCTCCTTTTATAGATGACCTCACAGACTGCATATTTGTCACACTTGCCACAATTTGCTACTTGACAACCGTAGTTGTCAATTACCGTAGTTTTGATATTTTAATTGTTATAAGAAAGACGCTGCTGCCCATTTCCTACTTTGTTTCCCTCTGTCTCCTTTTATAGATGACCTCACAGGCTGCATATTTGTCATACTTGCCACAATTTGCTACTTGACAACCGTAGTTGTCAATAACCGTAGTTTTGATATTTTAATTGTTATAAGGAAGACGCTGCTGCCCATTTCCTACTTTGTTTCCCTCTGTCTCCTTTTATAGATGACCTCACAGGCTGCATATTTGTCATATTTGCCACAATTTGCTACTTGACAACCGTAGTTGTCAATTACCGTAGTTTTGGTATTTTAATTGTTATAAGGAAGACGCCGCTGCCCATTTACTACTTTGTTTCCCTCTGTCTCCTTTTATAGACGACCTCACAGGCTGCATATTTGTCATACTTGCCATAATTTGCTACTTGACAACCGTAGTTGTCAATTACCGTAGTTTTGGTATTTTAATTGTTATAAGGAAGACGCTGCTGCCCATTTCCTACTTTGTTTCCCTCTGTCTCCTTTTATAGATGACCTCACAGGCTGCATATTTGTCATACTTGCCATAATTTGCTACTTGACAACCGTAGTTGTCAATTACCGTAGTTTTGATATTTTAATTGTTATAAGGAAGACGCTGCTGCCCATTTCCTACTTTGTTTCCCTCTGTCTCCTTTTATAGATGACCTCACAGGCTCAATGTTTGTCATACTTGCCACAATTTGCTACTTGACAACCGTAGTTGTCAATTACCGTAGTTTTGATATTTTAATAGTTATTAGGAAGACGCTGCTGCCCATTTCCTACTTTGTTTCCCTCTGTCTCCTTTTATAGATGACCTCACAGGCTGCATATTTGTCATACTTGCCACAATTTGCTACTTGACAACCGTAGTTGTCAATTACCGTAGTTTTAATATTTTAATTGTTATAAGGAAGACGCTGCTGCCCATTTCCTACTTTGTTTCCCTCTGTCTCCTTTTATAGATGACCTCACAGGCTGCATATTTGTCATACTTGCCACAATTTGCTACTTGACAACCGTAGTTGTCAATTACCGTAGTTTTGGTATTTTAATTGTTATAAGGAAGACGCTGCTGCCCATTTCCTACTTTGTTTCCCTCTGTCTCCTTTTATAGATGACCTCACAGGCTGCATATTTGTCATACTTGCCACAATTTGCTACTTGACAACCGTAGTTGTCAATTACCGTAGTTTTGGTATTTTAATTGTTATAAGGAAGACGCTGCTGCCCATTTCCTACTTTGTTTCCCTCTGTCTCCTTTTATAGATGACCTCACAGGCTGCATTTTTGTCATACTTGCCACAATTTGCTACTTGACAACCGTAGTTGTCAATTACCGTAGTTTTGATATTTTAATTGTTATAAGGAAGACGCTGCTGCCCATTTCCTACTTTGTTTCCCTCTGTCTCCTTTTATAGATGACCTCACAGGCTCAATGTTTGTCATACTTGCCACAATTTGCTACTTGACAACCGTAGTTGTCAATTACCGTAGTTTTGATATTTTAATAGTTATTAGGAAGACGCTGCTGCCCATTTCCTACTTTGTTTCCCTCTGTCTCCTTTTATAGATGACCTCACAGACTGCATATTTGTCATACTTGCTACAATTTGCTACTTGACAACCGTAGTTGTCAATTACCGTAGTTTTGATATTTTATTTGTTATAAGGAAGACGCTGCTGCCCATTTCCTACTTTGTTTCCCTCTGTCTCCTTTTATAGATGACCTCACAGGCTGCATATTTGTCATACTTGCCATAATTTGCTACTTGACAACCGTAGTTGTCAATTACCGTAGTTTTGATATTTTAATTGTTATAAGGAAGACGCTGCTGCCCATTTCCTACTATGTTTTCCTCTGTCTCCTTTTATAGATGACCTCACAGGCTGCATATTTGTCATATTTGCCACAATTTGCTACTTGACAACCGTAGTTGTCAATTACCGTAGTTTTGATATTTTAATTGTTATAAGGAAGACGCTGCTGCCCATTTCCTACTTTGTTTCCCTCTGTCTCCTTTTATAGATGTTCTCACAGGCTGCATATTTGTCATACTTGCCACAATTTGCTACTTGACAACCGTAGTTGTCAATTACCGTAGTTTTGATATTTTAATTGTTATAAGGAAGACGCTGCTGCCCATTTCCTACTTTGTTTCCCTCTGTCTCCTTTTAAAGATGACCTCACAGGCTCAATGTTTGTCATACTTGCCACAATTTGCTACTTGACAACCGTAGTTGTCAATTGCCGTAGTTTTGATATTTTAATAGTTATTAGGAAGACGCTGCTGCCCATTTCCTACTTTGTTTCCCTCTGTCTCCTTTTATAGATGACCTCACAGACTGCATATTTGTCGTACTTGCCACAATTTGCTACTTGACAACCGTAGTTGTCAATTACCGTAGTTTTGATATTTTAATTGTTATAAGGAAGACGCTGCTGCCCATTTCCTACTTTGTTTCCCTCTGTCTCCTTTTATAGATGACCTCACAAGCTCAATGTTTGTCATACTTGCCACAATTTGCTACTTGACAACCGTAGTTGTCAATTACCGTAGTTTTGATATTTTAATTGTTATAAGGAAGACGCTGCTGCCCATTTCCTACTTTGTTTCCCTCTGTCTCCTTTTATAGATGACCTCACAGGCTGCATATTTGTCATACTTGCCACAATTTGCTACTTGACAACCGTAGTTGTCAATTACCGTAGTTTTGATATTTTAATTGTTGTAAGGAAGACGCTGCTGCCCATTTCCTACTTTGTTTCCCTCTGTCTCCTTTTATAGATGACCTCACAGACTGCATATTTGTCATACTTGCCACAATTTGCTACTTGACAACCGTAGTTGTCAATTAGCGTAGTTTTGATATTTTAATTGTTATAAGGAAGACGCTGCTGCCCATTTCCTACTTTGTTTCCCTCTGTCTCCTTTTATAGATGACCTCACAGGCTGCATATTTGTCATACTTGCCACAATTTGCTACTTGACAACCGTAGTTTTCAATTACCGTAGTTTTGATATTTTAATTGTTATAAGGAAGACGCTGCTGCCCATTTCCTACTTTGTTTCCCTCTGTCTCCTTTTATAGATGACCTCACAGACTGCATAGTTGTCATACTTGCCACAATTTGCTACTTGACAACCGTAGTTGTCAATTACCGTAGTTTTGATATTTTAATTGTTATAAGGAAAACGCTGCTGCCCATTTCCTACTTTGTTTCCCTCTGTCTCCTTTTATAGACGACCTCACAGGCTGCATATTTGTCATACTTGCCATAATTTGCTACTTGACAACCGTAGTTGTCAATTACCGTAGTTTTGGTATTTTAATTGTTATAAAGAAGACGCTGCTGCCCATTTCCTACTTTGTTTCCCTCTGTCTCCTTTTATAGATGACCTCACAGGCTGCATATTTGTCATACTTGCCACAATTTGCTACTTGACAACCGTAGTTGTCAATTACCGTAGTTTTGATATTTTAATTGTTATAAGGAAGACGCTGCTGCCCATTTCCTACTTTGTTTCCCTCTGTCTCCTTTTATAGATGACCTCACAGACTGCATATTTGTCATACTTGCCACAATTTGCTACTTGACAACCGTAGTTGTCAATTACCGTAGTTTTGATATTTTAATTGTTATAAGGAAGACGCTGCTGCCCATTTCCTACTTTGTTTCCCTCTGTCTCCTTTCATAGATGACCTCACAGGCTGCATATTTGTCATACTTGCCACAATTTGCTACTTGACAACCGTAGTTGTCAATTACCGTAGTTTTGATATTTTAATTGTTATAAGGAAGACGCTGCTGCCCATTTCCTACTTTGTTTCCCTCTGTCTCCTTTTATAGATGACCTCACAGACTGCATATTTGTCATACTTGCCACAATTTGCTACTTGACAACCGTAGTTGTCAATTACCGTAGTTTTGATATTTTAATTGTTATAAGAAAGACGCTGCTGTCCATTTCCTACTTTGTTTCCCTCTGTCTCCTTTTATAGATGACCTCACAGGCTGCATATTTGTCATACTTGCCACAATTTGCTACTTGACAACCGTAGTTGTCAATTACCGTAGTTTTGATATTTTAATTGTTATAAGGAAGACGCTGCTGCCCATTTCCTACTTTGTTTCCCTCTGTCTCCTTTTATAGATGACCTCACAGGCTGCATATTTGTCATACTTGCCATAATTTGCTACTTGACAACCGTAGTTGTCAATTACCGTAGTTTTGATATTTTAATTGTTATAAGGAAGACGCTGCTGCCCATTTCCTACTATGTTTCCCTCTGTCTCCTTTTATAGATGACCTCACAGGCTGCATATTTGTCATATTTGCCACAATTTGCTACTTGACAACCGTAGTTGTCAATTACCGTAGTTTTGATATTTTAATTGTTATAAGGAAGACGCTGCTGCCCATTTCCTACTTTGTTTCCCTCTGTCTCCTTTTATAGATGACCTCACAGGCTCAATGTTTGTCATATTTGCCACAATTTGCTACTTGAGAACCGTAGTTGTCAATTACCGTAGTTTTGATATTTTAATAGTTATTAGGAAGACGCTGCTGCCCATTTCCTACTTTGTTTCCCTCTGTCTCCTTTTATAGATGACCTCACAGGCTGCATATTTGTCATACTTGCCACAATTTGCTACTTGACAACCGTAGTTGTCAATTACCGTAGTTTTAATATTTTAATTGTTATAAGGAAGACGCTGCTGCCCATTTCCTACTTTGTTTCCCTCTGTCTCCTTTTATAGATGACCTCACAGGCTGCATATTTGTCATACTTGCCACAATTTGCTACTTGACAACCGTAGTTGTCAATTACCGTAGTTTTGGTATTTTAATTGTTATAAGGAAGACGCTGCTGCCCATTTCCTACTTTGTTTCCCTCTGTCTCCTTTTATAGACGACCTCACAGGCTGCATATTTGTCATACTTGCCATAATATGCTACTTGACAACCGTAGTTGTCAATTACCGTAGTTTTGGTATTTTAATTGTTATAAGGAAGACGCTGCTGCCCATTTCCTACTTTGTTTCCCTCTGTCTCCTTTTATAGATGACCTCACAGGCTGCATATTTGTCATACTTGCCACAATTTGCTACTTGACAACCGTAGTTGTCAATTACCGTAGTTTTGATATTTTAATTGTTATAAGGAAGACGCTGCTGCCCATTTCCTACTTTGTTTCCCTCTGTCTCCTTTTATAGATGACCTCACAGGCTCAATGTTTGTCATACTTGCCACAATTTGCTACTTGACAACCGTAGTTGTAAATTACCGTAGTTTTGATATTTTAGTAGTTATTAGGAAGACGCTGCTGCCCATTTCCTACTTTGTTTCCCTCTGTCTCCTTTTATAGATGACCTCACAGACTGCATATTTGTCATACTTGCTACAATTTGCTACTTGACAACCGTAGTTGTCAATTACCGTAGTTTTGATATTTTAATTGTTATAAGGAAGACGCTGCTGCCCATTTCCTACTTTGTTTCCCTCTGTCTCCTTTTATAGATGACCTCACAGGCTGCATATTTGTCATACTTGCCATAATTTGCTACTTGACAACCGTAGTTGTCAATTACCGTAGTTTTGATATTTTAATTGTTATAAGGAAGACGCTGCTGCCCATTTCCTACTATGTTTCCCTCTGTCTCCTTTTATAGATGACCTCACAGGCTGCATATTTGTCATATTTGCCACAATTTGCTACTTGACAACCATAGTTGTCAATTACCGTAGTTTTGATATTTTAATTGTTATAAGGAAGACGCTGCTGCCCATTTCCTACTTTGTTTCCCTCTGTCTCCTTTTAAAGATGTTCTCACAGGCTGCATATTTGTCATACTTGCCACAATTTGCTACTTGACAACCGTAGTTGTCAATTACCGTAGTTTTGATATTTTAATTGTTATAAGGAAGACGCTGCTGCCCATTTCCTACTTTGTTTCCCTCTGTCTCCTTTTATAGATGACCTCACAGGCTGCATATTTGTCATACTTGCCACAATTTGCTACTTGACAACCGTAGTTGTCAATTACCGTAGTTTTGATATTTTAATTGTTATAAGGAAGACGCTGCTGCCCATTTCCTACTTTGTTTCCCTCTGTCTCCTTTTATAGATGACCTCACAGGCTGCATATTTGTCATACTTGCCATAATTTGCTACTTGACAACCGTAGTTGTCAATTACCGTAGTTTTGATATTTTAATTGTTATAAGGAAGACGCTGCTGCCCATTTCCTACTATGTTTCCCTCTGTCTTCTTTTATAGATGACCTCACAGGCTGCATATTTGTCATATTTGCCACAATTTGCTACTTGACAACCGTAGTTGTCAATTACCGTAGTTTTGATATTTTAATTGTTATAAGGAAGACGCTGCTGCCCATTTCCTACTTTGTTTCCCTCTGTCTCCTTTTATAGATGACCTCACAGGCTCAATGTTTGTCATACTTGCCACAATTTGCTACTTGACAACCGTAGTTGTCAATTACCGTAGTTTTGATATTTTAATAGTTATTAGGAAGACGCTGCTGCCCGTTTCCTACTTTGTTTCCCTCTGTCTCCTTTTATAGATGACCTCACAGGCTGCATATTTGTCATACTTGCCACAATTTGCTACTTGACAACCGTAGTTGTCAATTACCGTAGTTTTAATATTTTAATTGTTATAAGGAAGACGCTGCTGCCCATTTCCTACTTTGTTTCCCTCTGTCTCCTTTTATAGATGACCTCACAGGCTGCATATTTGTCATACTTGCCACAATTTGCTACTTGACAACCGTAGTTGTCAATTACCGTAGTTTTGGTATTTTAATTGTTATAAGGAAGACGCTGCTGCCCATTTCCTACTTTGTTTCCCTCTGTCTCCTTTTATAGACGACCTCACAGGCTGCATATTTGTCATACTTGCCATAATTTGCTACTTGACAACCGTAGTTGTCAATTACCGTAGTTTTGGTATTTTAATTGTTATTAGGAAGACGCTGCTGCCCATTTCCTACTTTGTTTCCCTCTGTCTCCTTTTATAGATGACCTCACAGGCTGCATATTTGTCATACTTGCCACAATTTGCTACTTGACAACCGTAGTTGTCAATTACCGTAGTTTTGATATTTTAATTGTTATAAGGAAGACGCTGCTGCCCATTTCCTACTTTGTTTCCCTCTGTCTCCTTTTATAGATGACCTCACAGGCTCAATGTTTGTCATACTTGCCACAATTTGCTACTTGACAACCGTAGTTGTCAATTACCGTAGTTTTGATATTTTAATAGTTATTAGGAAGACGCTGCTGCCCATTTCCTACTTTGTTTCCCTCTGTCTCCTTTTATAGATGACCTCACAGACTGCATATTTGTCATACTTGCTACAATTTGCTACTTGACAACCGTAGTTGTCAATTACCGTAGTTTTGATATTTTAATTGTTATAAGGAAGACGCTGCTGCCCATTTCCTACTTTGTTTCCCTCTGTCTCCTTTTATAGATGACCTCACAGGCTGCATATTTGTCATACTTGCCATAATTTGCTACTTGACAACCGTAGTTGTCAATTACCGTAGTTTTGATATTTTAATTGTTATAAGGAAGACGCTGCTGCCCATTTCCTACTATGTTTCCCTCTGTCTCCTTTTATAGATGACCTCACAGGCTGCATATTTGTCATATTTGCCACAATTTGCTACTTGACAACCGTAGTTGTCAATTACCGTAGTTTTGATATTTTAATTGTTATAAGGAAGACGCTGCTGCCCATTTCCTACTTTGTTTCCCTCTGTCTCCTTTTATAGATGTTCTCACAGGCTGCATATTTGTCATACTTGCCACAATTTGCTACTTGACAACCGTAGTTGTCAATTACCGTAGTTTTGATATTTTAATTGTTATTAGGAAGACGCTGCTGCCCATTTCCTACTTTGTTTCCCTCTGTCTCCTTTTATAGATGACCTCACAGACTGCATATTTGTCGTACTTGCCACAATTTGCTACTTGACAACCGTAGTTGTCAATTACCGTAGTTTTGATATTTTAATTGTTATAAGGAAGACGCTGCTGCCCATTTCCTACTTTGTTTCCCTCTGTCTCCTTTTATAGATGACCTCACAAGCTCAATGTTTGTCATACTTGCCACAATTTGCTACTTGACAACCGTAGTTGTCAATTACCGTAGTTTTGATATTTTAATTGTTATAAGGAAGACGCTGCTGCCCATTTCCTACTTTGTTTCCCTCTGTCTCCTTTTATAGATGACCTCACAGGCTGCATATTTGTCATACTTGCCACAATTTGCTACTTGACAACCGTAGTTGTCAATTACCGTAGTTTTGATATTTTAATTGTTGTAAGGAAGACGCTGCTGCCCATTTCCTACTTTGTTTCCCTCTGTCTCCTTTTATAGATGACCTCACAGACTGCATATTTGTCATACTTGCCACAATTTGCTACTTGACAACCGTAGTTGTCAATTACCGTAGTTTTGATATTTTAATTGTTATAAGGAAGACGCTGCTGCCCATTTCCTACTTTGTTTCCCTCTGTCTCCTTTTATAGATGACCTCACAGACTGCATATTTGTCATACTTGCCACAATTTGCTACTTGACAACCGTAGTTGTCAATTACCGTAGTTTTGATATTTTAATTGTTATAAGGAAGACGCTGCTGCCCATTTCCTACTTTGTTTCCCTCTGTCTCCTTTTATAGACGACCTCACAGGCTGCATATTTGTCATACTTGCCATAATTTGCTACTTGACAACCGTAGTTGTCAATTACCGTAGTTTTGGTATTTTAATTGTTATAAAGAAGACGCTGCTGCCCATTTCCTACTTTGTTTCCCTCTGTCTCCTTTTATAGATGACCTCACAGGCTGCATATTTGTCATACTTGCCACAATTTTCTACTTGACAACCGTAGTTGTCAATTACCGTAGTTTTGATATTTTAATTGTTATAAGGAAGACGCTGCTGCCCATTTCCTACTTTGTTTCCCTCTGTCTCCTTTTATAGATGACCTCACAGGCTCAATGTTTGTCATACTTGCCACAATTTGCTACTTGACAACCGTAGTTGTCAATTACCGTAGTTTTGATATTTTAATAGTTATTAGGAAGACGCTGCTGCCCATTTCCTACTTTGTTTCCCTCTGTCTCCTTTTATAGATGACCTCACAGGCTGCATATTTGTCATACTTGCCACAATTTGCTACTTGACAACCGTAGTTGTCAATTACCGTAGTTTTGATATTTTAATTGTTATAAGGAAGACGCTGCTGCCCATTTCCTACTTTGTTTCCCTCTGTCTCCTTTTATAGATGACCTCACAGACTGCATATTTGTCATACTTGCCACAATTTGCTACTTGACAACCGTAGTTGTCAATTACCGTAGTTTTGATATTTTAATTGTTATAAGGAAGACGCTGCTGCCCATTTCCTACTTTGTTTCCCTCTGTCTCCTTTTATAGATGACCTCACAGGCTGCATATTTGTCATACTTGCCATAATTTGCTACTTGACAACCGTAGTTGTCAATTACCGTAGTTTTGATATTTTAATTGTTATAAGGAAGACGCTGCTGCCCATTTCCTACTATGTTTCCCTCTGTCTCATTTTATAGATGTCCTCACAGGCTGCATATTTGTCATATTTGCCACAATTTGCTACTTGACAACCGTAGTTGTCAATTACCGTAGTTTTGATATTTTAATTGTTATAAGGAAGACGCTGCTGCCCATTTCCTACTTTGTTTCCCTCTGTCTCCTTTTATAGATGACCTCACAGGCTGCATATTTGTCATACTTGCCACAATTTGCTACTTGACAACCGTAGTTGTCAATTACCGTAGTTTTGATATTTTAATTGTTATAAGGAAGACGCTGCTGCCCATTTCCTACTTTGTTTCCCTCTGTCTCCTTTTATAGATGACCTCACAGGCTGCATATTTGTCATACTTGCCACAATTTGCTACTTGACAACCGTAGTTGTCAATTACCGTAGTTTTGATATTTTAATTGTTATAAGGAAGACGCTGCTGCCCATTTCCTACTTTGTTTCCCTCTGTCTCCTTTTATAGATGACCTCACAGACTGCATATTTGTCGTACTTGCCACAATTTGCTACTTGACAACCGTAGTTGTCAATTACCGTAGTTTTGATATTATAATTGTTATAAGGAAGACGCTGCTGCCCATTTCCTACTTTGTTTCCCTCTGTCTCCTTTTATAGATGACCTCACAGGCTCAATGTTTGTCATACTTGCCACAATTTGCTACTTGACAACCGTAGTTGTCAATTACCGTAGTTTTGATATTTTAATAGTTATTAGGAAGACGCTGCTGCCCATTTCCTACTTTGTTTCCCTCTGTCTCCTTTTATAGATGACCTCACAGGCTGCATATTTGTCATACTTGCCACAATTTGCTACTTGACAACCGTAGTTGTCAATTACCGTAGTTTTGGTATTTTAATTGTTATAAGGAAGACCCTGCTGCCCATTTACTACTTTGTTTCCCTCTGTCTCCTTTTATAGACGACCTCACAGGCTGCATTTTTGTCATACTTGCCATAATTTGCTACTTGACGACCGTAGTTGACAATTACCGTAGTTTTTGTATTTTAATTGTTATGAGGAAGACGCTGCTGCCCATTTCCTACTTTGTTTCCCTCTGTCTCCTTTTATAGATGACCTCACAGGCTGCATATTTGTCATACTTGCCACAATTTGCTACTTGACAACCGTAGTTGTCAATTACCGTAGTTTTGATATTTTAATTGTTATAAGGAAGACGCTGCTGCCCATTTCCTACTTTGTTTCCCTCTGTCTCCTTTTATAGACGACCTCACAGGCTGCATATTTGTCATACTTGCCATAATTTGCTACTTGACAACCGTAGTTGACAATTACCGTAGTTTTGGTATTTTAATTGTTATAAGGAAGACGCTGCTGCCCATTTCCTACTTTGTTTCCCTCTGTCTCCTTTTATAGATGACCTCACAGACTGCATATTTGTCATACTTGCCACAATTTGCTACTTGACAACCGTAGTTGTCAATTACCGTAGTTTTGATATTTTAATTGTTATAAGGAAGACGCTGCTGCCCATTTCCTACTTTGTTTCCCTCTGTCTCCTTTTATAGATGACCTCACAGGCTGCATATTTGTCATATTTGCCACAATTTGCTACTTGACAACCGTAGTTGTCAATTACCGTAGTTTTGATATTTTAATTGTTATAAGGAAGACGCTGCTGCCCATTTCCTACTTTGTTTCCCTCTGTCTCCTTTTATAGATGACCTCACAGGCTGCATATTTGTCATACTTGCCACAATTTGCTACTTGACAACCGTAGTTGTCAATTACCGTAGTTTTGATATTTTAATTGTTATAAGGAAGACGCTGCTGCCCATTTCCTACTTTGTTTCCCTCTGTCGCCTTTTATAGACGACCTCACAGGCTGCATATTTGTCATACTTGCCACAATTTGCTACTTGACAACCGTAGTTGTCAATTACCGTAGTTTTGGTATTTTAATTGTTATAAGGAAGACGCTGCTGCCCATTTCCTACTTTGTTTCCCTCTGTCTCCTTTTATAGATGACCTCACAGGCTGCATATTTGTCATACTTGCCACAATTTGCTACTTGACAACCGTAGTTGTCAATTACCGTAGTTTTGATATTTTAATTGTTATAAGGAAGACGCTGCTGCCCATTTCCTACTTTGTTTCCCTCTGTCTCCTTTTATAGATGACCTCACAGGCTCAATGTTTGTCATACTTGCCACAATTTGCTACTTGACAACCGTAGTTGTCAATTACCGTAGTTTTGATATTTTAATAGTTATTAGGAAGACGCTGCTGCCCATTTCCTACTTTGTTTCCCTCTGTCTCCTTTTATAGATGACCTCACAGGCTGCATATTTGTCATACTTGCCACAATTTGCTACTTGACAACCGTAGTTGTCAATTACCGTAGTTTTGATATTTTAATTGTTATAAGGAAGACGCTGCTGCCCATTTCCTACTTTGTTCCCCTCTGTCTCCTTTTATAGATGACCTCACAGGCTCAATGTTTGTCATACTTGCCACAATTTGCTACTTGACAACCGTAGTTGTCAATTACCGTAGTTTTGATATTTTAATAGTTATTAGGAAGACGCTGCTGCCCAATTTCCTACTTTGTTTCCCTCTGTCTCCTTTTATAGATGACCTCACAGGCTGCATATTTGTCATACTTGCCACAATTTGTTACTTGACAACCGTAGTTGTCAATTAACGTAGTTTTGATATTTTAATTGTTATAAGGAAGACGCTGCTGCCCATTTCCTACTTTGTTTCCCTCTGTCTCCTTTTATAGATGACCTCACAGGCTGCATTTTTGTCATACTTGCCACAATTTGCTACTTGACAACCGTAGTTGTCAATTACCGTAGTTTTGATATTTTAATTGTTATAAGGAAGACGCTGCTGCCCATTTCCTACTTTGTTTCCCTCTGTCTCCTTTCATGATACCCACGGGACGATATGAGATTGTCTACATTCTTACCCCGTCATTACACAATGAAGTTGCGTTATAACTTTTTTTTTAAATGCATTTAATAACTTGTTTTTAGTCTTTCTAAAATAGTTTGATGTCAAACAATTTCTATATACAGACACCTACGACTTACACTTATTATGAATGTAGATATTTAATACTGTGTTAAATATATGAAAAAATAAATACAAATACTACACCAATCTGACTATGGAAATTAATCTGATTATACTAACTGTTAACTTTATTAATATTTTCATAAATGCAGTATGCAAACCAGATTCACTTGCACCCTTATCCTAGAAATGAAGCTATAATGCTACTTAATTAGTTTTCATACCGCGTTTATTTGCGCTTTTTAGATCCAGATAATACATGTATATTTGCTACATTAAACCTGCACGTGAGCAAAATGTGTTCGAAATGTAAGAAAATTACTAACACGATTTTTTAGTAATTAGGTAGGTAGGAGGTAAATATAATATGAAATAATATATTATTTTATATTATATTTACCTCAAAACTTGAAAGCAAGAAAGAACTGGTCAATTAAAATACAGTTATGACCTATTCATACATGTACGTTTAAACGTATTAGAGCCACATTGCAACTATATTATGTTAGCAGAACAAATGAGTCGGGTCGATGTGGGAAGAACCCCGCTCTCACAAAATACCAGCGTAAAATGGCAGCTTGTTGCTGCTGCTTTTCTTGTGGTGAGTGTAGGGAACTGGTGACAATTTTTACGGGAAATGAGGCGTTGAATATTAGTCCTCAGGGGTAACAACGCATCTGCATTATTTAATTAATTCTTAATCGAAGTTAGATGCAGATGACATAGACCACAGTATATACTCATCATCAGTTGGGCAGTTAGTTACCCCGATACTATAAAATAAAAATAAAACAAAAAACTTTAAATTATAATTGCGGCATGCACACATAAAGACTATATTTATTCATAGATTGTAACCGCGCGGCTTACCTACTCTGAATACTACCGGAACTAACATCTCAGTAGTATATATTTTAAACGATAGTTTTAAAACCCAAGTACCTATCACGAAAATGGCGATAATAACAACGCACATTGAGAGATAAGCCGACCGAAATTATTCCTGTAATCGTCTCTGCGAATGGGCTAATCCCGGTCAACCTCTCGGTCATCCGAGGCGACTGGGACTCCGTGATGCTGTGGCTACACTAAGGATCAACATCAATGCCCATAAACGCAACAATTATTGCCTTAAATTTAACGCGATAAAATGAGTGGCTACACTTGAACGGTCAACGTCGTTTCCCGTTGAACGGCATTAAATTTGCCGCTGAACGGCGTTAAATTTGCCGTTGTTAAATGTTTCGACCGAGAAAGGACCACGCTCTCACAGAATACCAGCGTAAAATAGTAGCTTAATGCTGCTGTACTTCGTATGGTGAGTGTAAATACCGGAGAGTGTGCAGCGTAGAGTCATCACAAATACGCTCTCGTACTTTAGTATGACGAGTGACAGCCGTTCGCATTTGAAGGAGTTTGCAGCGTAGAGTCATGACGAACGCGATGTCGTATTGAAATATACTGAGTTCCAGCTGCTCGCGTTTGACGGAGTGTGCAGCGTAAATTCATGACAAACCCGGTGTCGTATTCCATTATGCTGAGTGCCAGCCGCTCGCGTTTGACGGAGTGTCTAGCGTAGAGTAATGACAAACGCGGTTTCGTATTATATTTCACTGAGTGATATCCGCTCGAGTTGTTTGAGAAACGCGTACCACTTGGCGTGCGGGGCCAAATCGCAAGTTCTGCTATACTCGTACGCTCATCAAGCATAAGTGTTAACAGTTCTAGGCATGCGATATGAACTGACTGTGAAGTCGAGTCACTGATCACAAGCAAATACTAAGGCGTAACTTTTCGTCGTGGTTGAGCTTTTGCAGTGTTTATAGCTGCTACAATATATTGTCGTTTAAGCACGATTGGGTTAGCTCAGCTGGGAAGGACCACGTTCAAAGAGCAGCTTTGTGCTGATGGTTTTCGTATGGTAAGTGTAGATATTCGGAGCCACGTTATGAAATGAAGCATTCCGTCCTAGTCCTCAGGGGTAATAACGTATTTTGATTTTCAACTAAGAATATATGTAGATATTCTTGGGCTTACATCAAGTGAACTTAGCGCTGGTTTGTCACCCTAGGTCTATAAAAAAAATCTAAGTGATTGAGAGTCCAAAATATGCGCGAAACACGATGCTGCACCACAACCCTGCTGAATGCTTACCACCGATGCCTTAAGTTTATTTATTTATTTATTTAAAAAGGTACACCAACAGTACATGTATACATATTATAAGAGCTACATTTATAAAGCACAATTCCTAATATATATATACCTATTATAGGCGTACACAACATTGACAGAAGATATTAAGTAACAACGTAATGTATTTATCCGAAAATTTTAGCGGATTTAGACCTGGAAGAGGATGCACGGATCAAATGTTTTCTCTCCGCATGATCACGGAGAAGCTTCTGAGTGTTAACCAGAGGATTTTCTGTGCTTTTGTGGATCTGGAGAAAGCATTTGATAAGGTTATAAGGAAGAAAATGTGGGAACTGTTGCCGGGATATGGTGTGGATGGTCGATTGTTAAGGGCTGTGCAGTCACTTTACTATGACTGTAAAGCCTGTGTGCGGGTAGGGCATGACCTGTCACCCATGTTTAGCGTCCAAGCGGGCGTAAAACAGGGTTGTGTCATGTCTTCCTGGCTGTTCATACTGTATCTCGACAGCTGTTTACAGAAGCTGAAAGATAGCTGTTTGGGTGTGAAATTGGGTGACATTAAAGTTAATTGTCTGCTGTATGCTGATGATGCAGTGCTTATTGCACCATCAGAAGCAGAACTGCAGGCATTAGTCACGTGTATGAAAGAGGAATGTGAAATTAAAGGTCTCCGTTTGAATGCTAATAAAACTAAGGTTCTGGTATTTGAAAAGCACAAAGAGAGAACAAAATGTGAAATATGGGTAAATCAGGAATGTCTAGAACAGGTAAATGAAATTGTATACTTGGGGAGTGCTTTCAGCCTTTGGTTGGAAGATGTGATTTAGATGTGGATAGGCGTGTCACTACCGGAAACAAAGTCAATGGTGCCCTGAATGCATTAGTCAAAAGGCAAGGCGTGGTGAAGAGTGCACGTCTTGCAATACATAACGCAGTGTTGGTACCGACTTTGTTATATGGCAGCGAAACCTGGGTATGCCAGAAGAAGCATAAAAGCAAGTTGAATGCAGTGGAGATGCGATCTCTTCGTAAAACGTGTGGCGTTACCATAGCCGACCGAAAGCGAAACGAAGAGATTCGCAATATGGCAGGATTGAAAGATGACCTTATCACAAAAATTGATAGGGGCGTACTCCAATGGTTTGGGCACGTTGAACGAATGAGTGAAGACCGAATGGTGAAGAAAATATATAGAGCGAAAGTAAATATTAAAAGGTGTCGAGGTAGACCGAGACTAACTTTCGAAGACCATGTGAGCAAATTGCTCGAAGAGGGGAGGGTCAAGAGTACTCGGATACCTAGACGTGCATGTATGAAGAAGTTAATGAACCTGAAAGAAGCGAAAGAGGTATGTAAGGATCGTGACACTTGGCGATCTGTTCTCTCTGGCTACCCCGTTAGGGATTGTGCGTGACGATAAGTAAGTAAGTAAGTAAGTGAAAATTTTAAAACAATAAAATAGTAAAATTCACCAAAAAAAATAAACTCAAAACTTTACTAAGAACAAATGCCTCTTCACAAAGGGCTGGCCAGTTTTCGTTTAAATTTAAACAACGAGTCGTGGAAAATGTCTAATGTTTCAATATTCATCTCGTTGTACTGTGCGCAACATCTGACGGGAGGAGAATGGCGTCCAAGGTTGGTCCTTACAGAAGGCAAGGCAAAATTTTGTTTGATAGGAAGTCGGGGTATGCAAGCAGGTACCGTCAATTTAACACGTTCTAGGAGCTCATTTCATTTTATTTTACCGTTGACAAGTCCGTGCAAAAACACCAAATCCTGATCCCTTCGATGTCTACGCAACGAGTTCATTTTAAAAAAGGCAAGACGATGCTCATATGGTGGCCGGTGTGATACGCCCTGCGTAATAAATGCCAGATGCCTAGTGAATGCACGCTGAATACCCTCCAAGCGTTAAGAGTGAACAGCATACGAGTATACAGGGTTCCATGCCACGCTAGCGTACTCTAAGTTACTCCGGACCAAAGCATTGTATGATATTTTACAGGTGCAATTAAAACGGAAACCCACAGTACTTCGCCTAAGAAAACCTAGCATTTTCGAGGATTTATTTACAATAATGTTAATATGTGAATTGAATTTTAGGTGCTTGTCTACTGTTACACCTAAATCTCTTATTTCTTCGACTTCAGTTAATGTTGAGCCGTTAATTTCATAAGTGGATGGGAAATGATTTTTACATACATATATAAACACTCACGCCTGTCACCCAGAGGGGTAGGCAGAGACTACGGACTTCCATTTGGCACGATCCTGACATACCTCTTTCGCCTCCTTTACATCCATATATCTACGCATACATGCTCGTCGGTTAAGGGTACTTAACCGACGAGCATGTATGCGTAGTGCGGGAATCTATCCCCGCATGCTTGCGCAACCACGTAGTAATCCGACTTAGACCGACGATTTGTCAACCTTATCAGTGCCACTACGATAGCTGCGTCAACTATTGTGTACTCTACAGACTTTCTTAAAAGAAAAGTTCTGGCAAGTGTTCCCATCATGGTTCCTTGAACGAAGTCATCCGAAGAGCTCTTGTCTCTATTAAGGTTCCCTAATTTTTAGATCCTTGTGGAATAATTATAGACGAAAGCAGGGAAGTAAAGCTCTAGTGTCGTTTGAAAGTGTCGATAATATGAGCCCCTGAGAGATCCACATATTTGTGCCATTTTCTGTGGAGACTATCGGTCGGTACGGTGAAGTTTCTAAACTTAACTGTATCCACGACTGGTCGTCGCTGCTGATGATGAGAGGGCTTGTTCTTTTCTCGTCAAAAGGCTAAATATAGACGTTCAGCGAGAAAACACCGAAATCTCGCATGTTACCGCGGGAAGTACTGTATGATAATTTAAATTTTCAGTTGAAATGAAATGAAATGAAATTTATTAACATACATTACATTATTGCTACAATTATTTTTGAGCTCTGAAGCCTGTGTTAGTAAAAACTGTGCTACAGGCCTCAGACTTCCCCAGCTATTGTCTTAGTATTATAATGTAAGTATATTACTATTATAAAGAAATTTGTTAGTAAAAAATAAAATGATAATTAAAAAAGTGATAATATGGTACGAATTCTAATGCAAGGCCAAATTGTGCGTGTGCGCGCGCGCGCGCGCGCGTGTGTGTATGTGTGTGTGTGTGTGTGTGTGTGTGTGTGTGTGTGTGTGTGTGTGTGTGTGTGCACACACGAGCGATTAAGTGATCTTTATAAACAATTCTTCAATTTCATTATAATTCAAGTCGTTAAGAGTTTGTTTTAATATTTTCTTGAATTCATGATTATCAAGGTTAATAATAGTTTTAACATTTCTGTTACTAAAAGTTTTAACTTTGTTGAATAATTTATTATAAAGCATTAGTGCACAAAAATTGTAGCTTCTTCTAGCAAACACTCTAGGTGCAGGTAATCTTGTTACTCGTTTATTACTTATAGGAGGACAAGGCACAGAATGGCGGTGATATCTACGAAGACACTGGTATAAAAATAATTTGCGTACTGATAACATATCGCACTGCTTGTACAGGTCATGTGTGGGATATTTAAAAGGCAACCGCGTCATAACTTTTAGGACGGCGCGTTGCGCACGCTCTAGTAGTATGAGGTGTGTCTTTGCTGCGCACCCCCAGACGCAAATACAATATGAAATAATGCTCTCACACAGGGACTTGTATGTTAACAAAAGAACATCATAACTAGCCACATCACGCAAATTTTTAAATATATAAATTAGCCTCCTTGTTTTACTCGCTAGAGCAGTTACTTGTGGGACCCAGCTAAGCCCATCATCAAAAATAACTCCCAAATACTTTATACTTGTCACACGTGACAAATATTCACAATTACACGTGGCAGGTACACGCAGTAGCCGGTTATATGGGTGAGTATGGATTTGAATTTGGAAATTACTGCCGGGTCGAAAACGGGTTAATATACAAAAACAAACATACTTTGTTTTTGCAGTATTCAAAGTGAGGAGGCTGTCTTCTAGCCAAGACGTTACAGTTTTTATGCCTTTTTCAGCGAGACTCCTAACATTACTCCACGATGTCCGTGAAACATCGCCTCCTTGCAATTCATTCGGGAACTCCGAGAAGTTCGGGGTAAGCTACTAAGCTAATTACCAGATTATAAATCAAGAAAGAAAACGAAATTAGGGAAAGTAAAATAAAAGTTGAGAAAGTAATGAAATTTCAGCATCGCATTTCCAAAGGGTATTTACGAACAATCACTGTTTCATTTAACGACCTCTGCAGTAACCATCCTAAAAGTAGGGAAGTAAAAAGATATAGATTCACATGACTCACGTCAGGATCAAGACCGTTGCTTGGGGCCCGTAATCTTAGCCGTCAACCACTTTCTTTTGTTCTAAGTCGAACGTCTTATCAGGGGTCACGCTCACTACTCTTCCCGAACTCAACGAGGTGTGGCTTAGGAAAGGGGGCCAGTAATTGGTTGATCGCTGCTGCGGGCGTGAGATGAAGAACGAGACTCTGCTTTTCACTAATGTAAATATACATATTCTTAGTAGAAAAGTTAATGCTACCAGGGCCACTTCTACTTAATAGTCTTCTTCATATTTTGCTGCTACTCTGACACTATACCACTACATTTACAATGTGATGTATCATTTTAGTACTTAAAAGCGAAAACCCATACCTTACGTAACATTTTTAGTTGGAGTTACCACTCTCATCAAATAAACTACTAGATCATTTGTTGATTGTAATAATAACAAATATGTAAATGATTATTAAAACAGAAACTCGATTGTAAAGTGCTATTAATTTTGTAGTATACAAAATGACGTCCGTAAAATTCGTCGCATTATTACCATTGAGACCGGGTCATAGCAGTAAAAGCCAGAATATTTGCTGAAAGAAATAGACATGAGGGTGTAACCAACCTAGAATATCTCGTAGGCAGAAAATGTGTCTTATCACCTAGAATTTAAAGTATTTAAAACTCTAGGTATTTTTTCTTATACTGCAAAAATATTTTACATATTTAAAGTAACTTTCAATATTGCCTAATTGTGAAGTTGTGTAAGTTGCAACGAAAACGAGCTTCTAGTAAATACTGATAGCATAATATAATTAATATACTTATATGTTACGGGTTACATAGTTTAACAGGAAAATTTGCGCAACGTCCTGAGAATCCGACTGGGAGCTGCGATTTGTCAACCCCTTCGATGTTCCTGTGGTAGTACTATCGACAATTTGGGCAGCACAGAGTTTCATGTAAGAAAATTACTGGTAGGTTTTCCGGTCACGGTTCTTTGAACGACATCATCCTAAGAGCTCTTTTCTGAGTAAATAGTAGTCTGTCATTGGTTGGTAGTACCGTGTATATTTCGCCGCGTAGTTATGGCGTAAAGTCTCCACTGCCCATAGAATATCAGACAACTTACTTACTTACTTACTTACTTATCGTCACGCACAATCCCTAACGGGGTAGCCAGAGAGAACAGATCGCCAAGTGTCACGATCCTTACATACCTCTTTCGCTTCTTTCAGGTTCATTAACTTCTTCATACATGCACGTCTAGGTATCCGAGTACTCTTGACCCTCCCCTCTTCGAGCAATTTGCTCACATGGTCTTCGAAAGTTAGTCTCGGTCTACCTCGACACCTTTTAATATTTACTTTCGCTCTATATATTTTCTTCATCATTCGGTCTTCACTCATTCGTTCAACGTGTCCAAACCATTGGAGTACGCCCCTATCAATTTTTGTGATAAGGTCATCTTTCAATCCTGCCATATTGCGAATCTCTTCGTTTCGCTTTCGGTCGGCTATGGTAACGCCACACATTTTACGAAGAGATCGCATCTCCACTGCATTCAACTTGCTTTTATGCTTCTTCTGGCATACCCAGGTTTCGCTGCCATATAACAAAGTCGGTACCAACACTGCGTTATGTATTGCAAGGCGTGCACTCTTCACCACGCCTTGCCTTTTTATTAATGCATTCAGGGCACCATTGACTTTGTTTCCGGCAGCGACACGCCTATCCACATCTAAATCACATCTTCCATCCCGGCTGAAAGCACTCCCCAAGTATACAATTTCATTTACCTGTTCTAGACATTCCTGATTTACCCATATTTCACATTTCGTTCTCTCTTCGTCCTTTTCAAATACCAGAACCTTAGTTTTATTAGCATAGACAAGGAAATAATTATGGGAATGCAATGTCCACGTCATATTGTGAGTAACGTAAAAGGCGACAACAGGATGTACACATTGAAATAATACTAGTTCTTACGGAATTTATCGCGTGTATTTAACTTTTACGCTTTACAGCACTCATGGTCACGGGCGGGACTGAGATGTTCAACGTCCATATGTCATAGTTAACCGCGGTTACCATAGATTAAAATTTAACTTTTGTTCCGATCTATACAGTAAGAACTTATGGTATCTTGAAGTCTTGCAGTTGTATGCTTGGGTTGGGATTTAATTTTATTTATTATAGGATCCCAAGCAGATGGTAGCACCCAGCCATCTTCTCTATTGAAATTAGGATGTTTTTTGATTTCAATAGCCTCGCGAATCATCCTTGGAAGGAATCGGTGTTCTTTAGCGAGGATTTGCGGTCTATCAAATCTGATGTAGTGACGGGGGCGATCCTGTACGTGTTCACAGACTGCAGACTTCCCGGAGCGTCGATTCTTCACATCAGCTATATGTTCTTTAACGCGGGTTTTTTTAAATTAATAATAGTTATTTTTAAAAACTAGTATTATTTCAATGTGTAGTGTTCGCGTAAATATAAGAAATCATTAGGATGTACACAATTCTTTTCAGTAAAGATGCTCCTCACTATCTCTTGTTTCAGTTTTATTCTTTTGTATAATTAAATAACTACGCTGTTTAAGCTATTTTTTATAAGAAAAGGGTGACAAGGGAGCACATAGTCCACCTCATGGTAAGTGGTTGCTGTGGCCTATAGACATCTACATCTATCCTCGCATGCGAATCAAAATGAAGTTTCGTTGTCAGCCTTGAGGAACAAGATAGAATGTCTTTTTTCCAGTAAAAAGGGTCTCCGATTGTCTACACTCACAACATGAAACACAGCAGCACCAAGCCGCTTTTTGACGCTTGTATTCTGTGAGAGCATGGTTCTTCCCCGGTCGAGCCGACCCATTCGTGCTACAACTGTACAATTAATAAAAACCACCAAGCGCAGCAACTATGTCATACACATAGATATATGGGACCTTAATTCATCAATATAAATATTCGATGACTAAATTATATAATTCACAAATTACTTCGTATTTTTTAATACTAGTATCAATTCTATACGGAAAACCCTCTGAATAAGCAAAAAGAAAAAAGGCAAAAGAAACAAAAACGGTCAATTAATTTAATGCTTACTTTTAATTTTCTTGTCGCTTCAATTGTAAGGAACTTATTTTGAAAGGTGTTCTAAAACACATGTTTCCTTTATATCGAAAAAATATATAAATTTTACCGAAATTATGACATGAAATTTATTTCCGGAATTCATTGTCTAATCAAACTATTTTATAAACAGTAAGGAAGGATGAAAAACACATAAACTCCACCAGAAAAGGACTCTCCTCTTGTAGAAAAGATTTGTCTTAATTGTCACGCTTGACAGGGCATTGACGAAAGCCGTGGGTCTGTAAAAAGTTTTTGAATAAAAAGTAAAAGCTAACTTGTTGTTAACTGAAACTAAAAAGAATAATATAGTTTTACATTCCGAAAACAGTGCTAAAACATAGTGTATAGAAAATTCAGAATTAGATATAGTTTTATTCTTTGCAGTTCTTTGACCGGCTTTTAATATTTTGTAAAAGTTCTTGTAACCATTCGAATAGACCAAGGACTATCACAATACAATGTCTTCTAGATAGTAAAATAACAAATTCGTACCTTATTTTGCAACCCTTGTTAAAGTGTAGAATTATTAGTATCATATATATGACTGGAATTAAGAATCTTAAAATTTATATGAGATTATCCGTTTAATATTTTATATAGGTTATATAACCTAGTTCATAAAAAAGAGTGTCGTACAAAATCAGTTCAAAATTGACGAAGATATCGCGTTTGTATGTAACAAACAAAATTAGTAGTATTTACATACAAAAGTAGTGAATAAGTAAGTTTGTATAAATATTAATAGTCATTATACATTAGTAATAGTCATTAGTATAGGACGTATTCCATGATTAAAATTGACATCTATGTCATTAATTATACCTATTCGTTTAGAAATTCTCAGTCCATTTTTTAAGTTAGAAAAATAATTTCAAAAAGTAATTTTCGCTTTTACACATTTTTCAACGAACACCTGGACAAGACAGCGACATCGCTTGAAACAGAGTACACGAGATTAATATTGTGAGCGATTTGAAATGGATAAGGAAAAATGACAATTTTAAAAGGAAATTCTGCGAGAAAGTCCTTATTTTTCAATAAAACTTTTTCACCAACTTGCAGGTCGAATTTTGTTTCTCCTGTATAGTGGATTTGCTTCTTATGGAATTTATTAATTCATACATAAAAGTCCTCTTCAACATAAGCCTTCCCCGTACATAGCACCATAGATTGCTTCGCATTTTCCCTAACTGCCACACTTGGCAAGAGGGTTGGCAGCCACAGTTTTTATAATTTTGGGCTGTTTTCAGGAATATGCTGCTGGTCATCTCCGTTCAGTTTCCTTCGGTCGCCTCTCGCGAGACGGCAAACGGGACGATATCGGGTAGCGGATATCCGTACATCATCACAGTATGGCAACAGTATTATTATTTAATTATCTACATTTTTATTGTATGAAACTAATTTATAGAATTTTTCGCATTAAAGGAGACAATAGTTTTAGGACCCACTAGAAATTTTAACGAACTTCAATAGCCTAAATATTTTTTTAAAATCTAAACGGAGTCATAAATGTGAAAAAAGATTTGTTTTGATAACCGTGTTCTGGTCATTCATTCTAGTAAAGTAATATTTAAAAAATAATTGTATTAGAGAGGTGCCAACTAGGAAGAAAATGAAACGAGTTAACTCGAGTTCTTATTCAGGTAACTCGAATCGAACTCGAGTAACGTAATTCAAATTAGTTGAACGTAGCTGTGTCAATTTGTCACAAACTATTCTTGTGTTCATTTTTTCATCCAACACAATTAATATTACTAAACTACTACTAAAATATTACTAATCCTCATAAAATATTATCACTCTAACGATATGACGTAGGACTTAGTGTTTTTTTTTAAAGAAAGGGACAACGAGCATGTGGCTCAACTGATAGTAAGTGATTACCGCCGCCCATGAAAAATTGCAACACCGGGGAATTACAGATGGGTTATCGGCCTTTATTAAGGAGTAGGCTCATTTATTGAAGGTCCCTGAGGAATATCGGTCCGGAAAAATTTCTGTTGGTAGTCGATTCCACAAGGAAGTTGTGCGAGGAAGAAAACTTCATTTAAATCGGCGTTATGGATGGTATCGCTAGTTTTGTCACAATGTGCGATCGTGAAATAGTGCGGCTGGAATTAGTCCAAACAACTCCTCAAAGCACTCCCCGTGTCAAACGCGATAAAATACGCAGAATTGCAACATCTGTTCGTAGTGTCAGTGAGTCAACCCAATCGGAAAGAGCTCGGTCGCCGACGATTCGAAGAGCTCTGCGCTGGATGCGATCAAATTGAAGGAGCTGTCACTGAGGAGCTTAAGCTCAGAGATGGGAACAGTATTCGATGTGCGGCCGAACCTGCGCCTTGTAAAGTTGCAAACGGTGTGCCGGTATGAAAAACTGTCCCTTTCTGCTGAGCACGCCAAGCTTTTTAGAGTCCAAGTTAGCCTTATCTTCCAAGTAACCACGAAACTGCACGTCATTCGATATGTCGATGCCGAGGATTCCGACACTAGCAGAGACAACAAGAGAGTGCCCAGAAACTGATGAGATACGACAAAGGGATCCTATTTAGCGGTAAACGCGCAAAACTTTTGCCTTTAGGGGATCGAAATGACCTGGATTTAGTCGCCCCCAGTCCAAGACACTGTTCAACAGAGTATCGACTTTAGACACAAGTTTTTCCTGGTACTCAACGACATTTTCCCGAGAAATATTGTCACGGCCAGTGTATAAAGCATCACCAGTGCTGCCGTCTTCATTGCAATGAATTTTACCGGTTTGCAACATATCATTGACATGCAGAAGAAACAGCGTTGGTGATAGCACGCAGGCTTGTGGAACACAGAGTTAATGGGCTTATAATCGGAGCATACACCGTTTACTACGACCTTGATGCTCCCATCTGCAAGAAAACTGATGATCCAATTGCACAATTGCTCCGGAAACCCATAGGCTTCGTTAGAAGCGCTTTGTGCCAAACGCGATCGAAGTTCTTCGCTATGTTCAAACTAACGGCCAACAGCGATAGGAATGGGGTGCACGAAAGCTGTCTTCCATGATTTCGGGACTACGCTTAGGGAGCAATAATAGCGCAAAAGATGCGATAGCACCGGTGCTAACTCCGGAGTACACGTCTTCATCACAATGGAAAGGACGACAAAAACCCTTTTTGACTTGTTTACGTCAAAAGAGAGGAGTGCTCTGCGCACCGAGCGTTGGATAACTCGACTAGAGCTAGACTCGTCGAGTGGGCGTGACGGGATCCCCCCAATTGTGCTGAGGACTTGTACTCCAGAGTTGGCACCGGTTCTAACGCGTCTTTTCCGGTACTGCTACTCCCTAGACGTAGTCCCAAAATCGTGGAAGACGGCTTTTGTCCACCCGATCCCTAAAAAGGGCAACCGCGCAATAGTCCTGTAATTGGACGGGTCTGAACCCGTCCAACTATAGGCAAATCGCCATCACCTCCTTGTTCTCCAATTGGCAATGGAGCCCATTGTAAACTGCCAGCACATAAGGTACCTTGAGGATCACCAGCTGATTAGTGATCGCCAATATGGTTTTCGTCGTGGTCAATCATCTGGTGATCTTCTGGTCTACCTGACTCATAGATGGGCAGAGGCAGTAGAGTCCAAGGGGGTGGCATTGGCCGTTAGTTTAGACATTGCGAAGGCCTTCGATCGAGTTTGGCATAAAGCGCTTCTTTCGAAGCTTCCTTCCTATGGGCTTCCTGAGAAATTGTGCAATTGAAGCACCAGCCTTCTTGCAGATCGGAGCATCAAGGTCGTTATAAACGGTGCAAGCTCCGATTACAAGCCTATTAATACTGGCGTTCCACAAGGCTGCGTGCTATCATCAACACTGTTTCTTCTGCATATTAATGATATGTTGCAAACCGGTAACATTCATTGCTATGCAGATGACAGCACTGGTGATGCTCTGTACGACGGCTGTGCCAATATTTCTCGGAAAAACGTCTCCGAGTACCGGGACAAACTTGTGTCTGAATTTGAGTCTTTACTGAACAAAGTCTCAGATTGGTAGCGACTAAATCTAGACGAGTTTAATCCTCAGAAGATACAAGTTTGCGTCATCATCATCATTATCATCATTACAGCCTTTCACAAGTCCACTGCTGAACATAGGCCTCCCCCAAGTAATGCCACAAAGCACGGTCCTGAGCCACCTGCATCCATCGACTTCCTGCATGTCTTACCAGGTCGTCACTCCATCTAGTGGGGGGTCGCCCTACACTACGCCTACCGGTACGAGGCTGCCACTCGAGAACCTTTCTTCCCCATCGGTTATCGGTTCTTCGAGCTATATGGCCGGCCCATTGCCACTTCAGCTTACTAATCCGTTGGGCTATGTCGGTCACTCTGGTTTTACTGCGGATATCCTCATTTCTGAGTCTATCACGCAGAGAAACTCCGAGCATAGCCCTCTCCATAGCTCGCTGAGCGACCTTAAGCGTCCTCATACGGCCAGCAGTGAAGGACCACGTCTCAGATCCATAAGTCATCACTGGCAACACGCACTGGTTGTACAATCTAGTTTTTAGAGATTGAGGTATACCTGACGAAAAGATATGTCGTAATTTCCCGAACGCTGCCCAGCCGAGTTGAATCCGTCGATTGACCTCTCGGTCGAAGTTGGACTTACCTAGTCGGACTATTTGTCCCAGGTAAACGTACTCGTCAACAACTTCGAGCATAGTGCTCCCAACAACCACCGGCATAGGTGTGACATGGACATTGAACATGATCTTTGTTTTGTCCATGTTCATCTTAAGACCTATCCGTTGGGAGGCACTATTGAGGTCATTGAGCATAGTGCTTAAGTCCTCCAGCGATTCTGCCATAAGGACTATATCGTCGGCAAATCGAAGGTGAGTGATGTACTCGCCATTGATGTCAATACCGTATCCTTTCCAGTCCAGTAGCTTGAAAACGTCTTCCATTGCAGCGGTGAAGAGTTTCGGGGATATAACGTCACCCTGTCTTACACCTCTCTGCAGTTGGATAGGTTTCGAGCTCTGGTTCTGTACTCGGATAGCCATCGTAGCCCTACTGTACAAACACTTCAGCACTTCGATATACCGACAGTCAACTTGGCACCGCTGAAGGGACTGTAGCACCGCCCAAATTTCGACGGAATCAAAGGCTTTCTCATAGTCCACATACGCCAAGCAAAGTGGCAGATTGTACTCTTCAGTCTTCTGTACAATCTGCCGCAGGGTATGTATGTGGTCTATGGTACTGAAGCCTTTTCGGAAACCGGCTTGTTCGGGAGGCTGGAAGTCGTCAAGTCTGCGTGCGAGACGATTCGTAATGACTCTCGAGAACAGCACGTAGACGCGGCTCAGAAGGGAAATCGGTCTGTAGTTCTTTAAGAGAGCGTTGTCGCCTTTCTTAAAGAACAAGACCACCGCACTTCTGCTCCACGCCTCTGGAGTAGTGCCACCATGGAGGACGGAATTGAAGAGCTTCTGAAGGACTACAAGTACCGGTGTTCCACCCGCTTTCAGAAGCTCCGCTGTAATTCCATCCTCGCCTGGGGCCCTGCCGTTTTTAAGGTGCTGGAGAGCCATTCTAATCTCGCTTAGACTGACGTCCGGGATATCATCGGAATAGTGTCGGATAAGACTTGCTCTTGGATCGTTACTCACACTTGCGTGTGGCTCCAACGATGATGTGTACAGCTGCCCATAGAACCTCTCAATCTCACTCAAAATCTCAGGTGTCCCGGAAACGATGTTGCCACACTCAGTCTTCAGCTTTGACAGTTGGCTCTTTCTGGCAGACAGATCTCTGGCAAAGACTTTGGAGCCCTGGTTCCGCTCGATCGCTTCTTTAATACGAGAAGTATTAAAGTTGCGTAAGTCTCGCCGCATGCATTTGGAGATCTGTCTGTTCAGTTGCCTGTATGCTGTCAAATCTGTTGACGATTGCAGCCTCATCTCGCGTCTAACAGCCATGAGATTAAGAGTGTGATCGGAGAGTTTTTGTGTTCTTCTGCGGCGGGTCTTGCAGAACTTAGCTCCGACCGCATGGACAGTTTCCACGAGCTTGTCGTTCATATCGTCCACTGCATTGCAATCTTCTAGGCACTGGAAGCGGTTACGTAACTCGAGCTGAAAGGTTTCGGGATTCTGGATTAGAGCACGAGGGGGACGGCGCGTTGACTTCATTAGACGAGACCTCTCCAACTTAACGTTTAGGTTCAGTGTGCCTCTAACCATTCGGTGATCGCTGCCAGTTTTCACCCTTGCGATCACTGAGACATCACTGAACAGTTGGCGTCTGGTCGTCATAATGAAGTCAATCTCATTTTTTGTCGAACCGTCGGGGCTCGACCAGGTCCACTTCCTGTGGGGCCGCTTCTGGAAGAAAGAGTTCATCATAAAGAGTCCCTCTTTCTCCATAAAGTCGGCCAGCTGCTGGCCCCTTCGGTTCCGTTGCCCAACTCCAAATTTCCCTACCTTCAGCTCACCGCTTTCTCTTGTGCCTAGTTTTGCGTTGAAGTCTCCCATCAACACCGTGTAGTGGGTTTTGGAGGAATGTATGGCTCTGGAAATATCCTCATACATTTCCTCCACCTCCTCATCGGGGTGTGCCGAGGTTGGTGCGTAAACCTGAATGACCTTCAGCGAATACCGTTTGGTGATTCTGAGTATCAGGTACGCGACCCTCGTCGACACACTCCCAATCTTTACAACGTTGTTGACGAGAGACTTGTGGACGATAAATCCGACACCTCCTTGGGACAGATGGTCGCCCTCCCGGTGATAGAACAAGTTGCCGGACTCGAGGATTGCCGTGTCCTCCCCCTCTCTTCGGACCTCGGATAATCCAATAATATGCCAGCGCAACTTGTCTACCTCTTCTTCCAGCTCCAGTATCTTCTCGTCAGTCCTCAGGGTGCGTGCGTTATATGTTGCCAGGTCGAGTCGTCGTAGGTGGCAACCGAACCTCCACCGGAGATTCTTAGCACCCCCTGCCCCGCCGTTACCATGGTCGCCACCGTAGCCAGGAATAGCGGGGCCGCCGGGGACTGGGGGCCGTCTTTTTGTGTATTTGTTCATTGGGGGGTATTTGCCGTAGTTGCCACGCTTGGCGAGCGGGTTGGCAACCGCAGTTTTTTATTACGTCACAGTTGTTATCAGGAAGATGCTGCTGCCCATCTCCTGCCTGTCTCCCTCTGTCGCCTCTTACGACACCCACGGGAAGATATGGGGTAGTGGATATTCTTAACCGCCACTACACGGCAAGTTTGCGTGTTAACCGCTAAAAAGAATCCCTTTGTCGTATCTTCTCAGTTTCAAGGCACTCCCCTTGTTGCCTCAGCCAGTATCTGAATACTCAGCGTCGACATATCAAGTGACGTGCAGTTTCGTGGTCACTTGGAAGAGAAGGCTAAATTAGCCTCTAAAAAGCTTGGCGTGCTCAGAAGAGTGGGACAGTACTTCATGCCAGCACACTGCCAGTAACTTTACAAGGCGCTGGTTTGGCCGCACGTGGAATACTGTTTCCATCTCTGAGCTGGGGCCCCGCAGTGCCAGCTCCTTCCAATTGACCGCATCCAACACAGAGCGGCTCGAATCGTCGACGATCGAGTGCTTTCCGATTGGCTCGATTCACTGGCGCTTTGAAGAGATGTTGCATCTCTTTGCATTTTCTTTCGCATATACCACGGGTGTCCTCTAAGTAATTGTTATGATTAATTCCGCACCTGCAATTCCTCTGGTGTTGTGGTTGTTCATGGGCGGCGGTAGTCACTTAACATCAGGTGAACCGTATAATCGTTTGCCCCCTCTTCCATTTAAAAAAAATTTGTAGGTACAAAAGTTTTTGAGTAAATCGACTATTTTCAGTCCCTGTATCGAGTAAAAGTTTATCACTAGAATTGAGAGTAGCGATAACTTTAGTTACAGCATTCTTAAATATGTACCTTTATTAAATAAGTAGCAATATGAAATAAAATATTAAATATTTATTTATTTGTATCATTTACGTGTTCTTTTTCATGTTTGTTATATTTTAAAATCTTTAAACTGCTTTTTACGTATGTTCGAACCACTTTATTCACGATGATATTTTTTTAAAAGCCACTCACACACACTTTTTGTTTTGTTGTTTTATTGTTATCACTCATACTTTAAACAAACAAGTAATATCTCAATCACCTTTTATGTTATGCACTACTTATACGAGATAACAAAAATAATCAGCAATGATTATACAATCACGATATTATAAATCAAACTAAGTTCACATTTGTTTGCAACATATCAGATGCAAGTTTGAATTTGGATGCAACCTGTGGTGTCGTCCGCAGCGAATTATACTACAAGTAAATTAGTGAAGTGAATGTGAATGATATCTATCCGGCGCTTTAGGAATCTATACGGTGCGGCGAGTTGGCTCAATAACTCGGTAAAATTTATTTCTACTCGATCACCGAGATGGACAAATTTATTCGATTCATTCGAGTGAAAGAATACAGGGATCGAGTCGATCGAGTATGTAAAAAGTATTATGATATATTACGTTTTCACATACTTAAATTTACCATAGTAATAATTATGTTTTCATACTTTGTTGTTGTAACACATCAGTAATAGCTTACTTTTTTTGGTAGCATATTTCATTAAAATGTATGCAATTTTGATAAAGGTCAACAAACAATTAGCTATTGTTATCTTTTTTTTCTAAGAACAATGAGTATAACGCAGTAACGATTGTAATGTATGTAATGAATATAATAATCAAGTATACTCTTTAATTTATGCTATAATAAATTAAAATTGTTTTATTTTCAATATTTAATAAAATTTGTGTTTTTTATATGTATAACTTGACAGCAGCTTGCATGATTTTTTAAATTATTTTTTGTATATAATATAATTAACATCATGTTATTTTTAACAACGTTTAATTTTTAAGAGCCCATGCACTTAGGATGTACCTATGTAATAATACTATTTACGATATAACTATCTTAAATTTTGTATAAATTGAAAAATATTTAAACTATCATTTAAATTTTACTTGCATTCATACTATAAAATATTGTTAAAATTAGGTGTGAATCGCACTAATTGTTCATAATTCGATGTAATCACAAACTTTTCCATAAATATAAAATTTTGGAATGGAATTTTAAAGCATAAGGGTCTCAAATTGCTTGCGCTGCTAGGATTACAATTTGTATGTTGATCTGCCTACTGTTATAGTAGTGATATGGACTTAATATGTATCCGTCTTTATTTCTTTGTTCTGTTCATTTTAATATGTAATGTAGTAATTTATTTTCGGTTTTATATTGTTTGATTTACATCATAAAATTTAATTGTTATAATTTACTATTTTCTCGGAAAGTAGTACTAGTGTGGATGATGAAAATATTCATTTTGCTTAATACTATTTAAGAACTCCTATTTTGTATACCAATAATTAATTTAAATTTTGTTGTGATCATTGTGAGCCTCATTCCATGAGTGAAAATGATGTACTCGTAGCTGAATATTATTCAAACATAATTATGCCTGATTATGTTAATCATACTACAGTGACTATGCATTTTTACGTGCTAGATATGTCTTAGATTATAATTTTAATAAAGAGTTATTGTTATTGTATATTAACCCTTTCTGTTGATCAATTCCGGCCATATTTTCTCAATTTCTTGCTTGAGTCTCATTAAATGTTGGAAGTAGAGATACAAGTCGATGATTTTGATCGTTGGCGAAAGCTTAAAATAAACGATGCCCTTCCAATCCCACCATACACACATCATCACATTATTGCGTGTTACTCCGGGTTTCGCTATAGTATGTACCCTTTGACCATGATACTTCCCACACGTTCTTTTCGTCACCAGTGATCAATTTTTTGAAACATGGTGTGGTTTCATTAGAATCACAAAGAAGTACAAAATTTATTAGGTTTATTTCAGTACCCAAATACCGAGCTTTTATGCATAGCATTTTTCAAATCGGTCAAATTTGCTTTGCTAGTCAATCCTCAATTTTTAGGCTGTCGTTTCTACTAATATGCTGATCTTGCTCCACTTTTTTAAAAATGGCATCGGCTTTGTTCGTATGAAGGTGACCAGAGCGAGCTGCATCTTTGACATCAAAATTCCCGAACTGAAAACACTTAAAACAACTTTGTGCTACTCTTACTGACACTGCATTAGGTCCGTTTATACGACATAAATTTTTTTCGCAGCTTGAGTCGCATTTTCCCCTTTTTGTAATAAAACTCCAGAATGCATCAAAATTTTTCGTAAGATTCACTCGTTTATACGGGCAGAAAAACAATAGAAAATGGCGGGAAACAGGTTTTTACTTTTTACTTATCTTTTTCCAAATGTCCTATATGTATTGATATTATAATCAGCCAGTACAACCAAACAGATTTTTCTTCAATTTAAACAAACTAACAAACAAACGAAATACGAAGAAACTTTTTCCCCGACCTATTAGTTTATTAAGACAAAAGTAACAGTTTTTCATTGCTTTTTTTGTTCAAGTAGTAGCGGTTTAAAAATATCCCCTACCCAATATTGGTCAGTGTATGTCGACAGGGGAAAACAAACCACGAGTAACCAGCAACGTCTTCCTAGTAACAATTAGAAAATAAGAATATGCGGTTTCCAAGCGTAACAACTATGGCAGATCCCTAGGGATTATATATAGAGATACACACTCCCCCCATATATTGCTTCGTAGGGAGGATCTGGGACGAGATAATCTATGAAGAAACCCTATAATATAATAACAGTAAACTTTGATAGGCTGTAATGATGAATCAAATTATATAATTTTCATAAAACATTGCGAAGGATCATATCCTGCAAAAAAAGATTATTTTTTCGATAACTTATCTTTATAACAACATATTAATTTAGAAATTAATTCCCTGCAATTTATATTACTCTGTCTAGTAGCTAAATACGGTTTTGAAAAAAAAATAGGTGGTATTGACTTAAATCAACCTTGTTTTTTTATCAAAAACTTCTATTATTAATTTCCTAAAAAAGGAGTTTTATCTACGGTATTTCAGACAGTAGTCGATTTATTTATGAATATATTTGTGAATAGAATTTTTGATTGTCACAATTTCTTTGCTATGTTACGTTTGGTCGCTTATCGTAATTAATACGTGAAAAATACTCGATCCAAAGAAGTGCGGAATGCGAGATGCTAAACAAGCGTAATATCATTACAGTTGCAAGTATTTATTCAATAAGTTTAAAAATTAAAATTTTCAACTCTCTGTAACTAGAGTAGATGAATTCCGATGGCATTATTTTATAGATGAAAGTAGTTTTTCAGATAAAGTAAAAATAGAACGCATTTTTTTATTTTACAATATGGAAGGACATGAGTCAAATTATCATGGAAGTATGTAACACACAGTGTTGATCTATTTCTCATACAGAAATGGCTGAACAGTGATGGATTTACCTACGCAGTCACCACACTACTTCTTAACTTCAGCATGTATAGTGAAAACAGTATAAGTGATTTTTGTATAGTTTTTTTTTGCTGTATACGTATAATGCCATGATATTGCGTACGGTACTTTGTGATGTATCACTACAAAAATTTTTTTTCATTGTTAATTAACAAAATTTTGCCAATAAAAATTAGGGATTAACTATCTAGTGCACATACAGTTTTACTTATATTTTCGTATCTTTACGAAAGAAAGATGCTAGCAAATTGTATTATTACATAATATTTTGAATTATGAAATACGATTTGAACGCTTTGAACATCTACGTGGTATATCGATAACAAAGAGGTGAACACAATCCGAGCGTCTGGTGGTCTGATGATGAAATGGAAAACGATTTATTAGATTTTTTGAATTTTAGATTTAACCTCTAAATTTTGGTGTGGCCAGCTAGTTTACATTCTAAAACGACCAGTTTCCTTTCTTAACCGATCGGTTTTGCCTATAAGCATAACAAGAACTCTTTTTTCCTGTTACTTACGTAAATAAAGACAGACTTTTGCCAAGTGACTACAATCTCAAGTAAATAATACAATGAAAATATCTTCGTTTATCTTAGGTTGTGCCTCCTACTCCGCAGTTAACTAAGGGAGTTCTAGTTCATTAAGTTTCACCTAACCAAATTTAAAATTAAATCCAGTTCACTTGCATCAGCAATTAGACGGTCCAGACAAGTTGAGGACGTGTATACACCTACAGAATACCCAAGTTCGTAACGTAGTTGTATGTACTACGAGTATCTTCAATCGTCATAAATGGTTTTTATTGAGAATTTTAGATGAGCAATTTTATGTATCATAAGCCAACACACTGATCCACGGGAGCTAAGCGTATTGGGCACTCGATTTTAATTCAATTTCATAGCACGCTAGAAAACTGATCTTGATTATCGCTAACAACATATACTCATTCTGGCTGCGCCCGCGAATTCGTTCGCGTGGACTTAGTTATTTTAATATAGAACGTGTACTTTTAATCGTGAAGTTCGTTTTCTGGATAAAACATTCAGTTGTGTCAATCAGATAAATTAATGAACGAACGCTGTGTGAAACAAATTGGGCTAACTATACACTTGTTATCAATTACATGTGTTGTTAATAAGCATCAAAATGTTCGCTTGATAGATTATCTGTCGTTCGACATAGTCTACCAACAAAATTACATTCAACGCCAACAGCTGTGAAAATTTCACTTTTCCAGTTTACCTACTTAAAGTAAGAATATATAACTTAAAATTTGTGCTATTGAAAATCGTTCCCAAAAACCATCAAAAGTGTACCCCACACTTTTGGGTTACTTAAGGCTGAGTGGTGTATTAAGTTGCAGCTCTAGCGTAATTGACACCATTCGAAGCGTAGGTCAGGAGTAATTATAATAATTTTAATGTCCTCCAGACCGAATTTTAGTCACAGCAGCCAGTCTCCATGTACACTAACCATCTCCACAGGACGGGGTTATTTTACCCGAGTCTATGCGCAAGCAAAGGAGCACTCCCTATTTCCTCATTCTCATAATCCGATGGGACAGTAATCCGACACGACGGGAGAGTGATCAGGCGCAGGATCTATGGCTTTCCTTGCTTTCCGAGAGACGGGGATGAATCTCCGCCAACCTTCTGACTCTGAGAATTTCTCGACCGACAAAACCAAAAACTTATTTTGGCCTGACTCAGAAATCAAATCCGGAATACTAGATCAGCAGTCGCGCTTAGGACCATTAATCTAACGAGGCAGTCAAGGAGTAATAGTTGAGGAGTAATAGTGTTCTGTAAGCGTGAGCTATAACGTAACCCACTATATCGGGTTGCTATAGCGTAATCCATTATTTGCTCCCGAATTTCTCTAGCCAATAATTGGTTGCCATACAACAGAGAGATTGACCTAAATAAGTAAGTCCCATCACCACTTCTTGGTATTACAGTATGATATACCAAATTTCATTAATATTAAAAATTTCTATCATGGCTTTAACTAATAGATATGTGCGGGCCCGAAATTCTTTCTTAGTGGATGGCTACGTCATAAAAGCCAGCTACTGTTAAAATATCAGATTTCTACGTCTAGCGGTTTGGGCTGCACGTTGTTAAATGAGTTGAGAATATTAAGTTTTATGCCGTTTCAAGTGCAACGCAACAATGTACCGTTCTTGGTTGCAGACAGATGTCTAGGCAGAAAGTAGCTCATCATCTTATAATGTAATTGCACACATTTTATTTTGTATTTTTCTATATGAGAGGGGGCAAACAAGCATGCGGCTCACGTGATGGTTAGTGACTGCCACTGCCACTGCCTATGAAGAACTGTAACACCAGGGGAATTAAGATGCGCTGTTGGCCTTTTATAAAAGAGTAGGCTTTGTTTAGCTTACCTGTCTTGTTCTGACCTTACCGGTAGATGACGTGATGAGTTTTTCATTTCAAATTCACCAGACTTTTTACAGTGTATAAGTTATAAGTTATTTATTTAATTTATAGGTTATATACGTCCTACTGCCCAGGAGTACACAGGCCTCCCATTTTTGAGAAGATTCTTAGGACTAGGAAATATTCGCCGCGCTGCCAAAATACGTTTAGGCGGAATTCACATGTTGCCTTGGGAATATTTTATTTTTATTTTTCAGACATACAGGTTTTCTCACGATGTTTCCTTTTACTGCCGAGCACGATATAAATCGATGTTCTTTCGCTAGGATTTGATGTCTATCAAATTTGATGTAATGGCGGGGCTGTCTAGGATATGATCAAAAACTGCAGACTTCTCAGAGCTTTAGTGTTTCTCGTTAGCTATATGTTATTTTACACGGGTTTTTACAGATATTTTTGTTTGCCACATATATGAGATACAACATTTACAATCAAGCTTGTATAATCCTGCGTCTTGCAGAGGTATATTACACTTAACGGATCGGGGAAGAAGCACGCTCTCACAGCATACCAGCGTAAAATAGCAGCTTAACGCTGCTGATTTTCGTATGGTGAGTGTTATGTAGAGAACCGAAACCCTCTTTTACTATAAACGAGGCATTCCATCTTAGGGTCACAGCTCATTAGAGCCACCCGGCACCCGATCTCACTGCCTCGTCGCCAGGCGTCCACTCGTAGTCGACAGGTGGACCACAGGTGGACGCCGCGTTGTCACAACTGAACCTCGCGTGGTCATCGAGTGGACCTCGCGTCATCAACGAGTAGACCTCGCGTGATCAACGAGTAACCCTTAAATCATACAATAAATTACACTTCCGAACTTCTTCTATAAGTTTTTCTTTGTTCATTTTAAAAACAAACAACAATGCGTCCGACACATTCGAAAGGAAGACTCGAAATGAATGGTTGGTGTGGTGGAGACGTGGGGAGCGCCGCATCGCACTCGTGTGAACCGCGCGTTGCTAGCTTGCGCTTCACGCGAGGCAAGCATGCCAACAACGAGTTATCATCGAGTGGTCCACTCGCAGTCCGTGCGTGGACACCTCGCGAGCGAGGCGATCCGGTGATGGTACGGAGTTGATGTAGTGAGCGCAGGCCCATACAAGTCCATACGAAGAATACAAACCGCTCAAGGCGAGGCGGTGTAGGTCGGGTGCCGGGTAGCTTTACTGAGCTGTGACCTTTAGTCCTCACAGGTGACAACGCGTCTGCAATTTAAATCGAAGGCGAGGGTAGATGTAAAAGTCTAAGGGCCAAACTACTTACCATCAGGTGGAATGTGCGCTCGTTTTCCAACCTAACATATAAAAAATATATATCATATTTATAAATATTGTAAAAAAATATACCTTCCTATTGCGTATAGATAAAATATGATCTCAATAGGTCAATTTCTTCACAAGTTACACGATTGCGTATAGACGGACCAACTAAATAGTAAACATATTTTGTATAACAACACAACTCGAAAAGAAAACCCCAACGGATGTAGGTATATTAGTTACGTTTCAGATTTACATAATTTTTTTTCATTCATTCATAAACACTCACGCCTGTCACCCAGAGGGGTAGGCAGAGACTACGGACTTCCATTTGACACGATCCTGACATACCTCTTTCGCCTCCTTTACATCCATATATCTACGCATACATGCTTGTCGGTTAAGGGTACTTTTAACGTGGCCCATTTTCAAAATATCGCCAATTTGGTCGATAAACTTTTTCCTAGGGCGTCCCTTCCTGACTCTGCCGTTCACATCTGCCATATAAATTTGCTTTGTCATTCTTTCCTCATTCATTCTTACTACGTGACCAAACCTCCAAGCATTCCTTTCTTAATCCTGGTCACAACATCATCTTGCATACCACATTTATCTCTTATCACGCAATTTCTCACCCTGTCATTCACATTCAACCCTAGCATACTCCTTAAAGATCGCATTTCTACAGCATTTATTCTACTTTCATGCTTCTTCTGCCACACCCAGTTTTCACTACCATACATTAAAGTAGGGACTAAGACAGCATTATGAATTACCATATGTGCCTTTTTTGATACATTGTGGTTCTTCACAATAGAGTGTAGTACCCCATTCACTCTATTCCCTAGATTAGATTTACATATTTATAATAGATAATTATATTAGATTTAATATTTATATAAGATTAAAATATTTATAATAATACGTTATTACCTACATAATTACAGTTATGGATTCTAAAACAACGAAGAAAGATTGTACTTATAGTATATTGTTTGCGTATATATTCCAACAGCAAAACGTAGCGATTTAATTAAAGCAAAATGTTGGGTGTCATACTGGTAATTCTGCTGTTGTGTGTGCCCCAGTTTTCCTTAAGATAAAACATTTAATCAAAACAATATATCTTTTTGCTAAACGAAATAAGTACGAGGTATTTTTAAAATTTACATTTCATGAAATGGGTTTGGCGGTTATTAATAAAATAACGTGAATTAAGTGTTAAAACAACTAACTTACTTCTATGTGAATTTCCAATTTTTATTTATTGTCATAAAATGAAATGTCATGACCTTACAGTAAGAACATATAAATAATTTACATAGGACAAAATTATCAAAAACAATAAAAGTCCTGGCTTGACACCATCATATGCCACGCTGAGACGTGGGCCTTCACTGCAGGCAGTATGAGGAAGCTCGAAGTTGCTCAGGGATCTATGGAGAGGGCTATGCTCGGAGTTTCTCTGCTTGATAGACTTAAAACTAAGTATATCCGCTTTACTACCAGAGTCAACGACATAACCCAACGGATTAGTAAACTGAAGTGGCAAAAAGCCTGCCATATAGCTCGAAGAACCGACAACCGAAAGAAAGGTGCTCGTACCGGTAAGTAAAGTGTAGGGGGGCCTTCTTACTAGACAGAGTGACAACCTAATAAGATATGAGGAAGTGTATGGATGCGGGTGGCTCATGACTGTGTAGTGGATTTGTGATGAACGAGCACACAGTCCACCTGATGGTAAGTGGTTGCTGTGGCCCATAGATATCTACATCTATCTTCGATTACAAATCAAAATGCAGATTCGTTGTCACCCGTGAGGACTAAGATGGAATGCCTCGTTTCCAGTAAAAATGGTCGCCGGATTTCTACACTCAACATACGAAACACAGCAGCATTAAGCTACTATTTTACGCTGGTATTCTGTCAGAGCATGGTCCTTCCCCGGTCGAGCCGACCCATTCGTGCTGCAACTATACTACTAATATAACTGCAGCATGGCTCTACCACGTATGAAATGCACACATGTACATACATTATGAAAATGTTGATGATGGTGATGCATGCACGACTCAATTATTCAAAATAATGAGAGTCCGGACGTTTATTTCACTATCTTTGAAGAGACCCTGTCTGTAACAGCAAAATTTGAAGAATCGTCTATTTGTAGTAGCAAAATAACTCCTTTTATTGAGCTCAGAGGGGTATTTTCATTATTAACCGTTTTGAATTTTTTTAACTGTCCGTCTATTCGGGCTAACATTCGGAATTGCTGAACCAATTTTTTTGACTAAACTTTTTTTTTTACAAAACTTGCCTAAACATTTTATAGACTTTTTTTGACTAAACTTTACAGACAGATAGAAAACTACGCCAAGAGTGATCTAGGCTGTATTTCGTAATGAGGTGATCACTGCCAAGCTGTTTCTAATTTGTTTTGTCTTACATGATATATTTTAAATTGTTGTTTTTTTTTTCAAAATAAATGTCCCGCACTGTTTTTTGCTGGCTCTTCCCAGGACAGAGGAATTTTCCAAACTAGTGGTCAATTAAGCAAAGAAATTACTTTCAATAAGTATTATATATAATTAGACTTGCAAAGAATATTCGGTTCTTATTCGGTATTCAGCCTATTAAGTAACTTTTTCTTGTTCGGCCAAAAACCGATAACTTGTTTTGTTGTAGTCAGATAATTGGTAAAATAAGAATATTGATATATTTTATAATGACGTTTTTTTATTATAATCACTCACTTTCGTATTATGAAAAAAAACTGAAAAACTTATCGCATAAACGTCTATGTACTTGAATTCTCGTGATTATAGTGAAATATTATGGTGCAGAAAGACTAATTTTTCTCAATTTTCAGGCAGTAGCTTACTAATTTTCTTCTCGTAGATAATCCCAGTCTCAACAATAGACGCTCTGAAAAAAAAACTTTTTTTTCCAGCCGAATACTTTTGCCTAATATTCTGCTATTGGGCCGGGATGCCTGCAGAATATACGATATTTGGCGGGTGGTCTTGGTCACGTTCCAATATTTGTGACTTCAACTTTGACACTGTCTCTTCCATAGTCGAAACTTCACAGCGTTGTAAGCCTTTTGACTTGTCTTCTAAGGCTGATATTTTGGTTTCGATGGAGTCAATGCGGCTGCTTTGTATCTTAATGGCAGTCATAAGATCTGTCATAGAATTACGGAACAAGCGCATCTCAGCACGGATTGCCTTCATTTCACCAAGAAGCAGTTTGAAGTCCATAGCTGTATCATCGAGCGATTCTGACATAATATTCTCCATGATGATGCTGTCCTCTTCATGAATGTTCTTGTCCTGAGTATTTTTTGTAGGTGGTTTGCCGCGTACTGCCACATTCGAGTTCTCTGGTGAGACAACCAAAGTTGGGGGACTAGAAATTTCAGTCTCAGCAGTACGCACTGGTGTATTCAAATTATTCGTTCGCGGGAGTTTGCTCACACATGAAAGGCATTTCCAATTATCTTTACGCTCCTTATTAAACGAATAAAAAGAGTAAAAGCGTTTACTACTTATATTTAGACATTCAGTGTCATAAACTCCTTTACAATTACAACAACGTAGATATTCAATTTTGGGTAAAGGTTTCGCACATGCAGTCTTGGTTGGTGGTGACATCATTTCACACAATAGATTCAATATGACTAACAATCTAGAACTTATTTCAAAATTATAATATTCCCAAATCAGATGAATGCGCGCGCCCTCTAATGGGTGACCGTAGACTTAATCTAACTGATCGATTAGCATAAGCTCAAGATATTTTCCCAGTAATTAGTAGATGGCGTGATAATTCAAAAATAGTTATTCTCTTCAGGTAATCTATTATCACATAGATGTCGCTGATTTAATCAGATGTACGAGTCACATAAATTTAAAAAATTTCAAACTACCATAACCGTCACTTTAATACAAAATTTATGTTTTTTCACTTTAACACAAAAATAAAGTGTTGATAGCAATGTGACTTAGTTCGTTAGTACTGTACCTTAGCACTTCACTTTAAAAAACACTGTCTTATTACAATAAATTTAATAATACAACAATTGATAGTTCACTAATTCACTGGATTACTTTCATCAACTTTGCACTGTTAATATAGCTCCAAACAGCGAGATAACACTCTAACCACTAAATTACGTTAGAATTAATACTTAGATTATAAAAAAGTTACGTAAAGTTTGTTTATAATATTTTTAAAACAAAAATTATACGGAGCCTATGTTAACTACTCAAATAGCGCCACCTGTCTTTTTTTGTATATGTTGTTTCTCCCTATATATGTTGTTTCTCTATAATAAATAAGTACGTGTGCATACGGGGACGGTGCCACTTACCGCGAGTTTTATTGAAGGATGAAGGTATATTTGCAGCATCGGTGTTGCACCGCTGAGTTCATGATCCCGCACTTAGTCAGTTGTACTAGAACATCATACGAGGTGACACCTATGTCTTCCTCCCCGCATATGTACACGCGCTCACCATATTTTTTTTAATATATATTTCTCCCAGACGACACAAGTGACCTACATCATTAACATAAATCTTAGTTATATTAACGTATCACAGTTTATTTCCAGTGCGAGTCAATATCAACACGTGAGAGTCTTCACTTTCCAAATGATGCATATTACCAAGCATAATCACTGCAATATCTATATCAGAACACCGAATCACTAAAACAGTTTTAGTGTCAGCTTCTTTATGTTCTGGACACGGCAGATCGTAATCGATTTCTGATACAATTTTATTATTTAAGACTGTGAAAGAGTGTCACTGTCTAAAATTGACGAAGATATTTTTATTTTCAATTGATGGTATCATCTAGTCAGTAGCTCAGTGTTACATAAAGAAGTCAACGAGAGCTTGTTTGAAGCGCACCTATATTTTAAAAGGATTACCATGATACCATTAGATTACCACGCGTGCGCTCTTACTCACAACGACACTTTAAATAAGCTTACTGGATGTTTGGCCCCGGGAATTGGTCTGGCAGCTTACAAAATATATGAAATAGCCCCCTAAATATCGTAGATAAAAATAAAGTCCCCGACTAAGGCAAGGTTGTGTTTTTGCTTTGATATTTGTCTGATTTGATAAGTGTCTGGTAATAAATACCGCCGATAGAAGGTGTTTGGCAGTATTAATTTCAAATTTATAACAATATTTTAAACCTACAACATACATAAGAATTCATTCTCAGTAAGTCAAGTAAAGTGAGTACAATTTTTACGAACCCGTAACACCTGGTACTTAAGAATTGGCCTTCGGCCTAAGTTAGCGGGTTTGTATCCGTTCACTGTACTCAACTGTATATATTTTGTCCATCAGAAAATAAGTAAGATCCGGGGGGGTCTGGGATCTTGCCCTATTTATGTTTAGCTGTAGAACTTTACAGTGCTGGCTGACAATGTAGTAGAATCTTATATGTTACTATAATGAATTTGATTGATGGTAAAAATTCTTTAATTTCTAAATGTATTTGCCGTGTAATAAACAAACTTTTTTTAAAGGTTAAGGGAGCACACAGTCCACCTGGTGGTAAGTGGTTGCTGTGGCCCATAGACATCTACATCTATTCTCGTTTGCAAATCAAAGTGCAGATGCGTCGTCACCCGTGAGAACTAACATAGAATGCCTATTTTCCAGTAAAAAAGGTCTCCGGTTCTCTACACTCACCATACGAAACAAAGCAGCATTAAGCTACTATTTTATGCTGTTATCCTGTGAGAGCGTGGTACTTCCCCGGTCGAGCTGACCCATTCGTGTTACAACTATACAATTAATATAGCTGCAACATGGCTCCAGCACGTAAAACGTATTTATTATTATCCATTTCATGTTTTTATTTCTTCCTTAAAATCACATACCTCATTAACATAAATTCTCAATTCCGTAGTTTAAAATGAACAAATGGTTATAATTTAAAAAAGTGATGAGCTACTGTATAGTATAACCAGTAGTATAACCAACTGCCCAATGCCGTTGACGAGTTCATTCGTCTGTAAAGCATCTTGAAGATGAACGTAATTTTCGGCTCTCAATTTAGTTTGATTATTACGGATGTAGGCCAATCTCTCAGATTCAATTTTCGCATATTGATCTACCAAGTATTGGTTTGTTAACATTCCATATCTAAGCAAAGTGTTGAAATTGTTACGTCTTGTCATTATTCGGTAGCAATAGTAGTTCATGCACGACACTGTTTTACGCAGAGGCATAACCATTTTCTCAACGACATAGCATCAAAGGATATTGTAAGCTGTCATAAGATCTGTGTAACTCCGAAATTTTTTGCAAATTATCATCATTATGTGATTATGCAATACAATATCTCTTTGTCAAATTGCTATCCAGCTATCACCACTGCTACTTCACTCGTAGAAGGCGCATTATATCGTCCTCTGTGTTCTCCAACAGGAACTTTATTTGCATGGATTACGACATTAAAGTCAGGAGTATCTGCTGGAATACTCTCAATCGCAGTTTTGAAGGACAGTATATAGCAATTATGAGAATGTAACATATCTTGGAGAGATCTAATTAAATCTCTATCAATTGGCTGTGCAACACTTGAACACCGTGTAGATGCTTGTGTATCTGGATCTGCAATAAAATATATTTGCAGAAATTTGTGATCATCTCAGCACTTCGCGCGAAATGTCTCGTGATGGCACGATGCGTGGTGAAAAGCGACTGGCCTCTTCAAGCAGCGTCGTGTCTCGGTGTAAATTGATCCTTATACTCAAAAAATATTATGCAACCAAATAAGGTGTTTTATTTTAATATCTATTTTATTAGATATTTTAATCATTTACACGACTTAGTAGCATATTATTATTATGTCTTGTAAATATTATTAACAGAATCAGGAGTTACTTTGCGGAAATCCATTATACTAAAGATATTAATAGTTACTTTGCAACCATGCGTTCAATAAAATAAAATGATGGGTCTTACCTAGTTTGAAGAGCACCTCCCGCCCTCCCTCAATTGTGTACACTAATCCCGTCACCACTAATCCCAACACAACTACTCCCAACACCACTACTCTAGGAAAGACACACCAGCGACGATAATAAGACACGTATTTCGCCTCTACATTAGGCATCCTCAGGTGATGTAGACTCTACGGCTGACCGCTAGACAGTGGTCAGCCATAGGTTTATTTTATTGAGCGGATAGTTGCAAAGTAACTATTAATATCTTTGGTAAATGCTGAAAATAATTGAAAATTTTAATAATTATATGCATTAGTGACAAGTCAAAAATAAAAAAGGAACTGGAAAATAATAACATTTTCTTGAATCACCATTTAAATTTAAACTTGCGTTTAAATTTAGAAATAAGTTTAAATTTAAATGGTGACCCTATTGTTAATAATTTAATAAGATTTAAATTGTTTACACAATCCCTTCGCTCTGGTGGGGAATATTAATTTATGCTTAAACGAACCTAAGTAAATAAGTTTTAAATTATACAGAATTAACTTTATTTATATTACGTAGAATATTACGAAGAAGGTTCGATATTATAGTTCTACTGTTCGTTATTTCATTACAAAGTTTTTGGATAAATTTTGCCAAATCTTGAGAAAGCAAAATATCCAAAAACACTACGTTAAAATAACTATAGTTTAAGGTTCAGAAAAAACGTGAAATCGTAGCGTAATACGAGTTCTCAAATAATTTTGAAGGTACTTTACCGTGTAGTGACAGTTAAGGAAAATCCAACACCAAGCATACGCATCATCCCGTGCGTGTCGTAAAAAGCGAAAGAGGGATATTAAACAGAAGATGATTGGCGTCTTCCGATTAAACCTCGAAATAGTAAATAATTGCGGCTGCCAACCCGCCTACCAAGCGTGGCAACTACGGCTAATGTCCCATTTAGGAGGCACACTACGGAAATGGTCTATGTGCAGCATTAGACTTATAGATGGGTTGTATGTAAAATAAATAAATAATATTTTAAGCAAAATAAAAGAAAGCTGTAGGTAGCGGTATTCCTGTTAAATTTAAGTAATATAAAAGTCTTAAAGCCGTGACAACTTACAACCATCTCAGACTCCTAATTAGCGGTATTCTAATTTTAACGGTATTTATTCCTCGTTACTAATTAAGGTTGTGGCCTTCTTTTCATTGTTTCTTTAGTCCTTATTTAAGTAAATAATATAGTATTGTTTACGTATATTACTAACCAGTGTCTACTCAAAAAAACCAATGAGTAACATATATTCATACTAATGGCTGCCATGTAAGAAGCGTCGACTGTAAATTTTTTACACTTGTAAGTATAATAAGCAATCTGTATGTTACTTTCAACTTTCAGTATATAGGTATATTATATATGCTTTGAACTCTACATTAATATATAAAACACAGATATCTAATCTTATGTGTGAATTTACACTTATCATAATCATATGTTAAGTACTCAACGAAAAATCACACAGGGCGACGATGATTTAAATCATTTCTATATTTTTTTTATTAACTTTTATGATTATAGACAGTAAACTAGGCTAAGTCTACAAATATAAGCTAAGTTTATAAATATAATAGAAATACAGCTACAGTGTATCTTTACCCGTGCTATATTGCGTTCTTAATAAATAAGTGTAAATTCACACATAATTGCTATTTTAAACATTATTACTTAAAGGAGGATGGCCAAATCGTACCAGACAATGAAATTTTAGCGTCCCAATATGAAATATTTATGTAAAATACCCTTATTGTTTAAGGTCTTAAAACACACTAGAATTACCTCTCTAAGTAGCCACAAAAAAAGTTATCCATTTATTTCTATTTTTGTAACTGTTCAAAATTATTTCAAATAAGAGTTTCAGAACGCACCTAATGACGATTCATTTCGTGTGTAAAAGGACTTAGTATTCAAAGACTATAATTATTCACGTGTTTATGTATATATATCAAATCAACTACTATACTGATTTATTATGTATTGGATTCTTGTCATAAAAATAATTATGTAGGTCATAGTAAGCTAAACGTTTTGTTCAATTACATATTATGTATAATAGAACGTCATTTGTCATCGCTTACTCTGTGATCATCGATTCGCGCCAGTATTGTTATGTCTTATTTCCTTCTGTTGTTTTGACCTCGGTATTTTTTTACGGACTGATTTTTCACATCTTGGATAATTGTGAGAAACATTATGCAAACACAACAAAGACAACTAGGTGTGCGATTGCTTTGTGTTAATTGTAACATATGCATTGATAAACTTCGCCACCATCTCGTTTTTGAGCTTGATACAAGAGTAATTTCTAAGATCCGCGAGTGGAATTCTTCAATATTAGTACGTGTTTATATACCTACTTATTTTATTACACTAACATAATACATCATCATAATACAATTCTAATCAATCATACATCATCATACAACTCTAATTCTTATTTTAGATCACTGAAGAAGATTTCGTATGTGATGCCTGTCAGCAATTGGCAATACAGCATGTCAACTCCGGGTTACCTAATGAACCTGGTGCCTCATCTTCCCGTGGCTACAAGCATGTTTGCATACTTTGTGAAAGTTCTCTGAGGACTCGTAAACGTGATGTTGTTGTGAGAGAGAATCCATCTCAGTTGCAACAAGCAATACACGTTGAGATTGAAAATAGAATTGTCCCACAGCAGGTAATAATTACCTTTTTATTTTGTACTTTTTTTGTTTTGTCTTGGTATCAATGTTATAGTGAATTTATCACTGCAATTTTATATTGTTTTGTAAAAGTGTTTCTATTTGCTCGGGTTTAATAATAATTAGCCAAAACATTTATATTAAGACAAGGCTGTATGGTTGTTTCAGGCACTTCAACAGACCATGTTTGTCATCCCTGTTGGCTGAGACTCAAGAGAGTTGCAACAAGTAATATGCTGCAGACAGAGCCAGAGCTGAAGCAGGAGTCAGAGGCTCAACCCCAAGAACCTCAAAGCCCACCAAATACCGACCAGCAAGCCCACCAAAAACCTCGGGTGATTAGTTTGCCGCAGTATAGAGGAGCGGCAAACACTGCAGCACATTGTGATTTTACTGTTTGCCAGAACACAGATTTGCGTAGAATTTCTGACCAAACACAAATATTACTTCTGAGCAAACACAAATATTACTTGCCTATAAATGCTCGTATTTGTGTAGAGCATACATTTAGTACTGATTGGGATATGTTGTTCAATTCTCAAAATAGTTTGAGAACATTTACGGCTGAACAAGTGGAACATGCTCATCCTTTTATAAATGCTTTCAACACATTTCTTGGTTTCTCGAATATGGAAAGTGTTGAAAGAATTGATGAGCATTTGTTTCATTATTGGCTCAGAATGAATAAACAACAATTTGAACTTTTACTGTATGAAACACCCCGTCTTGTAGAAACAAATAGAGGCATTTTAGGTTTAGGTGCTCTTCTAATGAAGATGAGAACTGGTGAATCAGATGACCGGTTATCACAGTTATTAATGGTTCCAAGGCGAACATTAGAAAGATTAATGGATAAGGTTAGGGAAATATTGGTACAAGATTTTGTGCCTAGAAATCTGGGAATTGAACACATACCACGTGAGCAATTATTGCAACACAATTTAATGATTCCAAATGCAATTTATAATCAAAATAATGAAAATACGATAGTTATATGTGATGGGACATATATTTTTATAAACAAAAGTTCCAATTATATGTTCCAAAAGGACACATATTCCTTAAATACAAAAACTATTTAAAACCATTTTTGCTGGTGACACCTGATGGCTACATTGTAGACTGCTTTGGCCCATACAAAGCTACTACAACTGATGCAGATATAATGAAGTCTCTTTTCAGAGATGAAAACTCTCTTCTCAGACAATACTTTCAAAATAACGATGTTTTTATTCTAGACAGGGGATTTAGAGATTCAATTAGTTTATTAGAGGCTTGCAGCTACAGAACATATATGCCAGAATCCCTGCTTGATGGTGTACATCAGCTTACCACTGAGCAAGCTAACTGGAGTCGTTGTGTGACCATATGCCGATGGGTGGTGGAAGTTGTTAACGGGTACTTCAAACGAGACTTTAAAATATTTCGGCACGATTTTTTTAATAAAACTGTTCCACATATGATGCATATGTTTTCCATAACTGCAAGCATTTTAAATTCAAAATTATATTATATTCAAAATAAATTCGGTGTTCGATTAAAAAACAAGAATGATGCTGAGAAAATCATAAATGTGATTAGAGAACGATTTCCATTAAATAATAATTTATCTGATTTTATAAATAGTATGAATATGAATAGATGAACATCTAATTTTACTAGTATTACAACTCATTCCAATGCTAATTTTATATTCCCCCATCTAGAATATAGTGAAGTTATATTATTTGCCCTAGGAACATATCAAATTCAACAGGCAAGGTCCTATTATAGTGAACATGTCAGGTTTCATGGAGGGTATTGAATTGAAATAAGCAGAGAAAACGTTAATGTAACAGAGTATCGTTTGAGAGGAAGTGGTAATAACTCACTTATAAGAGGCAAAATCAAATCTAGACACATTTCGAGAAAAGTATATTATGTTTATATATTAATTGAAAATAATTAGTCTGGAAGGGAAGCTATAATAGAGTATTGCTGCAATTGTTTAGTTGGTAGAAGAACAGTTGGGTGCTGTGCACATGTTACGACGCTTGTGTGGTATCTTGTGTGGGCCAGGCATCAGCCGACAATACCAGCACCTGCAGCATTCCTTGATGCTGTAGTTGTAAGAGAGGATGATTAATAAAAAGTAAATTACTCTTTTTTTATAGAAATAAGGTGACAAACGAGCACACAGTCCACCTGATGGTAAGTTGATGCTGTGGCCTATAGACATCTACATTTATCTTCAATTAAAAATCAAAATGCAGATGTGTTACCAGCCCTGAGGACTGAGATATAATGCCTTGTTTCCATTAAAAAGGGTCTCCGGTTCTCTATACTCACCATTCGAAACACAGCAGCATTAAGCTGCTATTTTAGTTTGGTTTCTATCATGGGCACAACATCGAGATGAGGTTGATCCACCTGCATCTTTTTATATGAAATATTACTATCAAGTGATGATATTGAAAATACAGAATGATGATTATATGCCTCAATGCGTATTAATATTGGAATATTAATGATGATTTTTGCCATAGTTGCTACACTTGTGGCAACCAAAGTTTTTGTTGTATTCTATAGGAAGATGCTGCTGCTCATCTCCTGATATTTTTATTTTACTCTGTCGACTTTTACAACACCATATGGGACGGGGTGGCAACTCACGAAAGGCCTGTGTAATATTTAACATTATATATTTAGTTTAGGAGGCCTATGTTCAGCAGTGGACTGTCTGACTACATACAACTTAAGCTATTTTTGAGATTATTAAGTATTAATGACCGTCCACCCCGTAAGGGCGCATGGGGGCTGGCTTACCTTCTGGGCAAAAAGCCTCGAAATAATAAAGTAACAAAAAAATAGAAACATACTGCACGCGTACATACTGATCAGATCTAATTACATTAATACATCTTAATATTCATTTCTGTTAGCAATTGCCAAAACACCTGCCAAGCGTAGCTACAAGAGCTAATATGTTCTTATGTAGCAATTTATAGGAGACGCCTAAGTTTTGCTGTAGAATTTTATAGGCTTTAATGAACGAATAATGAGTTATAAGTGGTAATATTGTATAGTTACAGCCTAAGAAAAGATATAGTCAGTCATCGCGTTTGATGTTTACGAAAAAGCCGACATAAACAATACATTTCTATAGTTGTCAGAACGGGTAGTAATAAAAAATATAAAACAGATTTTATTTTATTTCACGTTTAAACAAATTCTTGGAAACTGATGAAATTTTAAATTAGAAAGATCCACAGTTTTTTACCACACATATAATGTGAACACAATTTTAATTTATTTGCGTGACAGGATAACCCTAGGGGACAGTTCCCGAGTGACTAACGGCCGCTCGGGGGCATTCCACCCACGTCTCGCCCCACACCGTACCGCACGATTGCCCCGTCTAAACAGCTTCGATGACTGACTCTTAGTAGTATTTAGACTGTGGTATAATCGAAATATAACAAGGTGGCAGCTAATAGCATCTTCAAAGGCACATACTTCTAGTACTACGATGAATTGCATATTAAGGATCAGGCCCATGTCCAGTAGTAGAGCAACGCGTTGACAAAGAAGAAGAAAATATATGTATATATTTATATTCGTATATTTTTATATATTTTACACGCAAAGAATATATCCACCTACCAATAGTCATAGACCTAAGCCAAGAGCTACAAAGATCGACGGAACGCTGCGTATATTTCAAGCAACGCCGAATTCAAGCACTCACGTACATATATTTATTTAAACCCATTTGCAACCAACAACATGATTTTCGGACCATAACTGACCGGTTTCGATGATGTTGGTGCTGGTGCTTTTTGGCTTTTACAATTTTAGAGGGCTCGCAGCCCAAAAGGTCGTAAATTAAAAAATAAAAGGGGAAAATTTAAGTAAATATGGATCATTACTTGCGTAACGATGTTCACCTACTTCAGTTGAAAGTGCACCTAAATGAGTTTCACTTTCAACTGAAGTAGGGCAGTCAGTAGTACCATGGTCACCTGACGCACCGAGGCCCGGTATAGCAGTTTCTGGTCCAATGGTAGTAAAGTTGGCATCGGTTGTACTTGCCAAAGATGCCTCTATTTCGGGGGACTTTTATTGCAATCCCAGTTAGGTTGCAGATATGCCGGACATTGAATATCCCCTTGTCTTCCGGAGACGGTTCCAGAATGACAGGGCACTGATCTAGAAAACGATTTTTGTAGGTCTGGTGGTGCATTCTAAGTACTTCCTGGACCAGGAGATTTTGGGCCTCGAGGTCGTCTAAAATGTGTATGGTCTCAAGTTCCTCGGGGAGTCCTCGAATGACCACACGAAGGTTTCACTCTTCTGGTAGGGCGTAAGTGTGGAAACTAATTTCCTGAGCGCGCCAGTGACTAGTCACGCTGCGGAAATCCTCGGTCGAGTTAATGAACATTCTGATGCCCTCACCGGTTTTTTGCATCTTTGAGCAGTATATTTCTTTACAGTTTAACAGGCTTCCGAGAAGACCCGAGAGGAGTCGCGGGTTGACATCGCGGAGGGCGCTGGGGACACAGCGTCGTTCACCGATGCAAACGGAACGGACTATACCAGACCGGATTGAGGAGAGAGGGGGTTTATCTCATGAAAAATTAGTTTATCATTAAGCTGTCTTAAGAACGCAGACCAAATGTCGGGGAAGGTTTGACGCAGGAAGTCAGCGAGTTCGCCGTTTGAAAACAGATGAAAACAGTCCTATGTTAACACAGTTTAGCACAAATGTGCACCAAGTTACCCCACCTTTTGGCAGATGTGTGCCTAAAAAACGCCTGTACACCTAGCGCGTTGGTACGCTGGCATATGTACCTAGCTATTGCCTCATGGAACAATCAACACAAAAATTAAAATCTATCTATTTAAATTTTTACCGCCTCTGAGGCGGTGGTTGTGTTTCACTCTACTTACGGTTTGCCAAAAACCGGAAAGCCACGAGGGAGGGTTACGGGTTACAAACATCACAATGGGAGTACCAATACTGTCACCAAATAGAGGACACCAAGCTTACAGGGCACTAAGTAAGTTGTAGGATTGAGCTAAGGGGGTGGAGTGACGGGAGTGACCTCAACCGACACGTCCCGCGTCTACAGAGCCCAAGCTCAGAATCACCTAGGGAGCATAAGCGTGTGTGAAGTGTCAAAAAGCTAAACTTGATATCAGTGTCCTAAAATATAAGCGACTACGAAGCAAGTCGCTTATATTTTAGGACTCTAGGACTCTAGGATCTATCTTTGTTGATTTTTATACTTAATATAACCGTATTTTAGCTGTTAGCTAAAATAACTATTCAACAAATTGCTTAACAACCATTATACTTGTACACCTAAAATTTTGAAAGCAGCGGCTGTCCAAATTTTAATTAAGGAATCATAGAAAATTAATATTATAAAAGTGCTTCTAGTGTGCTATAAAATTGCGAAGAGATTTATTTAAACAAACGGTACATTTTTAACGTACTGCCGTTAAATAAACCCGGTTTTACTTTAATTTTAATGAAATACCATTGTGCATGGAGTAATGAAAAGAGAAATAGTTCTTTGTAAGTTCCGTATGAAAGTACACGGAGACACAAATATCATTATTTTTTATGTTTTTATTTACAGTCCTTTCTACTTTAAGTAAAATTTTAATGAATATTTATCGAATTGTTTTTTATATTTACACGAACACTACACATTGAATGAAACTAGTTTTTTTACGGATTTTAAATAAAAGTAGCGCAAGTGACTCCCTGTAACCTCGGCTATCTGCCAGTGAAAGTCCCGTCAAAATCAGCCCAGCCGTTTCTCAGATTAGCCGGAACAAACAGACAGACAGACGGAAAGACAAAAATTTACTTATTGTTACTAGTACCGTATATACTTTGATATGTATTTGGTAAAAAGCTGTTATTTTGACAATACAAACAGACACTTCAATTATATTTATTTGTATAGAAGATAGATACTTACGATTTCGGCAAATGCTATAGGTGAACTTTCTTCACTTTTTAATTCATTTAATGGAATATGGGCTGAAGAAAGTAGTAAAACTTACGTTTTGCAAGTAATATAAATCATTATTACGCCGATCATTAGGCCGAAGTTATTTTGGCTTTCTATTATAAGGCAGATGCTTGTTTTAATTCCCAGATGAATAAATTATTTTTAACATAATAATAATGAGGAAGAAAGGTTCTCGAGAGTTTTGTACCAGTATACGAAGTGTAGTGCGTCCCCCCACTAAATGGAGCGACGATCTGGTAAGACATGCAGACAATCGATGGACGTAGGTAGCTCAGGACTGTGCTTTATGTCGCATTCCTTGGGCGGAGTCCTTTGTTCGGCAGTGGACTTGTGAAGACCTGTAATGATGGTGATGATGATGCGGAACCGTGCTTTGTGGAATGTCTTAGGGGAGGCACAAGTTAAGCAGTGGACTAGTGATGGGGTTTAAATAATGGTGACATATTACGTGACCAAGTTTTAAGACTCGCCATTTCTATCCAAAAATGTATCTGTATTTACATTTGTCGTAAAATATATAGAAAAATAAGCTGATAATAAAATTCTGTTGATTATAACCAATTTTAACTTATTTTCAGGAGATAATTAAGTATAATTGCATTCTCTATGTCGGGAAAAACAAAGTAAAAAATTCTCGTACGTGACTTCATCACACTGAAGTATACTTTGCTTTAAGAGTGCAGCCGTGAATTTTTAACAGTCTGAGGGAGATTTTACGTTCGAACTTAAATTACAAATTCTCAAAGTGATATTTAAGACCGCCGGGTCAAAGTGAGATTTCAATGATATATTTACACACACGAGCAAATGTCTCCTTATTTTTTATATGAAAAAACATAACGAGTAAAGAGTTAGTGTAATTTAGAAATGCCCAGCTGTGAACTTAAAAAGGCTTCCGATGATATGCCGGTATAATAAAGAAACAATAATTTAAACTTAATTTTGATAGTATATACGTGTGTTTGAGAACCGTTACACCGCCGGTGTAAGAATATCCACTACCACAGGAATGTCTTAAGAGGCGACTGGGGAGAACTGAAACAGGAGATGGGTAGCAACATCTTCCTGATAACAACCCAAAATTATAAAAAAGTACAATTGGCAACCTGCTTGCCAAGTCTGGCAACTAGGGCAGAACCACCCTAATGAAACAAACTAATGGAGGAGGACTATATTCAGCAATGGACTTTTACTTAAATAATGTTATACTTATGAATATAAGTATAATATTTATATAAGTGAAAACCTATTTCTCAAAATTTATTTTAACATGTTATTATTAACTCGCTTTTTGTGTGTCTGTCTGAAACTTTGTAATCAATTTCAAACTAACTTTCCGATGAGCTTGAAACTAGAGACTGCTAACTTTAAGAATAGCTCACGACTGAATGAAAATACAATATTAACTTACTTCATTGTTAATAAAATTATTATTTAAATAGTTTTTACCGCGTTAATAAAACGGATTTTAAAGTATAAATTAATTTCGCCTTGCCCCATACAGATGAAAAACGAACTGCTATATTATAACATTCATACATGAATAGTTCACCTAGGTCACACAAATTGCGACCTCTAATGGACTTAATATCTTTAAATAAATCTTCCAAAGGATATTTATTGTATATTGCAAAAAATGTTGAACTCATGACTTATAATTTCCTTTTTTTAAACTAATGGTATAAATTGCCCAAAATTATCTTAACTATTTCATTATTGTATGCTTAACACCGGTCTGAGAAGATGTTATCTATGCAAATTGTACCAGCAAAACGTAGCAATTTTTATAACGTGCACAATGATGTAAATTTTATATTGATAACAAAGTTATTCGGTGATTCCTTAGCCTCCAAAACTTAATTTGAGCTCAAGTGAAACTTCATTTCGTTCCAACACTTAAAGTTTGTTTATCCTTGACGTTTACGTACTGTTTTATAACAAAATAATAAGTGACAGTAACCGTGACCGTAACTATCTAGTGGCGGTATAAGAATATCTTCTACGTCATATTAAAACGTTGGTGTCGTAAAAGATGACAGAGCGATACAAACCAGGAAATGGGAAGTGATGTCCTCAAAATAACTACTGAAATTAGAAACTTCCGTTGCCATCTGTAGAAAATATACCCACATATGAGAAATCTATCGGGCGGCTTGTTTAGCAGTAAACTTTCCATAGACTGTAAGCAAATAACCACAACGCAAAATTGAGTATAATATACCGTAACCGAATATCATAAGCGGTTTACAATATTACTTTTTTTAATTAACTCGGGAACCAGTATCTAACTAGTATTGCCCTTCTGCTAATAAATTTAACAAAGAGCCTTCTAAAGTGACAGATAGATTAATAATAAAATGTAACTATTAACTTTTATATATACATAAAATCAAAATAATAAATGTGTATGTTTTTACTATTTAGTACCTTTAAATTTAAATTCTAATACAAGCACTAAGCGGCATTCAGAATTTTAATTACGATTTGAAATGTAAATGGTTTGAAATTAAACAATAGAAAGAATGAACTTCTACTTTAATACCAAAAAGGCTTTAATATATGCAAAGTATCGTTAAGAAACTTTTACCTCATCATTTGAAATTTAAATGCTAATTCCGCCCGTACTTTCTGTCCTTTATTATTAATATTTAGGCAAAATCCTTTCAAATAAACCTTTTGTTCGTAATTGATACTTACTTTGCCTTATCTTTTAAGAAAACGTTACCTCCACACTAGAATTTTCTCCTGTCTCGTTGGGGCAGATTACATACGTAAATTTCAGGACAAATATCCAGACCCGGAAAATGATTTGTCGGCCACACAAATACTTGCTCCGTGCTGGATTCGAACTCGCGGCTCAACTCCTTACTAAGCCACTTTTTTATAGGATAGGATGACGAACGAGCACACAGTCCACCTGATAGTAAGTGGTTGCCGTGGCCCATAGACATCTACATCTATCCTCGATTACGAAGCAAATGAAGATGCGTTGTCACCCGTGTGGACTAAGATGGAAGGGCTCGCTTCCAGCAAAAAGTGTCTCCGGTTCTCTACACTCACCATACGAAACACAGCAGCATTAAGCTACTATTTTACGATGGTATTCTATGAAAGCGTGGTCCTTCCCCGGTCGAGCCGACCCATTTGTGCTACAACTATACTACTAATATAACTGCAGCATGGCTCTACCACGTATTTACTAAATTTTAACATTGTTTTACTTTTCGTTTAATATTTTATACGATATTTAGTTAAATCTCTGGAAGTCAAAATATGTTTGATACATTGTTTCAGCAGCTTTACGTGAAAAATTTCTTTGGTTGCTGATTACCAACGGACTTGTTTGTACGCGTGTTATATTTTTTTTATAGAATAGGGTGACAAACGAGCACACTGTCCACCTGATGGTAAGTGGTTGCTGTGGCCCATACACATCTACATCTATCTTCCATTACAAATCAAAATGCAGATGCGTTGTCACCCGTGAGGACTGAGATGGAATGCCTCATTTCCAGTAAAAAGGGTCTCCGGTTCTCTACACTTACCATACGAAGTGCAGCAGCATTAAGCTACTATTTCACGCTGGTATTCTGTGAGAGCGTGGTCCTTCCCCGGTCGAGCCGACCTATTCGTGCTACAACTATACTACTAATATAACTGCAGCATGGCTCTACCACGTAAATATATAAATGCAAACAAGTTCGTGCGTGCTTACAACTGTTTGAGATTATTCTATATTTAACTATTCATTCTTATCAGTTCCTTTTTAAACTAATTGCCACTTCAGCTTACTGATCCGTTGCGGACTGTTCCAAAAGTTACTCTTTTTTAATTATGGAGCAGTAATTACTGCTAACTTTAGCTACTAATACAAACTGGATACAACACAGAAAAGATACATATAACTCTTAAAATACATTCAGGGACAATTAGATTTGTTACCAAAATGTTAACTACGGTCCAAATTTTAATTCCAGATTTTGAATTTCACAAGTAGATACACAAAGATGAGGGAATATTCAGAAAGTAAGTATACTAATTAATTTTTTATTAAAAATAATTTAAAGGGTTAATATGTAAAAACCATCATCTGAAAAAGTAAACTTGTGTGATCAACTTAGTCTCGTAGATGTTGTTGGCTTGAAGCAAGCCGAATTTTGCCACCATTTGATTTATAGCTATAGATCGCAGACCAAAAAAATGAGATTATAAATAAAAAGTAAGAGAAATATTATGTGATTTTTATATTCTTTTTAGTTCTTTGAAGTTTTGCATTACTTTTTATAAAAAATGTAACTTTTACTCTTTTAATTTCATTAAGGAATTTTAAAAACTCAAAAGTCATCTAAGTTGCATTAAAAAAGGAGTGGAATATTTTCTCCTAATTTCTATAGAACTACTTCCAAAGTACAAAATATTTAATAAAAAATTATCATTAAAATTGTTCCATATTTGATGATGATTTGATTTGATTAACATACATACGTGGGTGGTCTGAAAAGTTTCCAACCAAACAAAGATAAAATACATGTTTTCTTAAAATTTATTTTTATCTTTCTACATAGTTCCCTTGTAATTCTACATACTTCTTCCAGCAATACCTGACATCTCTGCAAGCCGTCCAAATACTCGGCGCTTTTATCTGGAATATAATTGTTAACGAAGGTGGTTGCCTCTTCATATGACAAAAATCTCTGTCCTCCGAGCACAATTTTTTGATGAGATAACATATGTGGTGAGTAAGGCGAATGTTCAAGCAGTTCAAACCGTAATCCGTGTATTTTCGCCATGGCAATCGCTGAGGTGTGTGTAGAGCCGGGTCCCCAATTCATTCCACTGTTTTGACTGTATTTTTGTTTCGGGTGTATAAAGGTGTAAACTCGGATTTATTTCACCTAAGCTGCGCCAACAGAGCGTTGGAAATGTTCATTAGAACACGTTTTTGGTTTAAAGTGAGCAAACGCGGCAGCCAACGCGATGACTGCTTTCTCTTGCCTTTTTATAGCCTCTGCTATCTCTCTCAATTTAATTCGGCGGTCGTCTAACACCATTTGTTCAACTTTAGCCATGTTATCGTCAGTAGTTGCAGTTTTGGTCGTCTCGAACGTTCATTGCCTCCCAAGCTCTCACAGCCACGTTTAAATTCAGTTGCCCAAAAATTCTCTGTGTAAAATGCTGGTGCAGAGTCCCTATGAACAGAGTCCAACTCATCTTTGATTTGCATACTCAATTTTTTTAATATTCACAAAAACACTCACATCTACTTGCTCGACGACTGATACATACGCGTCCAAAATGGCTGAAATTTTTGGTACGTAACTGTCGAAAGTGGCAAAACTATATTCACTAGTTTTTGTTGACCGGTGCTGCCATCTTCACGTTGAGATTGGAAGCTTTTCTGGTACAAAAAGAACATATACTACAATTGAAATGCTCCTCCTTTTATTGAATTAGTAGTCTAAAAGTTGTAAAAGAGAATAATATCCCACTATAGCACAACGTACCAAACGCTTAAAAATACTGACCTCAAACTTTACTTGGCAGTAAAGTGAACATCACTCTTCCTGCAAATCTTCAAGAAATGCTTAGTTATTTGGCTAATTTTTTAGAGAGATCAGTATTCAAAAGCTGATTCATAAAGATGGTTATTGATATGATTAATGACGTTTAAAAATAAATTGATACAGACCATTTTAATAACGCGCCATAGCATGGGTGCTATGGGTTTAGTTATTCATTTATTCACAAAAAAAGATTACCGAAACAATTTTATCAACTTCATTGACCAACACACATACAAAATATGGCATTTATTTATATTCAAAGATATCGTATTTCCATAAAAATTTACTTCTCGGTTCAATAATTGCTCGCAATATACACGTCGTTGAAGTAATACTTTGAGAAGAAACTGTACCTCTAACAAAATATTAAATGCGTTAAAAAAATTCGACCATTGCAAGAAACAATGAACACAAATTAGTAATAATTTTTTTAAAAACCGAAGCAATATTACACAATGTAAATGAATTTTGTTCATTTATACCTTGCGTGGGAAAAATGTAGCTGATGAAACAATGTGAATATAGAAGGCAAAGTTCGGCTTGCTTCAAGTCAACAACATCTACGAGACTAAGCTAATTACACAAGTTTACTTTATTAATTAGTCCGGGGCACACTCCTACAATGTTACTAGAATTTTAATTAGAGAAATACGATTTTTTTGAAAATTACATCTATAAAATAAAAGTAAGTAAGAATTTATTATAATATGGCAGCTTTTTTTCATTATAATGTAAAAATAAAATAATTATTATCATCATAATGTACCCATCAAAGTTTTTCGGATGATGATTTTTACATATTAATCCTTTAAATTATTTTTTATAAAAAAAATAATTAGTGTACTTACTTTCTGTATATTCCCTGAATACATGTATTTTATCTTTGTTTGGTTGGAAACTTTTCAGACCACCCACGTATGTATGTTAATCAAATCAAATCATCATCAAATATGGAACAATTTTAATGATATTTTTTTATTAAATATTTTGTACTTTGGAAGTAGTTCTATAGAAATTAGGAGAAAATATTCCACTCCTTTTTTAATGCAACTTAGATGACTTTTGAGTTTTTAAAATTCCTTAATGAAATTAAAAGAGTAAAAAGTTACATTTTTTATAAAAAGTAATGCAAAACTTCAAAGAACTAAAAAGAATATAAAAGTCACATAATAGTTATCTTACTTTTTATTTATAATCTCATTTTTTTGGTCTGCGATCTATAGCTATAAATCAAATGGTGGCAAAATTCGGCTTGCTTCAAGCCAACAACATCTACGAGACTAAGTTGATCACACAAGTTTACTTTTTCAGATGATGGTTTTTACATATTAACCCTTTAAATTATTTTTAATAAAAAATTAATTAGTATACTTACTTTCTGAATATTCCCTCATCTTTGTGTATCTACTTGTGAAATTCAAAATCTGGAATTAAAATTTGGACCGTAGTTAACATTTTGGTAACAAATCTAATTGTCCCTGAATGTATTTTAAGAGTTGTATCTATCTTTTCTTTAAACGATCATGTTGACTTTGTGTTGCATCCAGTTTGTGTTAGTAGCTAAAGTTAGCAGTATTTACTGCTCCATAATTCAAACAGAGTAACATTTAGAACGGTCCGCAACGGATTAGTAAGCTGAAGTGGCAATTAGTTTAAAAAGGAACTGATAAGAAAGAATCGTTAAATATAAAATAATCTCAAACAGATGTAAGCACGCACGAACTTGTTTGCATGCATATAACACGCGTACAAACAAGTCCGTTGGTAACCAGCAACCAAAGAAATTTTTCACGTAAAGCTGCTGAAACAATGTATCAAACATATTTTGACTTCTTGAGATTTAACTAAATATCGTATAAAATCTTAAACGAAAAGTAAAACAATGTTAAAATTTAGTAAATACGTGGTAGAGCCATGCTGCAGTTATATTAGTAGTATAGTTGTAGCACGAATGGGTTGGCTCGACCGGGGAAGGACCACGCTCTCATAGAATACCATCGCGAAATAGTAGCTTAATGCTGCTGTGTTTCGTATGGTGAGTGTAGAGAACCGGAGACCCTTTTTGCTGAAAACGTGGCATTCCATCTTAGTCCTCACGGGCGACAACGCATCTGCATTTTGAATCGCAAATGAGGATAGATGTAGATGTCCATGGGCCACAACAACCACTTACCATCATGTGGACTGTGTGCTCGTTTGTCACCCTATCCTATAAAAAAAGTGTTTAAGCAAAGAGTTGCGGCGCTAAGGGCCGCGAGTTCGAATCCAGCACGGAGCACGTATTAATGTGGCCGACAAATTATTTTTCCGGGTCTGGATATTTGTCCTTATTAAATTTCCTTATTAAATTAAAATTGTCCTTATTGAATTAAAATGTAATCTGCCCTAACGATACAGGAGAAAATCCTAGTGTGGAGGTAACGTTTTATTAAAAGACAAAGGCAAAGTAAGTATCAATTACAAAGGTTTTTTTGAAAGGATTTTGTCTAAATATTAGCAATACGACAAGACAGAAAGTACGGGTGGAATTGTCATTTAAATTTCAAATGTTGAGGTAAAAGTTTCTTAACGATACTTTGCACATATTAAAGCCTTTTGGTATTAAAGTAGAAGTTCTTTCTTTCTATTGTTCAATTTCAAACCATTTACATTTCAAATCGTAATTAAAATTCTGAATGCCGCTTACTGCTTGTATTAGAATTTAAATTTAAAGGTACTAAATAGTTAAAACATACACATTTATTATTTTGTCACATTAGAAGGCTATCTGTATATTAGCAGAAGGGCAATGCTAATTAGACACTAATTCCCGAGTTAATAAAAAAGTAATATTGTAAACCGCTTATTATATTCAATTACGTTATATTATACTTAATTTCGTGTTATGGTTATTTGTTTACAGTCTGTGAAAAGTTTACTGCTAAACATAGGGTGCCCGATAGATTTCTCATATGTGGGTATATTTTCCACAGATGGCAACGGCAGTGTCTAGTCTAGTTTCAGTAGTTATTTGGAGAACAATTATAATAATCTTAATGTAATATAAATTACGTGTCACGTTGTTTGTCCGCGATGGACTCCTAAACTACTTAACCGATTTTAATCAAATTTGCACACCATGTGCACTTTGGTCCAACTTGAGAGATAGGATAATTTTTTGCTCATGAGTGACCCACAATTTTTTCCGCGAGCATAAGAATTTTTAATAGGACATGACAAAGGGTCATCGAAAAGACAGGACAACGTCTGCCTGGCAAGCTAGTATTAATTATAATAGTAATTATTATATTTGATGATACCCCAGATAAAAATGAGTGAAAATGGTAAAACATTTCAGACATTCAAGAGAAACCACGCTCAAAAGACAAGATACACTCTTGGAATCAACGTGTTATATTCAGGTGCAGACCACGTGCCACCAATTTGTAATCTCAGAAGGTAAACAAAGTTTGTTTAACAACTTTGTGTGATTTCCGTCATTAAATTGAAATCAGACTTCTGGCAAACAATTTCCCCAAACTTTCGACCTGCGAATCAAATTTGATATTAATTTCTTCGGAAATATTATCACTTTAAAGTTATATCCAGTAATATTTGATTTCAACGACAACTTGTTAATTACTTTAAAAAAGCAAGGAAACGGGAATGAGGTTATAGGAAAAAACGTATTTTCAATTAAATTTTGCTATTGACCTTAATATTTTAAGCTCTTGTAAAATCAAAACTGATCTCTTAAAGATGTTTTGTAATGTCATTGACATAATACATTTAAATAGTTTTGTTAAATATTAAGTGGACAAATTGAACCTTTTTACACAAATACTTACCCTCAGTAAAAAATTTGTGCACGTTTGCGTGTCAAAAACTTTTAATACGAGTGTATTATTAAAAAAGCGTGTAACAAATTTTGAATAAAGATTAGCATAGAAATAATACGATGAATCGATATACTAATCGAATTTATCTTCATTAACATCAGCCTGTAACTGTTCACTACTACTCATGGCATATTTCTATAGCAAATATAATGTATCATAAAGGGTAATGAGAGTCATGGTTGACGTCCACCAATCATCACTTTGGGTATTTTTCTCCAAAATATTATGGGAGATAGTCAAACTGCACTTTCTCGGAAGTTATGAGATCTTTTTGGCTTTATCTATCGTTGGATAGCACGACACGCGAGGCGAAGCAATGCAATTAATTTTCGTATCCGTCTCCCACACAGTTGCCACTGTTAATGTCATTCATTCTTCGCTTAAGAACGAACAGCCCCATAAAATTACTGTGATGACTACACTTGATAGAAATTAAATTGGAGTGACTGACACTTTGAGAACCGTTTAATATTCAAAATAAAACAAATATCAAGAGGGCGGGGAACTGCAGGAAACAATTTGTGGTAGACTCAGGAAGGCTTGTTCAATTAAATATAATTAATTGATTAATAGTATGTAACAGCGATGATGACAATGATGAAGATCATGATAATATTAAAAATAAAAAGTGATATTAATGCAAAGTTTATATTTGAGTTTCATTAAACTAAGTTGTAGCACCAAACGATTTTAAGCACGCTTTGATTCCAAACGTTAGGTACTGTTCGTTGTCAATGTAGGTCAAAGTTCATCTTATGAGTTACAATGTTTCAATTTACCTTCCCAACTTCCTAGAACTCATTACGAATAAAAAATATAGCTATGTAAATTGTACGTAGTGGAGCCATGCCGCAGTTTTATTATGGATGTAGCACTAGTGGTGTAGGGGAACGAATATGCTCTCATAGAAAACCAGCGTAAAACAGCACCTTAATGCTGCTGTACATAGTCGGACTATTTGTCCCAGGTAAACGTAATCGTCAACAACTTCGAGCTTAGTGCTCCCAACAACGACTGGCATAGGGGTGACTTGGACATTTAACATGATCTTTGTTTTGTCCATGTTCATCTTAAGACCTATCCTATTGGGAGGCACTATTGAGGTCATTGAGCATAGTGCTTAAGTTCTCCAGCGATTCTTCCATAAGGACTGTTTCGTTGGCAAATCGAAGGTCAGTGATGTACTCGCCATTGATGTTAATACATTTCCTTTCCAGTCCAGTAGCTTGAAAACGTCTTCCAATGCAGCAGTGAAGAGTTTCGGGGAAATAACGTCACCCTGTCTTACACCTCTCTGCAGTTAGGTTTCTTACTCTGGTTCTGTACTCGGATAGCCATCGTAGCCCTACTGAACAAACACTTCAACACTTCGATATACCGACAGTCAACTTGGCACCGCGGAAGATACTGTATCACCGCCCAAATTTCGAGGACTTCTGTACAATTTGCCGAAGGGTATGTATGTGGTATATCGTCGAATCTGCATGCGAGATGATTCGTAATGACTCAGAAGGGATATCGGTCTGTAGTTCTTCAAGAGGACGTTGTCACCTTTCTTGAAGAACAAGACCACCGCACTTCTGCTCCACGCCTCCGGAGTAGTGCCACCATGGAGGACGGAATTAAAGAGCATCTGAAGGACTTCAAGTACCGGTTTTCCACCCGCTTTCATAAGCTCCGCTGTAATTCAATCCTTGCCCGGGGACTTGACGTTTTTAAGGTGCTGGAGAACCATTCTAATCTCCCTCAGACTGACTTCCGGGATATCATCGGAATAGTATCGGATAAGACTTGCTCATGGATCGTTACTCACACTTGCGTGTGGCTTCAACGATGATGTGTACAGCTGCCCATAGAACCTCTCAATCTCACTCAGAATCTCAGGTGTCCCGGAAACGATGCTGCCACACTCAGTCTTCAGCTTTGACAGTTGGCTCTTACTGGCAGACAGATCTCTGACAAAGACTTTGGAGCCCTGGTTCTGCTCGATCGCTTCTTCAATACGAGCAGTATTAAAGTTGCGACAGTCTCGCCGCATGCATTTTAAGATCGGTCTGTTCAGTTGCCTGTATGCTGCCAAATCTGTTGACGATTGCAGCCTCATCTCCCGTCTAAAAGCCATGAGATTAAGAGTGTGATCGGAGAGTTTTTGTGTTCTTCTGCGGCGGGTCTTGCAGAACTTAGCTCCAACCGCATGGACAGTTTCCACGAGCTTGACATTCATATCGTCCACTGCATTGCAATCTTCTAGGCACTGAAAGCGGTTACGTAACTCGATCTGAAATGTTTCGGGGTTCTGCATCAGAGCACGAGGGGGGCGGAGCGATGACTTCATTAGACGAGAATTCTCCAACTAAACGTTTAGGTTCAGTGTGCCTCTAACCATTCGGTGATCGCTGCCAGTTTTCACCCTTGAGATCACTGAGACATCACTGAACAGTTGGCGTCTGGTCGTCATAATGAAGTCAATCTCATTTTTTGTCGAACCGTCGGGACTCGACCCGGTCCACTTCCTGTGGGGCCGCTTCTGGAAGAAAGAGTTCATCATAAAGAGTGCCTCTTTCTCCATAAAGTTGGCTAGCTGCTGGCCCCTACGGTTCCGTTGCCCTACTCCAAATTTCCCTAACTTCAGCTCACCGCTTTCTCTTGTGCCTAGTTTTGCGTTGAGGTCTCCCATCAACACCGTGTAGTGGGATTTGGAGGAATGCATGGCTCTAGAAATATTCTCATACATTTCCTCCACCTCCTCATCTCATGTTTGCGTCGTTACTCATGGGGGGATATTTGTCATAGTTGCCACGCTTGGCTAGCGGGTTGGCAACCACAGTTTTTTTTTAAATTAATTAACAAGTTGTCGTTAAAATCAGTTATATTACTGGATATAACTTTAAAGTGGTAATATTTCAGAAGAAATTAATATCAAATTTGATTCGCAGGTCAAAAGTTTGGGGAAATTGTTTGCCAGAAGTCTGATTTCAATTTAATGACGGAAATCACACAAAGTTGTTAAACAAACTTTGTTTACCTTCTGAGATTACAAATTGGTGGCACGTGGTCTGCACCTGAATATAACACGTTGATTCCAAGAGTATATCTAGTCTTTTGAGCGTGGTTTCCCTTGAATGTCTGAAATGTTTTACCATTTTCACTCATTTTTATCTGGGGTATCATAATATAATAATTACTACTATAATTAATACTAGCTTGCCGGGCAGACGTTCTGCCCTTTTCGAAGACCTTTTGTCATGTTCTAATAAAAATTCATATGCTCGCGGAAAAAAAATTGTGGGTGATGAGCAAAAAATTATCCTATCTCTCAAGTTGGACCAAAATGCACACGGTGTGCAAATTTGATTAAAATCGGTTAAGTAGTTCCTAAACTACTTATCAATTGTGGACAAACAACGTGACACGTAATTTATATATATTAAAATTATTACAATAATAATAATTATTATTATATATTATTATAATTAAATATATATACCATCTTTCCATCGGTTTAACAGAAGCCCCGACCTAATTTCCTCATATATACTGTAAATTTTATCAAAAAGTACTCGTAGAATCAAAAATATACTTTTAGATCATTTACGAGGAATATGAGAAATTTTTCCTGAGAGTTAGGACAGGGCTTCTATTAAACCGATCAGAGTATCGTGAAATAAACATATTATATAATAAATAATGTGATTGATTTAAATGATTGTGATTGATGACAATGATTATTAAAGTATAGTTACAATTAATTTCATAATGGAAAAAATATAAGAAATAAATCCAAACACAATTTCAAAGAATAAAGTTACTTCATAAATATAGAAAAGAGACATGAAGAGCATTGACTCCTGTAACACAGGCTTTCCTAGCACAGGAGTCAAAGATCACTGTTTGCACATTTCTTATTTTGTACCAAATGTAACAAAATTGTAAAATTGTGAATTGTGTAACTTTTTCTTATGTGTGTGTCAATAAATTATTATAATTATTAATTATTATTCAGAAAATTTATTTTTGCAACTTTCTTAGATAGAGATGGATTTTTAAGTTGACTGGACAAAACTCTGATTTGAAATGATAATATGGTTAACGTAAATATTTTATGTGACAAATATATAAAAATATCTTACCGCTAAATTTAGATATAATTTATATTAATTATCATAAATAAATTAAAGTTTAAGTACATAAAATGTTTCACAGAAACAGGCCTCCTTTCATGACTAATGCCTGTGTAAATACACAAACGCTGCTCAATTTTAAGATGCCGTTAGGTCTCGTGCTATTTCTATCACTTTTTAACTTAAGTCACTGTGACAAACAATATTTTGCTATGACAGAGTTATGGAGCAGTTGCTCCACCGCGCTCCCTCAGTGCGTGGCGGACCCCGCATGTACTTCAAAATATTTTATTTTTAAATAATTTAAACATGTATGTTTGAAAATTAGCTATTAAAATTACAATTAATTTTTTTATTAGTACATACGGCAATCAATTTGAAGAAGCTCTCAAGACTCAAGACATAATAATTATTATAAAATTGCACGCCCCAAGCGCAAAGCGCGTAGATAAATGTTCTACTAGCGCCTAAAAATCAAGAATCATATTGAAAATATAATAATAATAATAATAATAATAATAATAATAATAATAATAATAATAATAATAATGTTCTGTGACATACCCAGGTATCGGTATGTTTCAGCCTCGGAAAGGGTCCTTAAGTTGAAGGGCATAGATAAGTCTATGCCCTCAGAGTTAGCAACCCTTCCCCTCTCAACATGGAGGACCGCACACTTATCCGTTCCCAGCTCCATTCCAATAGAATTGCTAAATTCACAAGTGATGTTTAGCAATTCCATAAGATGGGAGCGACTGGAGGCGAATAACTTGAGGTCATCCATATAGAAAAGGTGGGTCACTTTTGTACCTCCTTTCCGAAGCTGAAATCCCCTCCCGGAGCCCTCCAGTAAAGTACTGAGAGGGTTCAGGGAGAGGCAGAACCAGATTGGACTCAGACAATCACCCTGGAAGATACCCTTCTTATCCTTATGTGGTTCACCGCAGCCATCATCCGCTCACCCAGATGACAAAGGATCGTACTCCACTGCCCCATACACTGCTCGAGGAAGTCTCTCACTGTACAGTCTATCTTGTACAGCTCGAGGACTCTCTTTAGCCATGTATGGGGCACCGAGTCGAATGCCTTTCTGTAGTCTATCCAGGCGGCGGAGAAATTCCGACGGTTGCGTTTCACCACTTTGCCAATGACCGCGTCAATGAGGAGTGGTTCCTTAGTTCCACGACCACCGCCCCGACATCCATTTTGAGCGCGTGACATCACCTGATTTAGCTCCAGGTGACGAGTGATTCTCGCGCTCAAAATGGATGTCAGTGTCTTATATATGGTGGGTAGACACGTAATGGGGCGGTATTTGCTCGGGTCTGTGGTAACCTGGTCTTTAGGAACCAAATGAGTGATCCCAGTAGTGAAGAGGCTAGGGAGCGACTTCTGGTTGAGAGCCTCTTGAAACTGACGGGCGAGCACAGCGTGACACACCATGAACCCCTTCAGCCAGTAGTGATGCAGTCCGTCGAGTCCCGGGCTTTTCCAGTTCGGGGCTCTACGGACCGCCTCAGCTACGTCATCCGGCGTTATGATGACGGGGTCCATGGGCGTAATACTCGCACACTGACTCGCCACAACTTCCGTCCAAGGGCCCTCGCTGTGGTTTACGGGCTCTGACCACAGGCCACGCCAAAATGCGACAGTGTTAGCCTGATCCGGTCCTGGGCCCGCTTCACATACCTCTGGTCGCTCCAATGATTTGTAGAGCCTCTTCTGATCACTCTGGAAGAGACGATTCTGGTTGAACCGCCTTGACCTCTCGGTAAATCGGCGAATCCGCTTCCCCCAAGCAGCAATCTTTTGCTTCAGGTCGTCTATGCGCTCCGTTAGTTTCTGCGTGATGTCCGGCTGGGACAAACTGATATTTGTCCCAGCAAACGCCATTCTAACGGTGCGCACAACCCTTGGTCTATTATTACCCGACCTGAAGCTTATCAGTCTGCCGATAAGGGCCCTTGCCTTTGCGATACGGTCCTCAATTCTTTTTCTCCAGGCTGGGATGGCGCTACTTTGTTTAGTAGCGCGTCCAGCCATGGGAAGTTTGGCGCCAATAATACGGCAAGCTGCCACTGCGGCGCCAAAAAGAACTGAGTCCGTCTCGCAAAGGTCCCGGCTGGCTTCCAAATAGGTTACCAGCATTGGGTTACGAGCCCTCACGACAGCCCGATTTCGCTTGCTTAGGGGTATGCGGGGAAGTCGCGGTCGATTTTCGAGAGGCATGCTGCGCGTTTCCAAAATCGCCTCTTCCAATATACTCCTCATTTGCTCTAGTTCGTGGGAGACCATTTCATCATCGTCTGAATCAACCACAACTGGAAGATCCATGGCGGCTTCTACGCGTGGCAGCTGGTCTGTCGCCTGAGGAGCCGCATCCCCAGCCGTAGCCAATTCATTCGATGAGGGAATAGCCTCACGTCGTAGTCGTTCGAGCTCGGCATCATCAAATATTTTCGAGCGCATGATGTACCGAACTCGGTCTGCCAGGTTTTGTTCCGTGACGGGAATAGACGGCTCCAGCTTAGCAAAAAAGCAGTGCATCCGAGCCCGATACGTAATCCCCGCAGTTTCCTCCCCTTTCGCCCTATAGTACGCCCGCAATGCGTTTGCGTTCATATCCCTTGTCCAACGCATGCGGCGCACTCCACCAGCGGCGGATGCCGCTTGCCGAGTCCGAGAGGACCCTGCCGACATCAAGCCGTCTGGTGGGGATGATGGATGCGGGGGGCTGTTAGGTGATCTTGCAGCTCCTCGCGCTCGGCTGGCGGCCCGCATACTGCCGCGTCCAGCGCCAGCTCCAGACGCGCCCCGGCGACCCCCAGGCAGCGGCCCTATACTCTTTCTACTCAAATCCATCATCCATTATTGGGCGTCAATTAACGGGAGACGCCCAGGCCCGGCACCGTTTCATTGTATCATTGTACGGCCGTAAGCACAAACGGGCCTTTGCACCCTGAGTACTGCCGAGGCACGGCGCTCACATCTCTTGGCAAGGCGCTGACTGACTGCACCGACGTAGCAGTTTTGTCACTTAACTGTTTCGTCAGCGGGCGATGGGGTCGTCACTTCCCTACGCCTATAACGGCTGGGTCATGCCTGTCCTCATGTATACCTTTGGCATACTCAGGTGGACTCAGACTGAACTTAACGCCCTGGATAGAAAAGTCCGCACTACCATGACGTCCCACAGGATGCATCATCCGAGATCGTCGGTAATGAGGCTATACTTGCCGCGAAAGCATGGTGGGCGTGGCTTCTTGAGCGCGCTCACCATGCATAATCGCGAAGTGTGCAGCCTCCGTAATTACTTCCTGGCGAGATCGGATGATCCATTCTACAAGGACGTCATTTCTTGTGATAAAGGACTTACCCCTCTATCCTTAGCCAACGAGCAATGGCAAGACCCGGCAGTGCAGACAATTTCCGACCGGGAGACCGTGTGGAAGGAGAAGGAGCTCCACGGGAGGTTCTACAAGGCTCTACATGAGCCTTTCGTAGACACAGTAGCCTCCCTCCACTGGCTACGCTTTGGTGATCTCTTCGGGGAAACCGAGGGTTTTGTCTGTGCAATACAGGATCAGGTTATTAAGACCAACAACTATCGGAGATACATCCTAAAGGATGGCACCGTGGACATCTGCCGAGCTTGTCGCCATCCCGGTGAGTCACTTAGGCATGTCATCTCCGGTTGTTCGGCGCTTTCTAACTCTGAGTACTTGCACAGGCACAACCTAGTAGCCAGAATTCTTCACCAGGAGCTCGCTCTGAAATACGGTCTCGTTGATCGGAAATTGCCGTATTACAAGTACTTGCCGGAAGCCGTGCTCGAAAATGATCGCGCCAGGCTCTACTGGGACCGAGCCATCATCACAGACAGGACTATTCTTGCGAATAAGCCTGATATTGTGCTGATGGACCGGGCACAGTCAAGGATATTTTTGGTCGACATTACCATTCCGTATGACGAGAACCTCGTGAAAGCCGAAACAGACAAGCAAACAAAATATCTGGACCTGGCTCACGAGGTGACCGACATGTGGGGTGGTCTGCCGACTGAAATTATTCCTGTAGTCGTCTCTGCAAACGGGCTAATCCCAGTCAGCCTCTCGGGTCATCTGAGGCGACTGGGACTACGTGGCGGACCGCTCCGGGCTCAAATGCAAAAGGCGGTGCTCATCGATACCGCCCGCATCGTCCGCCGGTTTCTTTCCCTTTCCCCCTAACCCTCGGCCGTTTGGTCTCCCCTGCCGAGGGCCTCCATCTGGTTGGGCTTTTATTTATTTATGTATTTTTGTATTTATTTTATGTTATTAATATTTATGTATATTTATCGTTTCATTTTAATTTATAATTATATAATTATATAGCCCAACCAGATGAGAAAACTATATAGATACCCCAAATAATAATAATAATAATAATAATAATATTTATGTATTTTTATATTTATTTTATGTTATTGATATTTATGTATATTTATCTTTTCACTTTCATGTATAATTATATATTTATAGAACCCAACCAGATGAGAAAACTATATAGATACCCCATAATAATAATAATAATAATAATAATAATAATAATAATAATAATAATAATAATAATAATAATAATAATAATAATAATAATAATAATAATAATAATAATAATAATAATAATAATAATAATAATAATAATAATAATAATAATAATAATAATAATAATAATAATAATAATAATAATAATAATAATAATAATAATAATAATAATAATAATAATAATAATAATAATAATAATAATAATAATAATAATAATAATAATAATAATAATAATAATAATAATAATAATAATAATAATAATAATAATAATAATAATAATAATAATAATAATAATAATAATAATAATAATAATAATAATAATAATAATAATAATAATAATAATAATAATAATAATAATAATAATAATAATAATAATAATAATTATAATAATAATAATAATAATAATAATAATAATAATAATAATAATAATAATAATAATAATAATAATAATAATAATAATAATAATAATAATAATAATAATAATAATAATAATAATAATAATAATAATAATAATAATAATAATAATAATAATAATAATAATTACCTTTAACTTATTTCTTTCAAAACGATTAATTGCGATTTTCACTTTATAAAAAATGGTTTTAGTGGTTTATTATGATGATTATATATATGTGATTATGCCTTATCGAGACGTTTAGATATAAAGCGAATGGACTATATTAACAATAGGTTTAATGCCGTAAACGTTTAAACAAATGTACATATATTGCAAGGTGAAATGCCCATCCGCTGCCGCGTCTCGCAGCCGAGTGAGGAACGGTGGCCCTCCGGCCCTCGCGCTGCCGCAGTGTCAGCGAGTCAGCAAGTCAGCGAGTCAGCGACCGATCCGCCCCTCTGCGTCTACCGTTGTCACACGAGGCGCGACGAGGTGCGCCGACACACGGTCAAGTCATTTAATGACTTGACCGTGTGTCGGCTAATGATTTTTTACATTAATCGGATAGATCAGAACATATCCTAACCAAAAACATAAAAATCTTAATTGTAACCAAAAAAAATGAGTGTTATAACTGTTTGAATATGACCTTTGAAAAATTTGTCACCCGGGTTGCAGACAAAGTGAATTGATGAGAAGAGTGAAACACAACATTTCAAAATGCACGTAACTAAAAAGTTATTTATAAAAACTGTTCGAAATGACCTCCGCGATGTTGGAGACATGTTGTAGCCCTTATTGCCTTGTACATGTTGAGTTGCACGTCTGATCATCTCCCGATCTTGTCGCAATTCATTTCCAACTTCAATTATTTTATTAATCAACTCTTCTCGTGAGTTTGGCACGTTCGCATAAACTCTTTGCTTCATAGTGCCCCATAGAAAAAAGTCTAAGGGAGTTAAATCCGGTGAACGCGGAGGCCAAGCAATCCTTCCACCGCAACCAATCCACGGCGAATAGCGCTCACTTAAATAATTTCGCACATTTACTGCAAAATGTGTAGGTGCACCGTCAAGTTGGAGAATCATCCTTGCTCTGTGAGTTAATGGAAGCTCCATTAATTCTTCCAAAAACTGTGTTTGCAAAAACTCTAAAAATCTTGGACCATTCATAGTTTCTGGTAAAATTATCGGCCCAATTAAAATATCGTCTTTTATTCCAGCCCAAATGTTCACTCGAATTTCATGTTGGAAAGTACTTTCTCTAACAGCATGAGGGTTGTTTTGAAGCCACAGATGCTCGTTACGGTGATTTGTATAACCCGATCTCGTGAAAGTGGCTTCGTCAGTCCACAAAATTCTTTTTAAAAAATCTGCATCTTGTCTTGTTATTCTATTGATCCACGAACAAAAAACTGCCCTTATAGCATAATCAGGTTGGCGAATGTCTTGTACCCGCCGAAAATGGTAAGAACTCGAACGGTTAAAACTCTCCACACTGACCATTTTGTTAAATTAAGCATATTGCTTATTCGTCTTACACCGAGTCTGGGATCTTGTGTAATTAAACGTAATATCTCTCCTTCCTCCTCAGGTGCCACAAGCCGAAATCATTCATTAGCGGGTCTTCTGATCCCAAGTTCAGCTATCCGCAAATGTATCCTTCCAAAAGTGCGAGCATTTGGTGTAGGCCTGTTGGGAAACATTCTGGCGTACTCTGTGACAGCTCTGTTTGCGTTGCCGTTGCACAATCCATACACAAAGTGGATATCAGCGACATGCTGGTTTGAGTATTCACCATCTGCCATTTTTGAAAATATAAAAAAAACTAGAAACTTCACCACAAACTTAAAAAGTTCCACAAAACGGAATTTCTTTTAACAATAACAACAACAAGCGATCTTAGAGGGGCAAAAGTAGTGTAATCACAACACGTGGCGAGGGACGACTGTTTTTGTTGTCCCAAGTACACTTGTTTAGAATATCAAACAATGGGCTTTGGGTTTTTCTACCTGCTCTTGAACTATCTTAAATGATCCTGCATGTGCAGCTTGCGCTTTTAAGAGGTCGTGTTTGATAAAGTACGATTCTTAAACTATTTAATTTACAATTGAGATTTTTATGTTTTTGGTTAGGATACATTCTGATCTATCTGATTAATGTAAAAAATCATTAGGTAAGTGACTTACTTTTTTCATTAAAGTCGAAAATGTGAAAAAATAACCGATTTTTTTTACATTTTTTTTCTTTTCTAAGTCTTTTTAGGATCTAAATAAAATTTCGCAGCTAAAAGTTTGCTTTTATTTTATTACGCGTATCTTTGTCTATCCAATGAGAGATTTTTAAGAATGTGGGACTTCTACATCGGTGAATATCGTAATTTTAATGCGCGGTTTCGAGGTGGTGACACCGAAAAATTTAAATGGCTGCCATTTAAATACAGCTAGGTCTAAATGAGATTTGAGACATGATTTGTCGATGCAATTGATTATATTTTTTAGCATTAAAAGCTCCGACACCGATAACCGGACACATTGTATACTTGCTATAATATGTACTTGCTTATATACTTGCTTATATACTTGCTTATATACTTGCTTATATACTTGCTTATATACTTGCTTATATACTTGCTTATATACTTGCTTATATACTTGCTAATATACTTGCTTATATACTTACTTATGTATTTAGTTATATACTTGCTAATGTACTTGCTTATATACTTGCTTATATACTTGCTTATATACTCGCTTATATACTTGCTTATGTACTCGCTTATGTACTTGCTCATATCCTTGCCTATATACTTACTTATATACTCGCTTATATACATGCTTATATACTTGCTTATATACTTGCTTATATACTTGCTTAAATACTTGCTTATATACTTGCTTATTTACTTGCTTATATACTTGCTTACATACTTGCTTATATACTTGCTTATATACTTGCTTATATACTTGCTTATATACTTGCTTATGAACTTGCTTATGTACTTGCTTATATACTTGCTCATTTACTTGCTTATATACTCGCTTATATACTCGCTTACATACTCGCTTATATACTTGCTTACATACATCCTTATATACTTGCTTATGTACTTGCTAATATAATTTCTTATGTACTTGCTTATGTACTTGCTTAAATACTTGCTTATATCCTTGCATATATACTTGCTTATGTACTTGCTTATATACTTGCTTATATACTTGCTTATGTACTTGCTTATGTACTTGCTTATATACTAGCTTATATACTTGCCTATATACTTGCTTATATACTTGCTTATGTACTTGCTTATGTACTTGCTTATGTACTTGCTTATGTACTTGCTTATGTACTTGCTTATATACTTGCTTATATGCTTGCTTATACACTTGCTTATATACTTGCTTATATACCTGCTTTTATACCTGCTTATATACTTGCTAATATACTTGCATATATACCTGCTTATATACTTGCTTATGTACTCGATTATGTACTTGCTTATATCCTTGCTTATATACTTACTTATATAATCGCTTATATACTTGCCTTTATACTTATTTATATACTTGCTTATGTAATTGCTTATATACTTGCTTATATACTTCCTTATATACTTGCTTATGTACTTGCTTATGTACTTGTTTATGTACTTGCTTATATACTTGCTTATTTACTTGCTTATATACTCGCTTATATACTCGCGTGTATACTAGCTTATATACTTGCTTATATACTTCCTTATATACTTGCTTATGTACTTGCTTATATACTTTCTTATGTACTTGCTTATATACTTGCTTATATACTTGCTTATTTACTTGCTAATATACTTGCTTATATACTTGCTTAAATACTTGCTTATACACTTGCTTATATACTTGCTTACATATTTGCTTATATGCTTGCCTATATACTTGCTTATATACTTGTTTATATACTTGTTTATATACATGCTTATATACTTGCTTATATACTTGCTTATATACTCGCTTATATACTCGCTTATATACTCGCTTATATACTTGGTTATATACTCGCTTATATACTTGCTTATATTCTTGCTTATATACTTGCTTATATACTTGCTTATATACTTGCTCATGTACTTGCTTATATAATTGCTTATATACTTCCTTATTTACTTGTTTATGTACTTGCTTATGTACTTGCTTATGTATTTGCTTATATACTTGCTTATTTACTTGCTTATATACTCGCTTATATACTCGCGTATATACTAGCTTATATACTTGGTTATATACTTCCTTATATACTTGCTTATGTACTTGCTTATATTCTTTCTTATGTACTTGCTTATGTAATTGCTTATGTACTTGCTTATATACTTGCTTATACATTTGCTTATATACTTGCTAATGTACTTGCTTATATACTTGCTTATATACTTGCTTAAATACTAGCTTATATACTTGCTTATATACTTGCTTACATACTTGCTTAATACTTGCTTATATACTTGCTTAAATACGTGCTTATATACTTGCTTATATACTTGCTTATATACTCGCTTATATACTCGCTTAAATACTCGCTTATATACTTGGTTATATACTCGCTTATATACTTGCTTATATTCTTGGTTATACATTTTCTTATATACTTGCTTATGTACTTGCTTATGTACTTGCTTATAAACTCGCTTATATACTTGCTTATGTACTTGCTTATATACTTGCTTATATCCTTGCTTATATAATCGCTCACAAACTTGCTTATATACTTGCTTATATACTCGCTTATATACTCGCTTATATACTTGCTTATATACTCTCTTATATACTTGCTTATATACTTGCTTATATACTTGCTTATGTACTTGCTAGTGTACTTGTTTATATCCTTGCTTATTTACTTGCTTATATATTCGCTTATATACTCCCTTATATACTCGCTTATATACCTGCTTATATACTTCCTTATATACTTGCTTATGTACTTGCTTTATACTTGCTTATAAACTCGCTTATATACTTGCTTATAAACTTGCTTATATACTTGCTTATATACTTGCTTATATACTTGCTTATAAACTTGCTTATATACTCGCTTATATACTTGCTTATATACTTGTTTATATACTTGCTTATATACTCGCTTATATACTCGCTTATATACTCACTTATATACTTGCTTATATTCTTGCTTATATACTTCCTTATATACTTGCTTATATACTTGCTTATATACTTGCATTCATACTTGCTTATAGACATGCTTATATACTTCCTATTATACTTGCTAATATACTCGCTTAAATACTCGCTTATATACTTGCTTATATACTTCCTTATATATTTGCTTATGTACTTGCTTATATACTTTCTTATGTACTTGCTTATTAACTTGCTTATGTACTCACTTATATACTTGCTTATATATTTGCTTATATACTTGCTTATGTACTTGCTTATATACTTGCGTATATACTTGCTTAAATACTAGCTTATATACTTGCTTATATACTTGCTTACTTACTTGCTTATATACTCGCTTATAGACTTGCTTACATACTTGCTTATTTACTTGCTTATTTACTTGCTTATATACTCGCTTATATACTCGCTTGTATACTCGCTTATATACTTGCTTATAAACTTCCTTATATACTTGCTTATGTACTTTCTTATGTACTTGTTTATGAACTTGCTTATGTACTTGCTTATATACTTGCTTATATATTTGCTTATATACTTGCTTATGTACTTGCTTATATACTTGCTTATATACTTGCTTATATACTTGCTTATACACTTGCTAATATACTTGCTTATATACTTGCATACGTACTTGCTTATATACTTGCTTATATACTTGCTTATATACTTGCTTTTATACTTGCTTATATACTTGCTTATGTACTTGCTTATGTACTTGCTTATATACTTGCTTATTTACTTGCTTATATACTCGCTTATATACTCGCTTATATACTCGCGTATATACTTGCTTATATACTTCCTTATGTACTTGCTTATGTACTTGCTTATATTCTTTCATATGTACTTGCTTATGTACTTGATTATATAGTTGCTTATATATTTGCTTATATACTTGCTTATGTACTTGCTTAAATACTCGCTTATATACTTGCTTATACACTTGCTTATATACTTGCTTATATAATTGCTTAAATACTTGCTTATATACTTGCTTATATACTTGCTTACATACTTGCTTATATACTTGCCTATATACTTGCTTATATACTTCCTTATATACTTGCTTATATACTTGCTTATATACTTGCTTATATACTTGCTTATATACTTGCTTATATACTTGCTTATATACTCGCTAATATACTTGCTTATATACTTGCTTATATACTTGCTTATATACTCGCTTATGTACTCGCTTATATACTCACTTATATACTTGCTTATATTCTTGCTTATACACTTGCTTATATACTCGCTTATATACTTACTTATATACTTGCTTATACACTTGCTTGTATATTTGCTTATGTACTTGCTTATATACTTTCTTATGTACTTGCTTATGTACTTGCTTATGTAATTTCTTATTTACTTACTTATATATTTGCTTATATACTTGCTTATGTACTTGCTTTATACTTGCTTATATACTCGCTTATATACTTGCCTATAAACTCGCTTATATACTTGCTTATGTACTTGCTTTATACTTGCTTATAAACTCGCTTATATACTTGCTTATAAACTTGCTTGTGTACTTGCTTATATACTTTCTTATGTACTTGCTTATATACTTGCTTACATACTTGCTTATGTACTTGCTTATATACTTTCTTATGTACTTGCTTATGTACTTGCTTATATACTTGCTTATATATTTGCTTATATACTTGCTTATATACTAGCTTATATACGTGCCTATATACTTGCTTATATACTTGCTTATGTACTTGCTTATGTACTTGCTTATGTACTTACTTATATACTTGCTTAAATGCTTGCTTATATACTTGCTTATATACTTGCTTATATACTTGCTTATATACTTGCTTATATACTCGCTTATCTACTTGCTTATATACTTGCTCATATACTCGCTTATCTACTTGCTTGTATACTTGCTTATATACTTGCTTATATACTTGCTTATATACTTGCTTATATACTTGCTTATATACTCGCTTATCTACTTGCTTACATACTTGCTTATATACTTGCTTATATTCTTGCGTATATACTCACTTATATACTTGCTTATATACTTGCTTATATACTCGCTTATATTCTTGCTAGTATACTTGCTTATATACTCGCTTATATACTCGCTTATATACTTGCTTATATACTTGCTTATATACTTGCTTATAAACTTGCTTATATACTTTCTTATGTATTTGCTTATGAACTTGCTTATGTACTTGCTTATATACTTGCTTATATACTTGCTTAAATACTAGCTTATATACTTGCTTATATACTTGCTTACATACTTGCTTATACACTTGCTTATAAACTTTTTTATATACTTGCTAATATACTTGCTTATATTCTTGCTTGCGTACTTGCTTATAAACTTGCTTATATACTTGCTTATATACTTCCTTATATACTTGCTAATGTACTTGCTTATATACTTGCTTATATACTTGCTTAAATACTAGCTTATATACTTGCTTATATACTTGCTTACATACTTGCTTATATACTTGCTTATATACTTGCTTATATACATGCTTATATACTTGCTTATACACTTGCTAATATACTTGCTTATATACTTGCTTATATACTTGCATACATACTTGCTTATATACTTGCTTATGTACTTGCTTATATACTTGCTTTTATACTTGCTTATATACTTGCTTATGTACTTGCTTATGTGCTTGCTTATATACCTGCTTATTTACTTGCTTATATACTCGCTTATATACTCGCTTATGTACTCGCTTATATACTTGCTTATATATTTCCTTATATACTTGCTTATGTAATTGCTTATATTCTTTCTTATGTACTTGCTTATGTACTTGATTATATACTTGCTTATATATTTGCTTATATACTTGCTTATATACTCGCTTATATACTTGCTTATATACTTGCTTATATACTTGCTTATATATTTGCTTAAATACTTGCTTATATTCTTGCCTATATACTTGCTTACATACTTGCTTATATACTTGCTTATATACTTGCTTATATACTTGCTTATATACTTGCTTATATACTGGCTTATATACTTGCCCATATACTTGCTTATATACTTGCTTATGTACTTGCTTATGTACTTGCTTATATACTTACTTATATACTTGCTTATGTACTTGCTTATATACTTGCTTATATACTTGCTTATATACTTGCTTATATACTTGCTTATATTCTTGCGTATATACTCGCTTATATACTTGCTTATATCTTGCTTATATACTCGCTTATATACTTGCTAGTATACTTGCTTATATACTCGCTTATATACTCGCTTATATACTTGCTTATATACTTGCCTATATACTTGCTTATAAACTTGCTTATATACTTGCTAATATACTTGCTTATATTCTTGCTTGTGTACTTGCTTATAAACTCGCTTATATACTTGCTTATATCTTGCTTATTACTCGCTTATATACTTGCTAGTATACTTGCTTATATACTCGCTTATATACTCGCTTATATACTTGCTTATATACTTGCTTATATACTTGCTTATAAACTTGCTTATATACTTGCTAATATACTTGCTTATATTCTTGCTTGTGTACTTGCTTATAAACTCGCTTATATACTTTTTATATACTTCCTTATATACTTGCTTATATACTTTCTTATGTACCTACTTATGAACTTGCTTATGTACTTGCTTATATACTTGCTTATATATTTGCTTATATACTTGCTTATGTACTTGCTTATATACTAGCTTATATACTTGCTTAAATACTAGCTTATAAACTTGCTTATATACTTGCTTACATACTTGCTTATATACTTGCTTATATACTTGCTTATATACTAGCTTATATACTTGCTTATACACTTGCTTATATACTTGCTTATATACTTGCTTATATACTTGCATACATACTTGCTTATATACTTGCTTATATACTTGCTTATATACTTGCTTTTATACTTGCTTATATACTTGCTTATGTACTTGCTTATGTACTTGCTTATATACTCGCTTATATATTTGCTTATATACTTGCTTATGTACTTGCTTATATACTCGTTTATATACTTGCTTATATACTTGCTTATATACTTGCTTATATAATTGCTTAAATACTTGCTTATATACTTGCTTATATACTTGCTTACATACTTGCTTATATACTTGCTTATATACTTGCTTATATACTTGCTTATATACTTGCTTATATACTTGCTTATATACTTGCTTATATACTCGCTTATATACTTGCTTATATACTTGCTTATATACTTACCTCTATACTCGCTTATGTACTCGCTTATATACTCACTTATATACTTTCTTATATTCTTGCTTATACACTCGCTTATACACTCGCTTATACACTCGCTTATATACTTGCTTATATACTTGCTTTTATACTTGCTTATAGACTTGCTTATATACTTGCTTACATACTTGCTTATATACTTGCTTATACACTTGCTTATATACTTGCTTATATATTTCGTTATATACTTGCTTATGTACTTGCTTATATACTTTCTTTTGTACTTGCTTACGTACTTGCTTATGTAATTTCTTATTTACCTGCTTATATATTTGCTTATACACTTGCTTATGTACTTGCTTATATACTTGCTTATATACTTGCTTAAATACTAGCTTATATACTTGCTTATATACTTGCTTACATACTTGCTTATGTACTTGCTTATATACTTTCTTATGTACTTGCTTATGTATTTGCTTATGAACTTGCTTATGTACTTGCTTATATACTTGCTTATATACTTGCTTAAATACTAGCTTATATACTTGCTTATATACTTGCTTACATACTTGCTTATACACTTGCTTATAAACTTTTTTATATACTTGCTAATATACTTGCTTATATTCTTGCTTGCGTACTTGCTTATAAACTTGCTTATATACTTGCTTATATACTTCCTTATATACTTGCTAATGTACTTGCTTATATACTTGCTTATATACTTGCTTAAATACTAGCTTATATACTTGCTTATATACTTGCTTACATACTTGCTTATATACTTGCTTATATACTTGCTTATATACATGCTTATATACTTGCTTATACACTTGCTAATATACTTGCTTATATACTTGCTTATATACTTGCATACATACTTGCTTATATACTTGCTTATGTACTTGCTTATATACTTGCTTTTATACTTGCTTATATACTTGCTTATGTACTTGCTTATGTGCTTGCTTATATACCTGCTTATTTACTTGCTTATATACTCGCTTATATACTCGCTTATGTACTCGCTTATATACTTGCTTATATATTTCCTTATATACTTGCTTATGTAATTGCTTATATTCTTTCTTATGTACTTGCTTATGTACTTGATTATATACTTGCTTATATATTTGCTTATATACTTGCTTATATACTCGCTTATATACTTGCTTATATACTTGCTTATATACTTGCTTATATATTTGCTTAAATACTTGCTTATATTCTTGCCTATATACTTGCTTACATACTTGCTTATATACTTGCTTATATACTTGCTTATATACTTGCTTATATACTTGCTTATATACTGGCTTATATACTTGCCCATATACTTGCTTATATACTTGCTTATGTACTTGCTTATGTACTTGCTTATATACTTACTTATATACTTGCTTATGTACTTGCTTATATACTTGCTTATATACTTGCTTATATACTTGCTTATATACTTGCTTATATTCTTGCGTATATACTCGCTTATATACTTGCTTATATCTTGCTTATATACTCGCTTATATACTTGCTAGTATACTTGCTTATATACTCGCTTATATACTCGCTTATATACTTGCTTATATACTTGCCTATATACTTGCTTATAAACTTGCTTATATACTTGCTAATATACTTGCTTATATTCTTGCTTGTGTACTTGCTTATAAACTCGCTTATATACTTGCTTATATCTTGCTTATTACTCGCTTATATACTTGCTAGTATACTTGCTTATATACTCGCTTATATACTCGCTTATATACTTGCTTATATACTTGCTTATATACTTGCTTATAAACTTGCTTATATACTTGCTAATATACTTGCTTATATTCTTGCTTGTGTACTTGCTTATAAACTCGCTTATATACTTTTTATATACTTCCTTATATACTTGCTTATATACTTTCTTATGTACCTACTTATGAACTTGCTTATGTACTTGCTTATATACTTGCTTATATATTTGCTTATATACTTGCTTATGTACTTGCTTATATACTAGCTTATATACTTGCTTAAATACTAGCTTATAAACTTGCTTATATACTTGCTTACATACTTGCTTATATACTTGCTTATATACTTGCTTATATACTAGCTTATATACTTGCTTATACACTTGCTTATATACTTGCTTATATACTTGCTTATATACTTGCATACATACTTGCTTATATACTTGCTTATATACTTGCTTATATACTTGCTTTTATACTTGCTTATATACTTGCTTATGTACTTGCTTATGTACTTGCTTATATACTCGCTTATATATTTGCTTATATACTTGCTTATGTACTTGCTTATATACTCGTTTATATACTTGCTTATATACTTGCTTATATACTTGCTTATATAATTGCTTAAATACTTGCTTATATACTTGCTTATATACTTGCTTACATACTTGCTTATATACTTGCTTATATACTTGCTTATATACTTGCTTATATACTTGCTTATATACTTGCTTATATACTTGCTTATATACTCGCTTATATACTTGCTTATATACTTGCTTATATACTTACCTCTATACTCGCTTATGTACTCGCTTATATACTCACTTATATACTTTCTTATATTCTTGCTTATACACTCGCTTATACACTCGCTTATACACTCGCTTATATACTTGCTTATATACTTGCTTTTATACTTGCTTATAGACTTGCTTATATACTTGCTTACATACTTGCTTATATACTTGCTTATACACTTGCTTATATACTTGCTTATATATTTCGTTATATACTTGCTTATGTACTTGCTTATATACTTTCTTTTGTACTTGCTTACGTACTTGCTTATGTAATTTCTTATTTACCTGCTTATATATTTGCTTATACACTTGCTTATGTACTTGCTTATATACTTGCTTATATACTTGCTTAAATACTAGCTTATATACTTGCTTATATACTTGCTTACATACTTGCTTATGTACTTGCTTATATACTTTCTTATGTACTTGCTTATGTACTTGCTTATATACTTGCTTATATATTTTCTTATATACTTGCTTATATACTAGCTTGTATACTTGCCTATATACTTGCTTATATACTTGCTTACGTACTTGCTTATGTACTTTCTTATATACTTGCTTATATGCTTGCTTATATACATGCTTATATACTTGCTGATATACTTGCTTATATACTTGCATATATACTCGCTTATCTACTTGCTTATATACTTGCTTATATACTCGCTTATATACTCACTTATATACTTGCTCATATTCTTGCTTATAAACTCGCTTATGTACTTGCTTATATACTCGCTTCTATACTTGCTAGTTTACTCGCTTATATAGTCGCTTATATACTCGCTTATATACTTGCTTATATACTTGCTTATATACTTGCTTATAAACTTGCTTATATACTTGCTAATATACTTGCTTATATACTTGCTTGTGTACTTGCTTATAAACTCGCTTATATACTTGCTTATATACTTGCTTATATACTTGCTTATATACTTGCTAGTATACTTACTTATATACTCGCTTATATACTCGCTTATATACTTGCTTATATACTTGCTTATATACTTGCTTATAAACTTGCTTATATACTTGCTTATATACTTGCTTACATACTTGCTTATATACTTGCTCATATACTTGCTTATATACTCGCTTATATACTTGCTTATATACCTGCTTATATACTTGCTTATATACTTGCTTTTATACTTGCTTATATACTTGCTTATGTACTTGCTTATGTACTTGCTTATATACTTGCTTATGTACTTGCTTATATACTTGCTTACATACTTGCTCATATACTTGCTCATATACTTGCTTATATACTCGTGTATATACTTGCTTATATACTTGCTTATATACTTGCTTATGTACTTGCTTATATACTTGCTTATACACTTGCTTATATACTCGCTTATATACTCACTTATAAACTTGCTTATATTCTTGCTTATATACTCGCTTATGTACTCGCTTTTATACTTGCTTATATACTCGCTTATATACATACCTGCTAGTATACTTGCTTATATATTCGCTTATATACTCGCTTATATACTTGCTTATATACTTGCTTATATACTTGCTTATAAACTTGCTTATATACTTGCTTATATACTTGCTTATATATTTGCCTATATACTGGCTTATATACTTGCTTATATACTTGCTTATATACTTGCTTATAAACTTGCTTATATACTTGCTAATATACTTGCTTATATTCTTGCTTGTGTACTTGCTTATAAACTCGCTTATATACTTGCTTATATACTTCCTTTTATACTTGCTCATGTACTTGCTTATATAATTTCTTATGTATTTGCTTATGAACTTGCTTATGTACTTGCTTATATACTTGCTTATATGTTTGCTTATATACTTGCTTATGTACTTGCTTATATACTTGCTAATATACTTGCTTAAATACTTGCTTATATACGTTCTTATGTACTTGCTTATGTACTTGCTTATGTACTTGCTATGTACTTGCTTATATACTTGCTTATATATTTTCTTATATACTTGCTTATTTACTTGCTTATATACTTGCTTATATACTTGCATACATACTTGCTTATATACTTGCTTATATACTTGCTTATATACTTGCTTTTATACTTGCTTATGTACTTGCTTATGTACTTGCTTATATACTCGCTTATATACTTGCTTATATACTTGCTTATATACTTGCTTATATAATTGCTTAAATACTTGCTTATATACTTGCTTATATACTTGCTTACGTACTTGCTTATATACTTGCTTATATACTTGCTTATATACTTGCTTATATACTTGCTTATATACTTGCTTATATATTTGCTTATTTACTTGCTTATATACTCGCTTATATACTCGCTTATATACTCGCTTATATACTTCCTTATATACTTGCTTATAAACTTGCTTATATACTTGCTTAAATAATTGCTTAAATACTTGCTTATATACTTGCTTATATACTTGCTTACATACTTGCTTATATACTTGCTTATATTCTTGCTTATATACTTGCTTATATACTTGCTTATATACTTGCTTATATACTTGCTTATATACTTGCTTATATTCTCGCTTATATACTTGCTAGTATACTTGCTTATATACTCGCTTATATACTCGCTTATATACTTGCTTATATACTTGCTTATATACTTGCTTATAAACTCGCTTATATACTTGCTTATATACTTCCTTATATACTTGCTTATGTACTTGCTTATATCATTTCTTATGTACCTGCTTATGAACTTGCTTATGTACTTGCTTATATACTTGCTTATATATTTGCTTATATACTTGCTTATGTACTTGCTTATATACTTGCTAATATACTTGCTTAAATACTAGCTTATAAACTTGCTTATATACTTGCTTACATACTTGCTTATATACTTGCTTATATACTTGCTTATATACTAGCTTATATACTTGCTTATACACTTGCTTATATACTTGCTCATATACTTGCTTATATACTTGCATACATACTTGCTTATATACTTGCTTATATACTTGCTTATATACTTGCTTTTATATTTGCTTTTATACTTGCTTATGTACTTGCTTATGTACTTGCTTATATACTTGCTTATATACTTGCTTATATACTTGCTTAAATAATTGCTTAAATACTTGCTTATATACTTGCTTATATACTTGCTTACATACTTGCTTATATACTTGCTTATATACTTGCTTATATACTTGCTTATATACTTGCTTATATACTTGCTTATATACTTGCTTATATACTTGCTTATATACTTGCTTATATACTCGCTTATATACTTGCTTATATACTTGCTTATATACTTACCTATATACTCGCTTATGTACTCGCTTATATACTCACTTATATACTTTCTTATATTCTTGCTTATACACTCGCTTATACACTCGCTTATATACTTGCTTATATACTTGCTTTTATACTTGCTTATAGACTTGCTTTTATACTTGCTTATATACTTGCTTATACACTTGCTTATATACTTGCTTATATATTTCGTTATATACTTGCTTATGTACTTGCTTATATACTTTCTTTTGTACTTGCTTACGTACTTGCTTATGTAATTTCTTATTTACTTGCTTATATATTTGCTTATACACTTGCTTATGTACTGTCTTATATACTTGCTTATATACTTGCTTAAATACTAGCTTATATACTTGCTTATATACTTGCTTACGTACTTGCTTATGTACTTGCTTATATACTTTCTTATGTACTTGCTTATGTACTTGCTTATATACTTGCTTATATATTTGCTTATATACTTGCTTATTTACTAGCTTGTATACTTGCCTATATACTTGCTTATATACTTGCTTACGTACTTGCTTATGTACTCACTTATATACTTGCTTATATGCTTGCTTGTATACATGCTTATATACTTGCTAATATACTTGCTTATATTCTTGCTTGTGTACTTGCTTATAAACTCGCTTATATACTTGCTTATATCTTGCTTATATACTCGCTTATATACTTGCTAGTATACTTGCTTATATACTCGCTTATATACTCGCTTATATACTTTTATATTTTTTACTTTTATATTTATTGCTTATAAACTTGCTTATATACTTGCTAATATACTTGCTTATATTCTTGCTTGTGTACTTGCTTATAAACTCGCTTATACACTTGCTTATATACTTCCTTATACACTTGCTTATATACTTTCTTATGTACCTGCTTATGAACTTGCTTATGTACTTGCTTATATACTTGCTTATATATTTGCTTATATACTTGCTTATGTACTTGCTTATATACTTGCTTATATACTTGCTTAAATACTAGCTTATAAACTTGCTTATATACTTGCTTACATACTTGCTTATATACTTGCTTATATACTTGCTTATATACTAGCTTATATACTTGCTTATATACTTGCTTATATACTTGCTTATATACTTGCATACATACTTGCTTATATACTTGCTTATGTACTTGCTTATGTACTTGCTTATATACTTCCTTATTTACTTGCTTATATACTTGCTTATATACTTGCTTATATACTTGCTTATGTACTTGCTTATATACTTGCTTACATACTTGCTCATATACTTGCTCATATACTTGCTTATATACTCGCTTATATACTTGCTTATATACTTGCTTATATACTTGCTTATGTACTTGCTTATATACTTGCTTATACACTTGCTTATATACTCGCTTATATACTCACTTTTATACTTGCTTATATTCTTGCTTATATACTCGCTTATATACTCGCTTATATACTTGCTTATATACTCGCTTATATACATACCTGCTAGTATACTTGCTTATATACTCGCTTATATACTCGCTTATATACTTGCTTATATACTTGCTTATATACTTGCTTATAAACTTGCTTATATACTTCCTAATATACCTGCTTATATACTTGCTTGTGTACTTGCTTATTAACTCGCTTATATACTTGCTTATATACTTGCTTATACTTGCTTATGTACTTGCTTATATACTTGCTTATTTCTTTGCTTATATACTCGCTTATATACTCGCTTATATACTCGCTTATATACTTGCTTATATACTTCCTTATATACTTGCTTATGTACTTGCTTATATACGTTCTTATGTACTTGCTTATGTACTTGCTTATGTACTTGCTATGTACTTGCTTATATACTTGCTTATATATTTTCTTATATACTTGCTTATGTACTTGCTTATATACTTGCTTATATACTTGCTTATTTACTTGCTTATATACTTGCTTATATACTTGCTTATATACTTGCCTATATACTTGCTTATATATTTCCTTATATACCTGCGTATATACTTGCTTATATACTTCCTTATATACTTGCTTAAATACTTGCTTATATACTTGCTTATATACTTGCTTATATACTTGCTTATATACTTGCTTATATACCTGCGTATATACTTGCTTATATAATTGCTAATGTAATTGCTTATATTACGCAAACGCGCACACGCGCACACGCGTAACTTTGAAAATATTAATTGTTCAACTCAATCTATTTTTATTCTGTACATCTATCATGTGGGTAGTCATAGAACGTGAATGACGGTTTCATTTTGTTTTGATTAGTTAAATGTTTTCTTTTTAGTCTTTTAGCCTTGTTATAATATACTTACTAAATACACTTAGACTCATTCCGGGCTCGGTCACCGTCATGAGTGGATTTCTCGTTTGTTTACAGCGGCTCGTGATGAAAAAACGAAATTTGATACATACTTGACCAATATCTTATATCAAAGTACGTAGAATTAATATATAAATATACTTATAAGTCTTGGACTTTATGGAGTGACCTGAAGCTGTACTTCGGTGAATGCTACTGGAACTCCTCAAAGAGCAGTAATTGTAATAGGTGTGCTAAGTTTGGACTCGTTTTGTTACTTATTATGAAACCTTACCTCCAGACAGTGGTGGATTGTCCTTAAGGTAAACTAGGCACGGTTATAAGGTTATAAGTGAAAACTTGTGTGTATTTAAAATACTTTAAAACTTGACGTATAACATGAGCACTTAAGGTATGCGCATTTGTATTTACCAAAAGTAATATTTATAATATTAATCTATAAGATATGATTATACACACGAAACATGTTAAACCAAGATTTTTCACTACCTTTCTCATTTTACAATTTCAAGATATAAGGAGCCATAATAATGCTTTCAGTAGAACTAAAAGTATCATCATCATCATCATCATTACAGCACTTCACAAGGCCACTGCTGAACATAGGCCTCCCCCAAAGAATGCCACAAAGCACGTTCCTGAGCCACCTGCATCCATCGACTTCCTGCATGTCTTACCAGGTCGTCACTCCATCCAGTGGGGGGTCACCCTACACTACGCCTATCGGTACGAGGCTGCGACTCGAGAACCTTTTTTTCCCATCGGTTATCGGCTCTTCGAGCTATATGGACGGCCCATTGCCACTTCAGCTTACTAATCCGTTGGGCTATGTCGGTCACTCTGGTTCTACTGTCGATATCCTCATTACTGAGTTTATCACGCAGAGAAACCCTGAGCATAGCTCTCTCTATAGCTCGCTGAGTGACCTTGAACGTCTTCATACGGCCAGCAGTGAAGGACCACGTTTACTTCCATAGGTAATCACTGGCAACACGTACTGGTACAATCTAGTTTTCAGAGTTAGAGGTATACCTGACGAGAAGATATGTTGTAATTTCCCGAACGCTGCCCAGCCAAGTTGAATCCGTTGATTGACTTCTCGGTCGAAGTCTGACTTACCTAGTTGGACTACTTGTCCCAGGTAAACTTACTATTCAACAACTTCGAGCATAGTGCTCCCAACAACTACCGGCATAGGTGCGACATACATAACTTAAACATGATCTTAGTTTTGTCCATGTTCATCCTAAAACCGATCCGTTGAGAGACACCATTAAGGTCATTGAGTGTAGTGCTTAGGTCCTCCAGCGATTCTGCCATAAGGACTATATCGTCAGCAAATCGAAGGTGAGTGATGTACTCGCTATTGATGTTAATACCGTATCCTTTCCAGTCCAGTAGCTTGAAAACCTCTTCCAATGCAGCGGTGAAGAGTTTCGGGGATATAACGTCACCCTGTCTTACACCTCTCTGAAGTTCGATAGGTTTCGAGCTCTGGTTCTGTACTCAGATAGCCATCGTAGCCCTACTGTACAAACACTTCAGCACTTCGATATACCGACAGTCCACTAAAAGTGTATATTATGGTTTTCCACTGAATAATAGTATGGGTAGTCAAGTACAAATGCACAAGTGCACATATCCTTCAAACCAGGTAATACACAGCGTTTTGAATTTGTGCTCGAATCTTAGGAAATGAATTGTATTTCTCATATTAATCTGTTACTTTCGATCATCTTGACTATGAATTTGACAGCAATACACCTTATCCATAAATAACCTTCATATAAGATAAGTCCTTTGCTGAATCTTTAAACAATACATTACCTTAACAATGGTAATGCTCGTCGTGTGTTACGGCTAATAATAGTGTTCGCCGTAAAGAGGTGGCGTGGGAGAATCCTCTACCCATAACATCCTATGGGTAGAATAAGAGAAGAAAGATGGAATTGAAACACGAGATTAGCAGCAGTTCTCTTATCAAGCCAGATATGACGCCATCTATGAGGGAGGTCTTTGATCAGCAAACGTAGAATATGCTGCAATAAATGAACGAAGAAAAAAAATTGATGTGAGCTGGCTAAACTTAGGTTTGTTTTTGCGCGTACACTAATATAGTTCTCTGGACTTAAGCTTATCCGCAACCTATCGGCTAAAATATATAGGAAAATGAATATGAAAGAAAAAAAAAGCAGCTACATTATTTTAATTGTTTTTTTTGTAATAGAATTATTTAAATCTTAAACCAGATGTAACGGATTGCTAATAAGTAATCATCATCATCATCATCAATACAGCCCTTCACAAGTCCACTGCTGAATATAGGCCTCCCCCAAGGTATGCCACAAAGCACGGTCCTGAGCCACCTGCATCCATCGACTTCCTGCATGTCTTACCAGGTCGTCACTCCATCTATATCTCGTCAGGTATACCTCAAAACCTGAAAACTAAGCTGTACAACCAGTGCGTGTTGCCAGTGATGACCTACGGAACCGAGACGTGGTCCTTCACTGTTGGCCGTATGAGGACGTTCAAAGTCACTCAGCGAGCTATGGAGAGGGCTATGCACGGAGTTTCTTTGCGTGATAAACTTAGAAATGAGGATATCCGCAGTAGAACCAGAGTGACGGACATAGCCCAACGGATTAGTAAGGTGAAGTGGCAATGGGCCGGCTAATAAGTTATGGTGCGGCCTAATAACTAATAAATTATGTTCGTGGCTAACGAACGTACGAACATATACCTATATATAATGTACACATTATTGAATTAAAGATGAAAAAATTTATTGCAAATAGCTATTTTACCAAATATTATCCTACGAACATAACAAACCTAATTTATCTAACCTAGTTAAACCATCTAATTTAAATTTATTTTTTAAAACTTAGTAACTTTAATTAACCACAACATATCGTGTATAAACTTCTATCTCGGATTCAGAACATTGTAACAGTGATGACTATACACACAGTATCACAAACGTATCAAAATCCAATAGACGTAAAACCTTACACGTGTGTTCAACTGAAGTGGATAAGGAAAAATAAATGAAGCTGTTAAAGAAGACACTTAAAGAAGATTGGGAAGGATCTGATTACTGTGACAAATTGTGCGAACTGTTTTTGGATCCTTTTTGTTATTTTTTATGGAAATAAACGCATTACTTTATACAAAAACGAAAAATGGTATATAAATTGTGTATAACATTTAATAGCAAAACAACTATCTGTCATATATAGACTGCTAAAATATACGGTAGTACTGTCACCTACGTCTAACAATATGATCAGATCATCGCACAAAATAAGGGGACTACAGGGGTTTTATAATGCTTCAAAGTATGTGACATTCTGCAGTAAACAAAATCGGAAAAATATATGATATTTTCTTGATATATGCTAGTTAACTGTCGTATTGAAAACATGGTACTAATAATGTGAAACGACAGAAAAAAATTGCTAAATACCACTAAAAATTCTTTTAACGAGTAAAAACCATAATATACATGCAATCATTCTGATTTTTTGTCAGATTATTATACAACCTACATATTAACTTATTGTTTTAATTTTTTCGTCCAATTAATTGTTTTTATTTTAAATCGCATATTCTTATTCTTAAGTAATACGTACGGATGTGTGCGTAAACGCCTGTGTACAGAGTACAGACTCTGCCAGACACTGCGGCCGAGGCTATGACGGTATGTAGACGTTTCGCCTTTTTTGCCGCAGTATTTACGTAAAGATCGTTTAATGTACTTGTATAATTTTATTTTTAAATTCATTGTTTCATAAATATTTTTCTTTCCTTTAAGAGAATAATAAATATTTTTATTTTTAAAAATAATAAATATTTTTCTTTTTCTTTAAGAGAGGGGAAGGTCAAGAGTATTCGGGTACCTAGACGTGCGTGTATCAAGAAGATAATGAACCTGAAAGAAGCGAAAGAGGTATGTAAGGATCGTGACACTTGGCGATGTGTTCTCTCTGGCTACCCCGTTAGGGATTGTGCGTGAAGATAAGTAAGTAAGTAAGTAATTTTTTCTTTCCATAAATATTCTTCTTTCGTACCTATATATGTCGATTTAAAATATTTAAAGTCAAAATAGCGTAGTATGTACCTTGTTAATAATTATCATTTGTAAATATGGGGTATAAAGTGAAACCCGTTACGAAGAGTTAAAAACGTTCATATTAAATCAAACGCCCAACATATGAACGATATTATGAGGTTTTACTTATTAGTATAACATTTAATTATTACCAAAAATGAATATTTATTTTTACAACAATAAGTCTATTAATTTTAGCAATGTAGTTTATTACAGTTGTGTATTTGGTAGCGCGGGATTGATTTGCAGTTTGCATTCGAGAGTGCCCGGGTTCAATTCCAGGAATATGAACTCAACTTCTTTTTTGTCTTTTATATATTTAGTATTATATATTTAAATAATGTATTTTTTTAAACCCCTTAATTTTAAATACGTAGTTTATTACAGTAGTGACTGAGTATTCAAACAACGTGTATTTGGATTTGACGAGGAATGGATTTTCAGCTTGCACTCGAGAGTGCCTGGGATCGGTTCCAGGAGTGGAAAGTCAAATTTTCTTTCTGGTTTTTTATATTTTTAGTATTAGGAAGTAGTTTAGTATAATAAGATAAATTAATTAAACACTTTTATAAATAAATAAAAAAGTTTGAAATGTAATATTTTTTTACCGGTGAAAGAAAGTTGAAAATATCAACACGAAAGTTATTTCAATCCAAACCCACCAAATGATAGAGGTTTGGATCTACCAGATGATAGAGGTTTTGATTTGCAGTATGCACTCGAAAGTGTCCGGGTTCGATTTCAGGAATGAGAAGTCAAATTTTATTTTTTATATATTTAATATTAGTTAGTAGTTAAGTATATTTACACAAAATAATTAAACACTTTTATAAATAAATAAAAAAGTTTGAAATGTAATAATTTTGACCGGAGAAAGAAAGTTGAAAATATTAACACGAAAGTTATTTTCAATTCGTATGTGCCTACAACTTTTTAAGCTATAATAACAATAAAAACAAACTAAAAATACCAAACGTTTTTGTTAAAAGACCGCGGCTTAAGGATAAACATGACGAAATAACAGAATCATCTAAAAATTGCGATGTGACTTATCACTTGGAATAGTTTAGTTTTATTGATTTTGTATATAACAAATAGTAATTATAATTATGTATGAATGTTTTGTCTTTTGCTTATAGCTTTAAAATATTTCAGTCAAATGGTACAAAAAATATAAACGAAATGCAATTTTCATAAGTATCTTGTGAACCATAGAACTAGGATATTTAGAATTGACATTTATACGTAATTTAAATCTTCAATTTTTTACATCTAAATGTTATTTATTGAATCATATATCTACTGGAAGAAACTTATAGTACACAGGTTACAATATACTCATAAAGATTCATAAAAAACCGGCCAAGAGCGTGTCAGGCCACGCTCAGTGTAGGGTTCCGTAGTTTCCCGTCCGTCACAATAAGTGTTCCCACTTACGAGTTTAAAGGTGGGTATCCATTATGTTCGCACTCCAGCAGCGCTCCGCGCTCCTGCAACTGCTCCCGGTAGTGGATACTGTTGTTTCCATCCAAGTTCAAAATGATTTTCCTAGAAAGTCCTTATAAAGTTCTACTTTTCAGATTTTTTTCATATTTTCTAAACTTATGGTTCAATAGTTAGAGGGGGGGGGGCACATTGTTTTTTACTTTTAGAGCGATTATTTCCGAAATTATTGACACTATCAAAATGATTTTAGTAAACCCCTATTCATTTTTAAATACCTTTCCAACAATATATCACACGTTAGGGTTAAAATGAAAAAAAAAATCACTTCCCACTTTATATATAGGGGGGGGCTACCCTAATAAAACATTTTTTCCAATTTTTATTTTACCACTTTGTCGGCGTGATTGATACACATATTGGTACCAAATTTCAGCTTTCTAGTGCTAACGGTCACAGAGATTAAGCGAGAACGGACAGACGGACAGACAGACATGGTGAAACTATAAGGGTTCCTAGTTGACTACGGAACCCTAAAAACCTTGTGAAAGTGTAAAGTTTCAATTAACACAATTAACACTTAAATAAAAAAAATCATAGTCCCATCTGTTTGTTTATTAGATCTAGATCTCACTTGTCATCTTATCTATTAGAAAACTCGGGCAGTTTAGCCTCACTGTCGTTAGGTGGCGTTCACTTGATTGTGTAAATGTGTGCGTGCATCATCCGAGGTCACTTGGCTCTTAAGCTCTTGTAGTCCCCATAAATAAGGTTGATCTACACTGCCCTTCCGGTACAATACTGCTTATACAGAATTCAAGCTATTCTGTAGTACTAGGGTAACCGAAAAACCCGTGATTCTGATGTCTTCGTTACGCATTACATCACGATCATTGCAATCTCCTTTGCTTACTGAACGAGTAACAGAACTGTTGATGAAGGAAAGTTTTCAATGTTTTTAGATGAATGTATCAGACATTGGTTAAAGGCTGTTTTTTGGTCATCAAAATAAAGTGGATCCCATTATTTACCGTTCCATACCGGACCATCTTCTTGACGCTGATTCACTTAATAATCACTTTACAAACACCGTATCATGTGCACCTCCCGACAAAAGTTTTATTCAAGAAATCGAATCACTTAAACACTCTGAAATCGAATTTCAATTTATAGCTGTAAATGAAACGTTAGTGAAAAGTATAATTGCTTCTACAGCTACTAATGCGACCGGAACTGATGGCATCTCCATGTTGATGTTAAAACTTACGCTTCCATATTCTTTGTCAATGATAGTGGCGATCGTCAATAAATCTATATTGGAAGGAGTATTTCCAGAATCTTGGAAATTTTCCGTCGTCACTCCCATTCCTAAAAAATCAATGGTGGATAATCTTTCTGATATAAAACCAATAAGCATTCTTCCTGCACTATCCAAAATAGTTGAAAAATGCGTTCTTTATCAAATTTCACCATATCTAGAACGTAATCAAGTACTACCTGTGATTCAATCTGGTTTTAGAAAGAATCACAGTTCAGTATCAGCTCTTTTAAATATTACTGATGATATTCTTGCTGCATCCAATGAGGGTAAGGGAACAATTATGGTTTTGCTAGACTTCAGCCGCGCTTTCGATTGTGTTGATATATCTATTCCATTGGCAAAATTAAAATACTATAGTTTCACAGATCGGCCTGCACCTGGTTTAAATCTTATTTTCATAATCGCTGCCAAAAAGTGCAATGTTTGAATAGCCAAGGAGTTCTAAATGTCTCCAACACGCCCCCCCTTAATAAAGGTGTTATCCACGGTTCAATACTTGGTCCCACATTATTCGCAATTTACACGGCCAACGTTACTAAAGCTACAATTCACTCGAAAATTCACTTATATACAGATGACAGCCAAGTATACGTTCACACAACGCCAATTGATGAGGAGGTTGCTGTTGCTATTTCCAAGTTAAACAAAGATCTTGATTCTATTGTGGAGTGGTCTTTGAAACATGGACTGGTACTTAATCCCTTAAAGAGTGTCACCATTACCCTTGGAACAAAGCACCAGGTAAAAACGATTAATGAACGGAAGTCTCTTGTTAAGATCTTTGACACCGTCATACCTTACGAGGGTTGTGTTCGCAATTTAGGTCTCCTCATGGACGAGAATTTAAAATTTGAGCAACATGTTCAGACTAAAATCGGTAAATGCTATGGTTCGTTAAAAACTTTGTATAAAATTCGCTCATTTCTAAAACGTGACATAAGACTGCTGCTCTGTAACAGATTAGTACCATGCCACCTTCATTATTGTGATATTGTTTATGGTCCATGCTTATTTAAAAAAACTGTGAAGAATGTGCAGAGAGTGCAGAACGCATGTATGCGTTTTTGTTTTAATATACCGAAAAGGGATAGGATTTCACCCTATTTAGTCAGTAATGGCATTTTAAATATGTGCAATAGTACTAAATTAAAATATGCATGCTTTCTGCACACTCTGCATCACGCAAAGTCTCCAAGATATCTGTACGATAAGATAGCCGTTGCAAAAAAAAGTTTGCTTTCAGTCAGAGAAAATAGTCATCGGCATCCACTACCCAGGATTAGCCTCGTTGGAGCCAGGGGGTGTTTTAAATTTGCCGCTGCTAAAATTTGGAACGATTTGCGACCACCAGTCCGATCTACCCTATTTCCATCTACCTTCCGACAAAGATGCCGCAAGTGGCTTATTCAAAGACAGTCCCTGGCTCTACGTGGCTTTGATACCCCCTCAAATTAGAAAACTTTTTTTTGTATTTAGAAGGTATAATTTATTAATTGTTTTATTTTTATTTTTACTTTTTTATTGTTGATACGTGTCTCATCAATTGCCTAAGACCCTGTATGAATTATGCGCAAAGGCTGTGGCAGAATAGCAGGAGTAATGGGTTTCCCGTACAACTGAGTCACAGACCGTTTTGTCACAACTAAAAAGTTATTATTATATTTATATTATAATTAATAGGCTCTCTATTTAAATTTTAACATTGTATTTTTGTGTGGCAAATAAATACTTTTTACTTTCCCTTTTACTTTTTATTTACTCAATATCTTACTATTTTTTCTACTACTTTTTCTTAAAAAAACTGAATAAAGGTATTTCTTTGAAACGGACTTAGGTTGCTTACGTACTAAAGCTTAAAGAAAATCTTTAGACCCTTAGATAAAATAGCATGTTATTACACGGTACATTGCTAATTACGATTTGTTTAAAAGAATAATAATAAAAAAACAGCAATATCCAATAATTGAAGAGACAAACATTTATTATCATGTAATAATTATTACAATACCTTAACAACACATCTTATTTTCTATATTATGAAAAGGGGAAGACATTAGAACAAATTTTGAAAAGTAATTCCTTATGTGATGGACTGAGATTGATGAGAAATAATAAATGAAGCGGTTACCATACGAAATAGATTTAGAAAGAACTCATTATTCTGATAAATTACGGGTACATAGGTATTTTAGACATGCATAGTTGAAAATATACCAGCAGCTTTTTTGAAATTATTATTTATGTAAAACATTTTAATAAAATAACAATATTTAATTTCCTTGCATTGACTCAAATAAAAATCGTAATTTAGTTAATAATAGCAGAACTAAATATATAACTACTTCTTTGAAATATTTAATCGATGGCAACTGTGAACTGATTACTTGTATTGTATATATATTGAATTTGAATATATAATCTGTGGCCGTGTAGTGGTGGTGTAAGAATATCCCATATCGTCACGTGGGTGTCGTAAGAGGTGACAAATATATTGAAAAAGATGATAGGCAGTAGCATCTTCTTGACACCAACTCAAAATAATAAAAAACTGCGGATGACAAAGCTCCGCTCGCAAAGTTTTTTCAACTATGGCAAAATATCCCCAGTGAGTCAATCTATGGAGGAGGCCTATGTTCAGCAGTGGACTTTTACAGGCTGTAATGGAACTTCTAACGTAGAGGGGGGGTAGAACTTTCCAAATATACATCTGTTATCTATGGGGGAACTGAAATATACCTTTTTTGTAAACCCACTGAGAAGCGAGTGCAAAGAATTGGATTGCAATTTGATTGGATTTAAAATAAGGAAGACCGATCAGTGATCCAGTTTTTGCAGTTTCGTACTCGTTTACGTTTTTATATTATAACGACATTTTTTATAAAAAAATATTTTATTGTTCCATGTAATGAACGCAAATAAAATTTTTCATTCACTGCATGCTGTGACATAGTAAAAATATGGGATTTAAAATTATGTGTTTTAAAAAAATTTAGTTAAAACTAGCTGTTTACAGCTACTTCGTCCGCTTCTAATTTATGGTTTTAATGCTTATGAGCAGGATCCTAATTCTTTTTCTAAAATACAAAAGTCTGAACTACTCCTGATATCAGCTATCTGCCAGTGTAAGTTTCGTCAAAAGTCCAGATCCAGTCGTTTCGAAGATTAATCGCAACAAACAGACGGACAGACAGACAGACGGAAAGATAGACAAAAATATTAAACATTGTGTTTTGTTATAAGTACCGTATATACTTTCGTATGAATTTAATATAATGCTGTGATTTTGATATTATAAACAGAAAATTCAATTTTATTTATTTGTATAGATTGCTACTAACGTCGGCCTGTATATAACAGTCGTTAAGCTACGGTCGTTGTTTCGCAATTGTGTTAAAAATATTGGACATTTCTCCAATTTTTACGAGTTACATTTTCGACACATATATTAGGTTTCAAAGCGACGGCTACGAGTATTCCCATCATGATTTTAAGAATTTGTATATGAGAGTGTTGAAACCAAACAGTTTTATTTTACATAGAAAATAACCATCCATTTTGTAACAATATATAAATAAGGAAAATTTTTAAACCTACTTAACTGGTTATTACTAATAAATGCTACCTTTAGACACAGTCAAACTACAACTTACTGTCGGTTATCTAAGCGTCTAGACTGAATATTCTTGTGCAGAGCGGGGCGATACGCGGGTGGAGCGCTCCCGAGTAGTGTTGTCAACTTGACGGGTTTCCCGTCAGATTTGACGGGTCATCGATGTTAGCAACGAGAAAAAATTGTTTTTAATGGTTAACGGATTTTTTAACGGGGCTACTAAAATTTTTGACAGGCCTGTTGGTCTAGTGGTTAGCGACCCTGACTGCTATGCCGGAGGTCGTGGGTTCGATTGCCACCCAGGACAAATGTTTGTGTGATGAGCACGGTCATTTGTTCTGTGTCTGGGTGTAATTTATCTATAATATTTAAGTATTTAGAAATATATAAGTATGTTTATCAGTTGTCTAGTACCCATAACACAAGCTCTGCTTAGCTTGGGACTAGATGGCGTTGTGTGATAGTTGTGGAATAATTATTATTAAAAAAAATTATCATTTATCTACTTATAGTATGCATATACTTTGGTTTGTTGGTTATTCTCTTAGATTGAATTCTGAAAAATAATCCATGTGTGTCAAGAATCGATATCAAATCAATTCATTTTTAATATTTAGGGGGAATGAAAACTTGAAAATCCCTACTCCGGACTTTGATAGGATTAAGCAGCCATTAAGGCGATACCTCCAGCGGACGACCTTGAGCGTTTGGTCGCTAAAATCGTTGGAGCCGTATAATTTCTCATCTGGTTCGGTTCTATAAATATTTAAATATATAAAAATTATAAATTAAAATGAAAAGATAAATATACATAAATATCAATAAAATAAAATAAATACAAAATAATATTATATTATTACTGTTATTATTATTATTATAAGTTGTGGTTCGGTGAAGCTGCAACCTAATGAACCATGATCTGAAATTTTTATGAAAAGAAGTGGCTTACGTCAATTATTATTATTCTTATTATTTTTTCATTACTGCCATTTTCAACCTCACAAGATATTTGTAACTGCAAAAAGAAAACTACGTGTATGATTCAGACTAAATAAAGATTCCTAAAAATATACGTAGATAAAGAAATTGCATGAAAAATTACTCAAATAAAAATGCAATAAACTTGTTAATTTTATAGGTACTTAGTAAAATATTAAAATAATAAGTTTTTTATGATATTTATGTAAAACATAAAGGTTACATTATGTTCTAACTGCGTTCACGCTTGCGCATATAAAACCGCGGAATTTCACTAGTTTTATTATCAAAATAATAATTGACAACCCTACCCTAAGTTTGCCTTGATTTTACCAACTTAAACTCGTTTTAGGAGATCAAAACATAGAGAGAAAGATAGTAGACTATTTTTTATTTAATATGATTCATCAAATCCGTAAAAATAGTTTAAAATACTCACACACTAAAATTTTGAAGTGCAGGTAAAATATCCGCGACCAACATTTCCACAATTCTGACGTTCACAGACGTTTCACAACTTTTTTCCAGAATCAAAAGTAAGCGCTGGCATGCGACAAAAATTGTACCATAAATAATAATACTAATAATAATAATAATATGGGCTTTTATTTATTTGTGTATTTTTATATTTATTTTATGTTATAGATATTTATGTATATTTATCTTCTCATCTTCATTTATAATTATGTATTATTAGAACCCAACCAGATGAGAAAACTATATTGGTACCCCACATAAATAATGTTACGAGCTTGAGGTTCGTGACAGTAAAAATTACCGATAAAATTACCTAAATTAACACTTTAATTTACTTTACACAAATTAAAGTTAAAACACTAATAATTAAACACATTAATTCACTTAATTCCGCTCCGAAGCTTCGCTTGTGTCGCCGAGTTCAACTCTGTCTCGATCGCATCTTGCGCCCCTATTTATTTAAATTAGCAAAATATCCGGAATGTTCAAGTAAACACGCGCAAGGTACCGAGAGTTCGAGTATAGATTTTCTAGAAACTTAGTTCTTCGGGTGGCGCTGTCGGTCGAAAGATTTGTGATGTCATAAACTGCAACGCTCCCCTCGCTCTCGTTCCTGACACTAGATGGCGCTAGTTGTGTCGTCGACTGGAGCGCGTAACACTGACCCCTCCTAAGACATGCTCGTACCGAGCATTATCGGTCCCATAATAACGCGCCAGGCGATCCACATGGACGACCTTAGGAGTCCGCTTTGCGCCTTTCTGTAACGGCTCCGCAATGTCAAGGGATGTCCTATCCCGTGGTGCACCAACATTGTACAATGTCGATGCTCCTCTACTCCGTGTCTGTGGTCTCCTCACAGCCGCACAACTTGTACATGTACGACACCAATCTTCGACATCGTCACGATAATGGACCCAGTAAAACTGTTCTCGGACCTTCAGTAGAGTTCGTTTAACTCCCAAATGGACTCTTGAACGACCATTATGGCACAGCACAGTAGAACATTCGGCACTTTAGCTTTAGGGACTACCATTTGGAAACGACAGCTGCCTCCTCGACCATTGTCCCATTTACGGCACAGGACTCCATCCTGAAGCAGCAAGCTGTCCCATTGGGCCCAATAGCTTTTCGTGGTTGAACTCATCGCTGAGACGTCCCTCCACTTAGGCTTGGTAGCACGGGCCTTCATCCATCCCAGAATCGGCTTGATGTCCGGATCCTCCTGCTGTGCATGTCGTAGGCTGTCCTTCCACCCGTTGCTGAGGTGGTCTGTCCTGAGCATCCTCACGGATACCACTTCCTTACCTTGCCTACTACAATGGTTGCAATCTTCAGGACAAGGTCTTCTTGACAATGCATCTGCGTTGCCGTGAGATTTCCCGCTACAGTGTCTGATAGTAAAGTCGTATTCCTGCTGCTGCTGCTGGGCGGTGCTGTTAGCCGCACTTCCTTTCTGAGACCGTTCACCTTCCCTTCCTAGGGTGTGCTTAGGGCAGCTGGACCGAAGATGGCCGCTTTCCCCACAGCCATAGCACCTAGGGCTGTATCTTTTATTGTGGTCGCGAACCGTAACTGCTGTAACCTCCCTAGCGTGAGGTGAACGATGATCCTGTCGCCGCCAGGCAGTGCCGTTAGCTGCACTACCCTCTCGAGATCGATCAACTCTCCTTTCCACGGTTCGCTTAGGGCAGCTGGATCGAAGATGGCCCTTTTCCCCACAGCCATAGCACCTAGGGCTGTATCCTTTGTTGCGGTCGCGAACTGTAGCTGCTGCAACCTCCCTGACGCGATGGGAACGATGATCCTGCCGCACGGCTTCTACCTCCAGTGCATGGGCCAAGGCGTCCTTAAGCGTCTCGTGGTGCCCGAGTCTCACAGCAGCTCTGACTTCCAGGTCGTGGATGCCGTCGATGAATGTTTGCACCAGGTTCCCTCCAATGAGTGCAGGTACAGACTGGTATGCTTTGCGAATCATCTTCTCCACCTTAAGGGCCCACTGCTGCAGGTTTTCGTTGCTGCGTTGCACGCGATCTTTAAGCGGCGCGCGAAAGACGTGTTCCAGGTGAGCGTCACCATATCTCGCCTCCAAGGCCTCAAGAAGCTGCTCATAGGTCACTTTCTTACTGAGAGCTTCCAACACAGTTAAGGCTTGGTCGCGCAGGCCTAGGGTGAGTGCAGTCATGGCTTGGCTTTTATTCCAGCCGTTCGCCTCCATGACGGCCTCGAACTGGATTTTGTAGGCCGACCAGGAAGAGGTCCCGTCGAACGGCGGCACTTTGAATCCACGTAGCGAAGGTGCTGCAGCTACTACGGGAGCTGTAGTTCCATCCTCAAGTTTGAGGTCGTTTAGCGTTTTCTTCACGTCAGCCATCACGTTGTCAACCCGATTGTTCACATGGTTGATTCGGGTTTCATGTTCTTCGATTCGGGTTTCAGCTTCCGACAGGCGGTTGTCGTGTTGAGCAACCCTATCCTTCACCTGCCTTATCTCTTTCCCAAAGGTAGCGTGAAGGTCCTTCATGAGGAGCATCTGCTCTTCCGACCGACGAGCCTGTTCCGCCTGCTGACGGGCCTGTTCCTCTTGTCCACTCTGCAGCTGCTCTTTCAACTGACGGACCTGTTCCTCCTGTCGGCGAGCCTGTTCCTCCTGTCGGCGAGCCTGTTCCTCCTGTCGGCGAGCCTGTTTCTCTCGTCCGCGCTGCAGCTGCTCCTGTAGCATGGCCATCAGAGCACCTAAGTCAGGTGCCACAGACGTAGAAGCTGCTGACGGACCGGCTTCCGTGGCCGGCGGCTGGCCCTCAGACATCTGCGGCGTTGCACCACCAAATCTCCTCTGGTCCGTCTCCTGCTGGCGTTGACTTCGGGTACGGACACCCTCCGTTTCCTCCTTGGGTAAAATTGGCATTATTTTATCCCACTTCTGACACCAATTGTTACGAGCTTGAGGTTCGTGACAATAAAAATTGCCGATAAAATTACCTAAATTAACACTTTAATTTACTTTACACAAATTAAAGTTAAAACACTAATAATTAAACACACTAATTCACTTAATTCCGCTCCGAAGCTTCGCTTGTGTCGCCGAGTTCAACTCTGTCTCGATCGCATCTTGCGCCACCTATTTATTTAAATTAGGAAAATATCCGGAATGTTCAAGTAAACACGCGCAAGGTACCGAGAGTTCGAGTATAGATTTTCTAGAAACTTAGTTCTTCGGGTGGCGCTGTCGGTCGAAAGATTTGTGATGTCATAAACTGCAACGCTCCCCTCGCTCTCGTTCCTGACACTAGATGGCGCTAGTTGTGTCGTCGACTGGAGCGCGTAACAATAATAATATTATTTCATCCTCTCCTCTGCCGAGGGCTTCCATCTGGTTGGATCTTTATTTATTTGTGTATTTTTTGTATTTATTTTATTTTATTGATATTTATGTATATTTATCTTTTCATTTTAATTTATAGTTATATATTTATAAAAAAAAGCCAGATGAGAAAACTATACAGATACCCCAACAATAATAATAATAATATTCCACAACTATCACACAACGCCATTTCTAGTCCCAAGCTAAGCAGAGCTTGTGTTATGGGTATGGACAACTGATAAATATATTTATATATTTCTAAATACATAAATATTATAGATAAATTACGCCCAGACACAGAAAAAATGATCGTGCTCATCACACAAACATTAGTCCTGGGTGGGAATCGAACCCACGACCTCCGGCATAGCAGTCAGGGTCACTAATCAATAGACCAACAGGCCTGACGATAAATAAAATAAAGTCTCTAGCTCGAGAGGAGAGGAGCCGTGGTAGCTCAGATGGTTAGCGCTTGCTAAAATTTTCACAGTGCGCGAGCAAACCGGGTTCGATCCCCGCCGGCACCAATAAAATTGTAATTGCAATTTTAAGTGTTGATTTACCACGTGCTCAGTGGTGAAGGAAAACATTGTGAGGAAACCTGCACGTCTGAGAAATAAGAAAAAAAAAATATTTCGAAGACATGCAAAGTTCACCAACACGCAGTGGGGCAGCGCGGTGGATAATTCCTTTCCTAGGACCCTTTTCAGAAAATAATAAATCCAAACTTCATTTAAATGAAGTTTGGATTTATTATTTTGCAGCTACTTTACAATTTATATGTTTGGTTTTAAAACCAAACATATAAATTGTAAAGTAGCTGCAGGTATCTATAACCAAGTAAAAGATATTCCTTTACTCCAACTTGTCCATGTTTCACAAAACAATTTTTAATTAAGCTTTATATTATAATGCGGATTTTTTATATTTAAAATTTTAATAATAAAGCATTTCGTACGTCTCAGCCGAGGCGCAAATATTTTTCGGCCGCAAATTTATAAGACCGATTTGTTATTCAAACATAAACATGGTTTTTTTTAATTAAATCTACCAATCATAAAACGACACGCATTTTTATTGAACACTTCCTACCTATACCTATTATATTATATAGTACCTATTATATATTTGTTTATATTAAAAAGTATATTTAAGTACAATCATAAAACTAAATGGAAACACAAAGTAGGAAAATGTATTGAGTTATAAAACACATAAATCAATGGGCAAATGTAAAAATGCTGGAGTCAGGCAGCCCTATCGCATGTTTACGTACCGCACGGCTGTAAGATTTATTCCAAAGATACGGCCGAGTTACAATATACCGTGACGTAAGCGCATCGGTTAGTAGGTACTCAAATAATATTATGTTTGCGGCGAAATACTGAACGCGGCGACCAGCGACGCGGCCACCTCCTACGAATGCATACAGCGTAATGCCGCCCGCATTCTGCGCACGCCCCTTTATCATAGAAGTCACACAATTTTCAGAATTATTTCAATTGAAAGAGAAAAAACGAACTTAAAAATTTAAATAAAACGTGGAGAATATAGATTTTTTAATTATCTATCCATTAGTGTTATCCTCAAATGATTAGAGTGTTGCGTTTAGCAACAGATGCATGTAATCAAGAATTTTTTAAAAGTTGATTTTAAATGTATTTATAGCACATAAAAATAAATTAGAACGTTGAATGTGATGATAAGATATCGAACATTAATAATGTACTTTTAGATGTTGTTTATTTTTCATAAATAATGAGATAATAGAGTCTGAAAAACGCACTTCTGAAAAACCCCTTGCCACTGCTCCTCGCGCTGCCGGTCATACTTCGCTAAATACTGCCGTAGCAGGATCGCGGGAAGTGTGTATTTACACTCTGCCCTACCACACACATCACTTTCAGCTTTCGACTATGGCAGACGTCGAAATAATTACAGCGTCCGCGCTGTGTCTTCTTACAATACAAAAATTATGTTAATAATTTAAAAAGATATCAAGATCAAAAGAAGATAGATGGATAGAAAACTTATTTGCTTAAAAACATTGTACATAAGATGATCAATGACGTGAAGTCAGTTCCACGCATTTTAAAATTATTGCATTACTAAGTTAGGTATAAACATTCTTTTTGAATTCAAATATTATGTACAATTTTTCATAAATTACTAATTGAATTATTATATTTTTGTTACATAAATAATATTAAATATTGTATGAGATTAGATAAGCTGTTATTATTTTAATAATTACACTGCGGTATAAATTAATTCATAATTTTAATTACTACAAAATTATAATTTAAAAATCTCAGGCTATTATGCAAATACTACCATTTAACTTATTTTACATTTTAATAAATAAATAATCAATATGAGTTACTAATCGTTTTTAGAAATAAAATGTCAATTTTCATTAATTCTTTAAACTAAATTTTATAATAATATAATAAATTTGACGAATTTGTAATTAAGAAGATGATGAATTGTGGCTTTTATCGTTGAACTCTCATATAGTTTTTTCTGATTCCAGCAGTTCTAAAAACTTTAATGTATTTTCATTATTCCCCTCGAAAGGCATTTTGGCAGATCGTACTTATTTAATAACAAGACAGCACGCACGTCCGTTCATCCAGGCGCTTGGCGCGAAGTGAGCGATGGAGCAGAATGTGAACATTCACTGCCGCTCGCGCTGCCCGTCCTTTGACTTCCACGCGAAAAACCGACATTTGAGGGATCGTCGGGCAGTGGCAGCGGCAGCGGCAGTGTCATCGCGAGTAGCCTGTTTACATACTGCCCTGTCCACTGCCCTGCTCACTTCCCTGCCCAACAGGGCTGAATGTAAATGGGACATTAGACGTTCGGGGGCTGTCGCTACTAGGGTTGTCGTGTCATACATATAAATTAAAATGGTTCAGGCTTTATGTAAAGTAAAATACTGTGGGTCATCGTCCTTATTTAGTAATTTTCATTTGTCCAGATTTTATTTTATTTGTTTAAGCGTGTAATAAAATAAAATAATAATAATATTTTTTAACAACCCTAGCTATTTATTGTTGATGTCGGCTTTTCCGACAACATTAAACGTGATGACTCTTACAATATTACAGTGTTTTATGATAAAAGTCAGAATACGTCAAAAAAAAAAAACAGACGTGTAAACGTAAAAATATCTTCTAACAAACGTATTTTTTAAATTAATTTTCATTAAACTGAAGTGACAAACTAACTGACAGTCCACTTGATGTAAAGTGGGCGGGCTACAGTCCATGGAAAATCTGCAGCTAGTTTGAAACCAAGGTGACAAAAGATGCATTGTCATTTCTGGGGACTAAAATGGAATGCCCAAAAACCTGTAATTATACTGACATTCTACACCCTTTAGACCAGAATACAGTAGTGGAAGCATTACTAATTGTCATCAAAAATCCCTTAGCGTGTGGTGTGTTTTATCCAGACGAACTTTTTTCCAAATGTTCATCTCAAGATTATGTATCTATTATATGCTACGAGATTTTTTTATTTTTCCGTAACCGTCCTAAGAGGTGTGAGACTTTCGTAAGCTAACCCCGTAGACGAAATTTGATGCTGTATTTTATATGCTATAGTTTGGGAACACAATGCCACCTAATTGTTTGTGGTTGTGAAGCCTTATAAGCCTAGTAAATCGCACTATCTTAGCAAAATAGAAGCCTGTTTACCCTTGCTATGAAGATAACCAAATTGCAATTTGTGAGATATATACATAAAAAACTTATGGACCGGAGACTTCGTCCTGTACTAAGCACTAAAAAGCGGTTATGATCGCTGAGTAAATATTGTGAAGGGTTATGTATAGAGTTCTATCTATTCTGCGTGAAATTTTATTATATTATTATATTACTATATTACTAATTTGTGGCAGTTGTTAGGGAAGGCATATTAGGTTCAGGAGATGATTTCCGATGGAATGTATTAATATATACAGCCACCAACGTATTTCTGATATAATTTATTATACGTGGTAGAGCCATGCTGCAGTTATATTAGTAGTATAGTTGTAGAACAAATGGGTCGGCTCGGCTGGAGAAAGACCACGCTCTCACAGAATATCAGCTTAAAATAGTAGCTTAATGCTGCTGTGTTTCGTATGGTGAGTGTAGAAAACCGGAAACCCTTTTTATTGGAAAGGAGGTATTCCATCTTAGCCTCATGGGTGACAACGCATCTGCATTTTGATTCATAATCGAGGATAGCTGAAGATGTCTATGGGCCATAGCACCTACTGACCATCAGGTGGACTGTGTGCTTGTTTGTCACCCTATCCTATTGAAAAAATATGATGATAGCTCCAGTGCGATTGTGTAACAATTGTAGGAAACATGGTTGGTTTCGTTTTGATGTTTGGTTTCGATGTATTGTGAATAAGAGTTTCATGAGTCAGACGGGCTAGGCTTTTTGAGATTCTACAAAAAGACTTGAGACCAAATTGTGTTTTCTTTGACCAATCCCGTCCGAGCTTCTCGTTTTGTTCATTGCCTACAATTGCCGCATGAACAAAAAACTATCAAAAACGAAATCGTTGTTACAACTCAGGGTGTTTTATGCTGCTTGATCTGCTGATTCATTCGTCCTGTGATATATTTGAGAACTCAGCCTCCGGAGACGGCTTTAGAATTCCTTTTAAGTCCTGGCTCACCTTATTCAAGCAAGTTATAAAAAATCAGCACAGCTTGTGGGTGAAACCAGATATTCTAGATCTTGATCCTGTTGCAACCAACAGGGTTTCTTAGCGACATCTTATGTTAGTGCGCGATGGTATCCTATAATGCAGTCCTATCTGCCCCACGCTCCTAGGATTTAATTCCAATACCTACGTACGAGAAGCCAGCTACGGCACTAAATCCAGCCTGGATTTAGTGCCTTTTCTTGCTCTATCTTTTTAGCTTTACGATATTTTTGGATATTGTTATACAAAAATATAAACCAAACAACGTAGTTTAAGCATTTAAACATCGTTAAGTCTCGCCTAGTTTGTTTCCAGGAATAGCTAAGAAAATATACGGTCACCATAGGCAGAACCCCACGTTCCACCAGGGAAGGGCTAAAATACTAACATAGTTGCCCAAGTCTCCGGTAGGCACAGTTTTTGCCTGGATTTCCTTACATTCACCCATCCATTGACACGATACTCTTGGATTTAGACAAGATGGTAATGAAAGAGTGGAACGAGAAGGAAGGAATATCTGTGTGTTTCTGTTCTGTTTCCTTTTGAGCCAGACCAACATAATAGACAGCAACCACATGAAGGAAGAACTTCTCAGACTTATCCTGGAGATCAAAACGGCCTGCACGCCTCCCCAGAGCCTTTCACCAGACCACTTGCTGTACAGTACAGTAGAATAGGTGTTAACATGTGAGAATAAAGAGGAGAGTAGATAAACCCCCGCCTATCCCCATCAGAGTTGCAAAATCGCACTGTTTGTCAGTGGGAATTTTCGGATGCTGACTTTTGAAAGTCTATTGCTATAATGCTTATCTATGTATATATTGTAATCTTATATGAGTAACAAACTTTATTAAACTAAGATCTGCTTATACAATTACATATGTGTGCTTAAATTTTGCTAATAAGAACACAGCTGCATGTGCACCGAGGAACAAGAAACTAATTTCTTAAGTGAGATTAAAGTACAAAGCTTTGCTAGCAATATACGATACTTGCGAAATTAGAATTTAAATTTGTTGAGAAATAATAAACAACAGTAAATTAATATATAATAGCTTGCGTATATTTATATCGAACATAAGTTCAAGTACCTTCGCATTTTGACTTACGGTATCATTTAATTTAATTCCATAAAATTAAATGTTGAAGAATTTTTGATTATATGTTTACATATGAGATATTAAAGATAAAAAAAATATTTTAGCGCCATAATTATAATGTTTTCCTTTCTATTTTTATAACTTATAAGCTTAAATTTGAGTTTTAAATAATTCTATTTTACGTAAGGTAAAAATTTAAGAAGACATGTTTATTAACATGTCTACTACCTATTTTATATTACCTATTAATGTATTTATAGGTAATTATATATTACCTATAAATACTTGTCACTGCTAGGCACAAATATCTATGTGTAAAGGATGTTGACACATAAAAGGTCCCATTACGTATCGGCAGACTACAAAGGAGACGGTCCTTTTTTTTTAAAGAATATAAACAATGCTATAAACACTACTAATATTCCCCTTAACCACTCGTGGTAAGCTTAAATTGCTTGTATTACGAGTGGTTCACGCCAGTAGTCGAATGGTGGATTCGAACCCACGACCTTTTTGAGTTCGCGGTCCGCGTTCTGCCATTAGGCTACTGTTGCTTCAAAATTCAAAATCTATGTACACTAAACCCTAAAAAAGCGAAAAATTCAGGGATTTTATTAAAAATAAAATAAGAGAATAACTCAAACTAAATGATTTGCTAAAAATAAAAATGATGATTTTTATTTTTAGCAAATCATTTAGTTTTTCCAATTTTTTCCAAGGTTTTCCAATTTTTGATGATTTTACAAGATGACGTCCTTCCAGTCATAAAATTGTATATTAAATGTCATGTCTGACAGGTGACATGAGTCATGAAATAATGAAGGTAATGTGATATTTTTTTGTTTATTCCGAGCTTGTTTGTGTAGTTGCGAACTCATGCATACGTTTATTGTGTTCATTTTGGATTTCTTTGGCGATTTGGTTTTTTTTATTTGGAATTTGAATCTGCTACTACTTGTTTGACTCGGCTTTGGTTTTATGGATTTCATGATTTACGTAAGATTTGGATTTTGTTGATATCGGACATCAGTAGAATCACATTTTGAATCACCAGGCAGGTATGTAAAGAAAGATGTTTCCTTAAGTTATTAAACGCATTTGAAAAACACCATTTTTGAATTCAAATATCTGTCATTAAATTGAACAATCACAGAGGTCTCTCTGACCTCCATGACCTCAAGACATTTGACATTTGACGCCAAAACGACCTCAATTCGCTATTAGTGCTGCAGTTTTTGGTAAAAATTAAATATTAATACCACTTAAATACAGGCAAATTCATGCATTTGAATGACCAAAAGTGGTATAACATATTATTTTAATTTATTTCCCTACTTGTACAAAACAAGGCCCACGCGTCATACAATTTTCGACCGTCTCATTTTATTAAACATTTTAAATTTAGTTCGTTAGTAGCGGCAGTGGTAAAGTATAATAGAAAACATCCCCAGGATAAACTGAAAACCCTTCATGTGGATATGGCTAGTACGAAGTCGCCTGTATTTGTATCCGAATTTTTAAGCCTTACAAACAATGACGTATTATATATAGACACGACATGAACGAACATCGCGGCACTTAAAAACGGCGAAAATACTAGAATGACACCGTAGGTGCGGCGGGATGCCTGTTGCTTGGCTACTAGCTGCATGCGTCGGCCGCCGTTAGACAACGTCGTCGAATAAAATGAAATGAAAATAGGTAGTTTTGTGAACTTACGCATGAAATGACACATTTTTGTCTTTAACTTTTGGGGTATAATTTGTACATCGTCTGAAAACACACGACGGCATGTTTTCTTTATGTTTTGCACAGGTTTACACACACACGAATCACGATATAATAAATTAAAAACAAACGTAGCGTCGCGCGACAGGTGGGTGCGTGACTAAGCGCGATGTGGCCAATTGGCTTCATTTCATCTTGCCATTTTAGAGTGCGGACAACGTATCTATAAGTTTATACATCATTGCTTACAAACAAATCCTTACACATATGTAGCTAAAAGAATATTTTCTGATGAAAAATTCTATAAATTGGAATGGATACGAATATAGATACGGTACGATACGAACCCAGAACAGCCGTAGCTTTTACAATCACTGAACGAACGAGGCAGTCGTGTGTGTATAATATGTTTCACTAAAATGCATAAACTTCTTAGAAACTTAGAGGAGGCCTATGCCCAGCATTAGTCCGTTATATAGGCTGCAACTTTACTGTGATAGTATACCGTTATAATGATGTCGGTATACTATCAAAGCAAAGCTTGACGTCCTTTAGATCAAACCACAGTCTTTGCTCCTAGAATTTATTTTAAATTCTACCCTCAAAATAACTTTGTAGTGAACTTATCAAATCGATTTCCGGGATTGAATTGGTTTCAGATTAATGGTTAACGGGTTGTACAAACTACCGATCAGTTGTTCAAGCAAGCGGCACGGAAAAGTTTTGCATGCAGTTCAACTTCAATTTTGATTTGATTACCGGCGCAATAAAACTTCACTATATATATATATATATATATATATAGTATTTTGTATATTTAGGTATATATAGTTATATATAGAAATTTTTAATAAAATTATAGTGACAAACGAGACCGGACAACAAACGAAACGGCTTATCATTTTCATTACAGCCACAAGTCACTACTGAACATCGGCCTCCACGAAGGAATGCCAGAAACCACGATTCTGAGCCAACTACCAGGTCATTATTTCATTAGTCCTTAGGGAACCTGCCTTCCCCATTGAATTCGGTTCCACTTTGTAAAAAATTGTATCAGGTTTAATTAAAGGATAAAACCATTCCAAATATAAATGATATGCCTTTTTAAATCAATGTTTCAACCAAAAATAAATATGCGATAAAGTGGCCAAGTTTGATATAATCCGGGGTTGCCGATTTCACCGATCAAAGAGTTTGGAACACAATGAGTGCTTCGGACGTGGATTGTATCGAACTTGGCCCTCTTTTCTCATTTATATTTTTGATGGGATATAATTTAACAGCTTACACACATCTTCCCGTTGCCGGTTAAATGGTTTTATATCTGCTATAAATATGAAATATACCGCAATCTATTGGAAGACCTGTTCCTAGTCACCTCTTACGGCACTGACTTATCCACTTTTTATTCTATACTAGGTATCTTTTAATTTATCTTGTAGTTATAAATACATGAATTTAGAATGTTTCGTTTTGTATTTTATAATCCTTATTCCAAATCAAATAGAAAACCTATTTAAATGAAAAATGAACTGTCTTATATTTTAACCAAATATTTTGATTAAAATATATTTATATTTTATTCCAGAGATTCCGAAAAATAATGTTTTGTGTAAATAATATATTTCAACATTAATGAATATGTGATAATATATTTACAAAATCGTTTGCCTGAAGTGATGACACGAAATAACGATGGCCGAATACACCAAGAATATATTATATTTTGCTACAATAATTCCAGGGAGAACTTTAAACAATATTAAATGATAAAATAGAACAACGTCAAAATAACAAAATCAATGCTCACTACACTTCTTCTGATCCCAAGAAAACAACGAATGCCGCGTTTTTATTAAGACGCTTGAGCGTTTTATTGCGATTGTCACCAAAAGAAGCTTTGAAACCATCAACTGTAAGCGGTTATTGTTGTAGGTCACTTCAAGATGCAACGCTTGGTGATTCATCGTACACAATATTGTTACGCGCCAAAGTCGACGACACTAGCGCCATCTAGTGTCGAACCGAAGAACTAAAGTTCTTGAATTTGCAACTCGAACTCGCGGAACCTTGCGCGTATTTACTCGAATATTCTGGATATTTTCGTGAAAGAGCCCTATATAAAGGCGCTGCAATACGCGATCGGGGAAGTATCGAATTCGGCGAGACAAGCGAAGCTTCGGAGCGAAATAAAGTGAATTAGTGTGATTAATTATTAGTATTTTTTAAGTTTTAATTTGTGTAAGGAGAAATAAAGTACGCCGTGTAGTGGCGGTTAAGAATATCCACTACCCCATATCTTCCCGTGGGTGTTGTAAAAGGTGACAGAGTGAAACAGGCAGGAGATGGGCAGCAGCATCTTCCTGATAACAGCAACTGTACGACAAAAAAAACTGCGGTTGCCAACCCGCTCGCCAAGCGTGGCAACTATGGCAATATACCCCCCATGAACAATTTCACAAATAGACGGCCCCCAGTCCCCGGTGGCCCCGCTATTCCTGGCTACGGTGGCGACCATGGTAAAGGTGGGGCAGGGGGTGCTAAGAATCTCCGGTGGAGGTTCGGTTGCCACCTACGACGACTCGACCTGGCAACATTTAACGCACGCACACTGAGGACTGACGAGAAGATCCTGGAGCTGGAAGAAGAGATAGACAAGTTGCGCTGGAGTATTATAGGATTATCCGAGGTCCAAAGAGAGGGGGAGGACACGGTGATTCTCGAATCCGGCAACTTGTTCTATCACCGGGAGGGCGACCATCTGTCCCAAGGAGGAGTCGGATTTATCGTCCACAAGTCTCTCGTCAACAACGTTGTAAAGATTGGGAGTGTGTCGACGAGGGTCGCGTACCTAATATTCAGAATCACCAAACGGTATTCGCTGAAGGTCATACAGGTTTACGCACCAACCTCGGCACATCCCGATGAGGAGGTGGAGGAAATGTATGAGGATATTTCCAAAGCCATGCATTCCTCCAAAACCCACTACACGGTGTTGATGGGAGACTTCAACGCAAAACTAGGCACAAGAGAAAGCAGTGAGCTGAAGTTAGGGAAATTTGGAGTAAGGCAACGGAACCGAAGGGGCCAGCAGCTGGCCGACTTTATGGAGAAAGAGGGACTCTTTATGATGAACTCTTTCTTCCAGAAGCGGCCCCACAGGAAGTGGACCTAGTCGAGCCCCGACGTTTTGACAAAAAATGAGATTGACTTCATTATGACGACCAGACGCCAACTGTTCAGTGATGTCTCAGTGATCGCAAGGGTGAAAACTGGCAGCGATCACCGAATGGTTAGAGGCACGCTGAACCAAAACGTTAAGTTGGAGAGGTCTCGTCTAATGAAGTCAACGCTCCGTCCCCCTCGTGCTCTAATCCAGAATCCCGAAAACTTTCAGCTCGAGTTACACAACCGCTTTCAGTGCCTACAAGATTGCAATGCAGTGGACGATATGAATGACAAGCTCGTGGAAACTGTCCATGCGGTCGGAGCTAGGTTCTGCAAGACCCGCCGCAGAAGAACACAAAAACTCTCCGATCACACTCTTAATCTCATGGCTGTTAGACGGGAGATGAGGCTGCAATCGTCAACAGATTTGACAGCATACAGGCAACTGAACAGACAGATCTCCAAATGCATGCGGCGAGACTTACGCAACTTTAATACTGCTCGTATTAAAGAAGCGATCGAGCGGAACCAAGGCTCCAAAGTCTTTGCCAGAGATCTGTCTGCCCATAAGAGCCAACTGTCAAAGTTGAAGACTGAGTGTGGCAGCATCGTTTCCGGGACACCTGAGATTTTGAGCGAGATTGAGAGGTTCTATGGGCAGCTGTACACATCATCGTTGGAGCCATACGCAAGTGTGAGTAACGATCCAAGAGCAAGTCTTATCCGATACTATTCCGATGATATCCCGGACGTCAGTCTAAGCGAGATTAGAATGGCTCTCCAGCACCTTAAAAACGGCAGGGCCCCAGGCGAGGATGGAATTACAGCGGAGCTTCTGAAAGCGGGTGGAACACCGGTACTTGAAGTCCTTCAGAAGCTCTTCAATTCCGTCCTTCATGGTGGCACTACTCCAGAGACGTGGAGCAGAAGTGCGGTGGTCTTGTTCTTTAAGAAAGGCGACAACGCTCTCTTGAAGAACTACAGACCGATTTCCCTTCTGAGCCACGTCTACGTGCTGTTATCGAGAGTCATTACGAATCGTCTCGCACGCAGACTCGACGACTTCCAGCCTCCCGAACAAGCCGGTTTCCGAAAAGGCTTCAGTACCATAGACCACATACATACCCTACGGCAGATTGTACAGAAGACTGAAGAGTACAATTTGCCACTTTGCCTGGCGTATGTGGACTATGAGAAAGCCTTTGATTCCGTCGAAATTTGGGCGGTGCTGCAGTCCCTTCAGCGGTGCCAAGTTGACATATCTATATATGTATATTGAAGTGCTGAAGTGTTTGTACAGTAGGGCTACGATGGCTATCCGAGTACAGAACCAGAGCTCGAAACCTATCCAACTGCAGAGAGGTGTAAGACAGGGTGACGTTATATCCCCGAAACTCTTCACCGCTGCTTTGGAAGACGTTTTCAAGCTACTGGACTGGAAAGGATACGGTATTAACATCAATGGCGAGTACATCACTCACCTTCGATTTGCCGACGATATAGTCCTTATGGCAGAATCGCTGGAGGACTTAAGCACTATGCCTAATGACCTCAATAATGCCTCCCAACGGATAGGTCTTAAGATGAACATGGACAAAACAAAGATCATGTTTAATGTCCATGTCACACCTATGCCGGTAGTTGTTGGGAGCACTATGCTCGAAGTTGTTGACGAGTACGTTTACCTGAGACAAATAGTCCAACTAGGTAAGTCCAACTTCGACCGAGAGGTCAATCGACGGATTCAACTCAGCTGGGCAGCGTTCGGGAAATTACGACATATCTTCTCGTCAGGTATACCTCAATCTCTGAAAACTAGATTGTACAACCAGTGCGTGTTGCCAGTGATGACTTACGGATCTGAGACGTGGTCCTTCACTGCTGGCCGTATGAGGACGCTCAAGGTCGCTCAGCGAGCTATGGAGAGGGCTATGCTCGGAGTTTCTCTGCGTGATAGGCTCAGAAATGAGGATATCCGCAGTAAAACCAGAGTGACCGACATAGCCCAACGGATTAGTAAGCTGAAGTGGCAATGGGCCGGCCATATAGCTCGAAGAACCGATAACCGATGGGGAAGAAAGGTTCTCGAGTGGCAGCCTCGTACCGGTAGGTGTAGTGTAGGGTGACCCCTCACTAGATGGAGTGACGACCGGTTAAGATATGCAGGAAGTCGATGGATGCAGGTGGCTCAGGGCCGTGCTTTGTGGCATTACTTGGGGGAGGCCTATGTTCGGCAGTGGACTTATGAAGGGCTGTAATGATGATGATGATGATGAAATAAAGTGTTAATTTAGGTAACTCTATCGGCAATTTTTATTGTCACGAACCTCAAGCTCGTAACAATTGGTGTCAGAAGTGGGATAAAATCATGCCGATTTTACCTAAGGATGAAACGGAGGGTGTCCGTACCCGAAGTCAACGCCAGCAGGAGACGGACCAAAGAAGATTTGGTAGTGCAACGTCGCAGACTTCGGAGGGACAGCCGCCAGTTGCGGGCCCGTCAGTAGCTCCTACATCTGCAGCACCTGACTTAGGTGCTCTGATGGTGATGTTGCAGGAGCAGGCTCGCCGACAGGAAGAGCAGGCCCGTTGGTTGAAAGAGCAGCAGGAAGAACAGGCTCGCCGACAGGAGGAACAGGTCCGTCGGTTGGAAGAGCAGCTGCGGGCGGACAGGATGAACAGGCCCGCCGACAAGAGGAACAGGCCCGCCGAAAGGAGGAACAGGCCTGTCGGTCGGAAGAGCAGATGCTCCTCATTAAGGACCTTTATGCTACCTTTGGGAAAGAGATAAAGGAGGGGAAGGATAGGGTTGCTCAACATGACAACCGGCTGTCCGAAGCTGAAACCCAAATCAAGGAAGCTAAAACCCAAATCGACCAAGTGAACAATCGGGTTGATTACGTGGTGGCTGACGTGAAGAAAACGCTGGACGACCTCAAACTGGGTGATGGAACTACAGCTCCCGTAGTAGCTACTACACCTTCGCTACGTGGGTTCAAAGTGCCACCGTTCGACGGGACTTCTTCCTGGTCAGCCTACAAAATCCAGTTTGAGACTGTTATGAAGGCGAACGGCTGGAATAAAAGTCAGGCCATGACCGCTCTTACACTAGGCCTGCGCGATCAGGCCTTAACTGTTCTGGAAGCTCTCGGTGAGGAAGTGACTTATGAGCAACTCCTTGAGGCATTGGAAGCGAGATATGGCGACGCTCACCTGGAACACGTCTTTCGTGCGCAGTTTAAAGATCTCGTGCAGCGCATCAACGAAAACCTGCAGCAGTGGGCTCTAGAGGTGGAGAAGCTAGTGCGAAAAGCATACCGGTCTGTACCTGCGCTCATTGAAGGAAATCTGGTGCATACATTCATTGACGGCATCCGCGACCTGGAAGTCAGAGCGGCTGTGAGGCTCGGGCATCACGAGACGCTTAAGGACGCCTTAGCCGTTGCAGTAGTTACGGTTCGCGACCACAATAAAGGATACAGCCCTAGGTGCTATGGCTGTGGGGAAAGGGGCCATCTTCGGTCCAGCTGCCCTGAGCACACCCTAGGAAGGGAAGGTGAACGGTCTCAGAAAGGAAGTGCGGCTAACAGCACCGCCCAGCAGCAGCAGGAATACGACTTTACTATCAGACACTGCAGCGGGAAATCTCACGGCAACGCAGATGCATTGTCAAGAAGACCTTGTCCTGAAGATTGCAACCATTGTAGTAGGCAAGAGAGTAAGGAAGTGGTATCCGTGAGGATGCTCAGGACAGACCACCTCAGCAACGGGTGGAAGGACAGCCTACGACATGCACAGCAGGAAGATCCGGACATCAAGCCGATTCTGGGATGGATGAAGGCCCGTGCTACCAAGCCTAAGTGGAGGGACGTCTCAGCGATGAGTTCAGCCACGAAAAGCTATTGGGCCCAATGGGACAGCTTGCTGCTTCAGAATGGAGTCCTGTGCCGTAAATGGGACAATGGTCGAGGAGACAGCTGTCGTTTACAAATGGTTGTCCCTAAAGCTAAAGTGCCGAATGTTCTACAGCTGTGCCATAATGGTCGTTCAAGAGTCCATCTGTGAGGTAAACGAACTGTTTTACTGGGCCCATTATCGTGACGATGTCGAGAATTGGTGTCGTACATGTACAAGTTGTGCGGCTGTGAGGGGACCTCAGACACGGAGTAGAGGAGCATCGAAATTGTACAATGTTGGTGCACCACGGGATAGGACATCCCTTGACATTGCGGAGCCGTTAAAGAAAGGCGCAAAGAGGACTTCTAAGATCGTCCATGTGGATCGCTTGGCGCGTTATTATGGGTCCGATAATGCTCGGGACGAGCATGTCTTAGGAGGGGGCAGTGTTACGCGCCAAAGTCGACGGCACTAGTGCCATCTAGTGTCGAACCGAAGAACTAAACTTCTTGAAGTTGCAACTCGAACTCTCGGTACCTTGCGCGTATTTACTCGAATATTCTGGATGTTTTCGTGAAAGAGCCCTATATAAAGGCGCTGCAATACGCGATCGGGGAAGTATCGAATTCGGCGAGACAAGCGAAGCTTTGGAGCGAAATAAAGTGAATTAGTGTGATTAATTATTAGTGTTGAAACTTAGTTCTTCGGATGGCGTTGTCGGTTTAAAGATTTGTGATGTCATTTTCTGCAAAGCTCTCAGTTCTTCGGATGGCGCTGTCGGTTTAAAGATTTGTGATGTCATTTTCTGCAAAGCTTCCCTCGCTCTCGTTCCTGACACTAGATGGCGCTAGTTGACTTATTCACGCAACAATATTATTATCGCTCCGATACATTCACAGCCGGATTTCCTACGGTGTCAAAATTGTACCGACGGTAGGCTGTTTAAAGGTAAAAAGTGGATTAAATATACACATTAAACGATGCCATAGTAAAAGTATTTCGGCATCACGGCCTACCGTAGAAATTCATGACTCTTCTGGTAATATACCTAATGACATAAATTCTTCACTTTTTTCGGAACAATTATACAATTTGTATAGTAACGTACCAGTTGATACTTTGGCGGCCTTCCATCTCAAGGGTACCTCTTTTAGAGCCGGGGCGGCATCAGAGGCAGCCGAATTTAGTAAATGGCGCAAATATGAATCTTTGAGAAATGGCTACATATTTGTGCCATTTGCTGTAGAGACTATCGGTACGTGGGGTCCGCGTGCAGTGAAATTCCTAAAGGAACTGTATCCACGACTCGTCGTCGCTGCTGGTGATAAGAGGGCTGGTTCTTTCCTCGCTCAAATTCTAAGTATAGCTATTCAGCGAGGAAACGCAGCCAGCGTTCTTGGCACTATACCACGGGGAGCGGGTCTTTTTAACCATTACAATTTTTAGTTTTAGATTTTCTATATTATAGTTTCTTCTTTTATATTGCATATAATTAGTTTTAATCTTAAATATTATAATTTTAATTATTTTTTAATATTATTAGTATAACATTAATTTATAATTCAAAAGAGGACACTTTCGCGTTGGGTTCGACTTGTAAGGATATAATATGTCTGAAGTAATTAATAAATAAATATTTATTTTTACCAGAGTCAGTTTAAAAGTAAATATTTGTTTTAACTGTTCGAACATTATTATGTTATATTTCAACTAATTTTTTAAATAATATATTGTGCATAACTTAGAGTAAAAATAAGGATTTTAATTATCTACATTTCTAGGCTATCTTTATTTCTTCAAATTGTGACAGATACATATATGCATACATTAATGCGAGAGAAGGCAGGCAGTCTCAAGGGCCATCTGCTGTAGAGTATCGTTTAATGATGTGTAACGAGCGTGTTCAGTCTCCGGGTATTTGCATGAGCATGAAACGAAACCAACCCGTGGTGTGTCGGGTTGACTGAAACGATGGTGTTTGATGTAACGTGACTTTTTAATCTTTTTTCGTGCTAGATTTGCGCCGGATTGAAAAGATTTGAGTGCAACGAGAGCAGAGCCACAAAATAGTCACAACAGTATGGTTTGTAAATAATTATAAAATATTTTTGTTTGCATGGCTGAAAATTTATATATATATATATATATATATATATATATATATATATATATATATATATATATATATATATATATATATATATATATATATATATATCACAGAGACCGATAAAACTTCAAACTTGATTGAATGGTGATGGAATATTCAAAAACGGTGTTTGTTTTACAAAATTTTACGTTTTGGTTAAGTATCAAGTTTGTGAAAAAAAGTTTAAGGTCCATCACGTTTCTTCTAGAGGTATTGTTTCTACATGACGTCTGTATTAATAAAATAGATAGTCGTGAATTGACATTCCAATTCCTACAATTTAATACTCCTTCGAAGCGTACCACAACACACACACACACGATACACATCCCTTCTTCATGTTTCGGTAAGCCGCTCTGAATATGCTCAAAATTCTGTCATCAGTAATACACTTAACTGCTATAACAAAAAAAATAAGTTATTGATATTTTTCACGGCAGTACAGCTTCTATGAAAAAAGAAATAATTTCTATTATAAGTAACATGAAGTAATAAACACGCAAAATCACACAAATATACAGGCACACACGCATCACTTGATGTACACATATGCACGGTATTTTTGGAATTCCCCCCCCCCCCTCCCCTTAACATTTTAGCGGAATTAAGTGAAGATCTACCCCAGGAGGATAACAGTATCCCTGGAGAATCCCTCACTGGGTATCTACGACCACGTTACTCCACTCCTGAGCCTGGATGCTCAGGCGGCCCCGATGGAGGGGGGGGGGGGGGCAAAATTCCGCGTTTATGACAACAACTGCTCGGGGAAGCTTAGCAACAACACCAAGGTGACCCCTGCCAAGCTATCCGTGAATTTATGCAATATCAGGGAACTACATTCTAACCTAGACGCCGTCCACTACCATATCCAGACGGCAAGGCCAGCTCTGCTCTTTCTGACCGAAGCGCAGGTGTCCTATCCGGCTGATGCTTCGTATCTCTCCTACCCGGGGTACAAGCTGGACACTTCTTTGTACCTGGGGCTTGAGTTTGCGTATACGTAAGAGAGGACATCTGTTCTCGACGCCTCGGCAGTCTTGAAGGTTCGGACCTGTCCATCTTTTGGCTACGCGTAGACAGTGACGACCACCCGCGCGTCTATGGGTGCCTCTATAGGTCCCAAAGTGGCAATGCCGAAACAGACCGACTCTTCTACCACGTCCAAATGGCTACGGATTCGTTGCCACAGCAGATCCCCTCCGCAGAGATTGTGATCCTCGGTGATTTTAACGCCCACCACGCCGGATGGCTTGGTTTACGTTCACCCGATCATATGGGGAGATTTGTTCATGATTTTGCCTTGGCATATGGTCTGACACAACTGGTTACTTCGCCTACGGGGATTCTAGATGTGGAGGATCATACACCTTCCCTTTTGGAACTTCTGCCGACCTCTCATCCGGACGGATATCAGATTTCCGTCGACGCCCCTTTAGGCTCCCTCGAGGCTCTTGTCCGGAGTGTGGAGCTGACATGCAGAATGCAGCCACGTTGAAAACGCGGCTGCATTCTGCATGTCAGCTGATTGGGATCGGATGTAGTCTTTCTTTGCATCCTACCCTTGGGGGCAGGTTTGCTTCTGACTGGACGATCTCAACGTTGTTGCTGATTCTGTCGCTGATGTGGTACTTCAGGGTATGGAACGTTTTATTCCTTTCTCAGTGATACCCATAGTAGGCAAATCTCAGCCATGGTTTGGTCGCTCCTGTAAAATAGCATCATGCCATAAGCAGGAGTGCTTCCAAGCCTGGCATGGCACATCCGGGAATGTAAACACCAGCGCTCTTAAAAAGAAGTATAATTCTGCTTCAAGGTCCTTCAAAAGAGTCAAGTGTCAGCAAAGTCAGAGCACATAGGCAGAATTGGCGAGAAACTAGTTCGCCTTCCTTCTGGAACCCGTGCATTCTGGTCTCTCGCCAAGGCTGTCCAAGGGATTCAAATCTTCCATCTCTGCACAGGGAAGACGACTCACTGGCCCGTGCCGCAAAGGAGAAAGCCGATCTGCTAGGCTCTTTCTCTAGACTCTTGATGACGGGTGGAGTATGCCGCTGACCATCTCGCGGTGTGAGTGCTCCATGCCGGAGAAGCGGTTCGCTCAGCGCTCAGTTCGCAAAGCACTCCTCCCTCTGGATATCCACAAGCCGTGTTAGCCTGACGGTATCCCCCCAATTGTGCTAAGAGCCTGTGCTCCAGAGTTGGTACCGGTATCAACACGTCTTTTTCGGTACTCCTACGTAGTCCCAAAATCATGGAAAACGGCTTTCTACCACCCGTTCCCTAAAAAGGCGACCGCTCAGATCCGTCCAGCTAGAAGCCCATCGCCATCACCTCCTTGTTCTCCAAAACAATGGAGTCCATTGTAAACTGCCAGCTCATGAGGTACCTTGAGGATCACCAGCTGTTTAGTGGTGCATGCTCCGATAACAAGCCTATTAATGATAGTGTTTCACAAAGCTGCGCGCTATCACCAACGCTGTTTCTGTTAAAATATGTTGCAAACCGTTAACATTCATTGCTCTTTACATGATGGCGCCGATGCTCTGTACACCGGCTGTGACAATATTTCGCGATAAAACGTCTCCGAGTACCGGGACAAACTAGTGTCTCAAGTCGAGTCTTTGCTGAACAAAGTCTCGGATTGGGGGCGTCTAAATCCAGTCCAGTTTAATCCTCAGAAGACACAAGTTTGCATTATAATCACTAAAAAGAACCCCTTTGTCATTTCACCTCAGTTTCAAGACTTGGTTTCCGATATAGGGGAACAAGGGGCGTTGTTGCCTCAGCCTGTATCGGAATCTTCGGCGTTGACATATCGAGTGACATGCAGTTTCGTAGTAACTTGGAAGAGAAAGCCAAATTGGCCTCAGGCATTGGAATCAGCAATAACGTTGGAATCGTTCTGTGAGAAGCAAATCCGCCCCCAAGATTAGTTTGCAAAGAAAGACCGCATTCTATCTCAATTGGCTAACCTATAGTAAACACGGTGGCAGAACTGAACCGCGATTTAAGCGTGTGTGGCACCACACTCCGGACAAGACAAAGATCCGAGGAGCTAAGAGGAGCATTGACGGAGACCTGATATCTTTCCGGATGAGAGGTCAGTAAAAGATGCAACAGGGAAGGTGCATGATCCTCCACATCAAGATTCTACGTAGACGAAGTAACCGGTTGTGTCAGACCGACAGTGTCTCGAGATGGTAGCGGACGGCTTCTAGGTTCGTGTGAAGTCCCCTGATATTGCAGAAATTCACGGATAGCGTGGCAGAGTCCGCCTTGGTCTTGTGGCTCAGCTTTCCCCGAGCAGTTATTGTCTTGAGCGGAATTCCCTCCGCCCCCCAAAATACGCGGGGTAGCCCGAGCACCACGCTTAGGAGTGGAGTTGCTTGGTCGTGGATGCTCAGTGAAGGTAGGTAGGTACCCTCCCGGGGTAGTCTAACATTTCATTCCTCTACCATGTTGATGGGGTGGGGGGGGGGGATTGGGCCTTTGGCCACATGCACTCACCAGACGAAACGCGGAAGCAGAGCTTCCACTTCACGCCAGTATTCTCTGAAGTCGTGGCACCACCCTGGCTCGAGCCGGCCCATACGTGCAACAGCAAGCTGCCGCGTAGCTCTACCATATCTCAGTTTTATGGGTCATCACTGGCCACGTCTTTCATTTTTCGTCCTCAACTTATTTCATTCGTCTTTCAATTATGACATTATTGTAGGTAAATATAAATTACTTTCCATATTCTTGTAATTCCTAGACACAAGACTATAATGTAATAAATACACTGTATCGTGCGCTAAGTAATGTAGTTATATTTTATCCTAAAAATAATGAATATGATGCGTGCGTGAACTTTTGTGCCCCATATTCCTGATCTGTTAGTTTCGTTTTTGATTTTAAACAGATTGAGCGCTGCGTATAATTCAAATCACGCAAAAACCATGCTCAATTCCTTCCTTCTTTTTACAGCCTGTAAAAGTTCACTGCTGGCATATGGCATGTGCACCTAAAGCCATGATGGCTGCAAGTGACTTTACAGATGCTTATGTGTATACATAAGTGACTGTTCTCATAATTACAATCAGTTGGTTTTGACTTGGATTTTTTTATGAGGTGTAATATACGCATATACGTTTTTGTTTCTTTGTTTGATCTGAAATTGCAATAGAAAGCCCTACTTATAATAAATGATTAACATGATGTTTCTAAAGTACTCGAGTACCTTGTTCCTGACCACAGACCGCTGCAGAACGGAAGCTTTGGGAAATTTAAAGGATATCTGTGTCCTTTAGGGCGTCGAGAATGGAAGAATATGTTAAATGTACTTTAACTATGGGTAAAGTTGAAAATCACTACATGTTATGTAATATTACGTACTTAAGATTAATATTTACAAAATTTTGCATCAACTGCTTTTTGAAAGTTGTATGCGTGTAACCATAGACTGCAATAGCCACTTATTATCAGGTCGACTCTAAGTTTGTCACTTTATAAAAATCGTTTGATATTGTTTATATTATTTAAATATCCAAAAAGAATAAAAACAGAGAAGTTTCAGCAGGGCGCGTCCTTTGAGGGTTCCAAATAAACCTTATTAAATATAAAGGCATTTTATTCGGTTCCGGAATTATAAATAGGATTGCAGAATTATAGAACGAACATTTTTGTAACGAAAACTTAATCGAATAAATTGTAAGGAACCACAATTAACTTTGAAGTGAAAAAATATCAGTAGTAGCGTACGTGGGGGTAATATGGTTTTTCGGTTATAATTATCAGTTTTATAACTCAAAAACTGCGGCCTTGTTTGCATAGATGGCTCTATGATACGACAGTTTCTTAAACAGTCAATCCAAAAAAATATAAAAGTTCAAAAGGGCGCCGCTTTGTCGACGTCAATTTGACAGTAGTTTGATTTCGTGTAGTCAGAGTTGAAGTAAAAACCGCCGTCAAACAGTTCAAATGACAAGGAGAACACTTTAACGATACATAAAGATTAAAGACAAAACAAATAACTACTTAAAGATCATCTTGGTCGCAAACCACTTCTTTAGTCAGAACAGGAAAATGAGTTCGTAACGTTCGTTATCCTATAACACAAAAGTTATTGAGAACATCTATGTATTAGTATGACTAAGTCAAAAAATTCGTATTCCTAAATCAACTGAAGAAAAAAGTTAAGTTGGACGTGACTGAAGCCGAAAGTAAGGTCCTGCCAGGGCACAGAAGCTTAACGAATTTATGGTTAATAATTATTTTATAACACTCAAACAAATAATAGAGAAGTTGACTGTGAAAGGTAAACCGGCTCAAATTTACAACACTGATGAAAAGTGCACTAGTTTTGGTAGAAAAAGGTAAAAACGAGTCCCCACACTAGCTTCGAAACATGCTGAAAGTGTAGCCATTATTTCCTGTGGAAATGCTATGGATAAAACCATATCACACATGATCTTCTTTAAAGAAAGGGATTGAGACCAGAATGGCAAGATATTTTTATCTCCAGGTTCATTTGTAAAACTAACTTCAAAAGGCAGTATGAGCTCGGAAACATTTGTGAAATGGATAAACCTTTTGACAAATTCAAGACTTCAGGTCCACGTTTATTGATCTTTGATGGCCTATCTAATCTCTTGGTTTACAATATTGTAGACGTTGCAGATAAACACGACATTTCTCTAATTGTGTCTTCCAAGTAATACAAAGAACGAGCTTCAACCCATGTACAAGGCTGTCTTTAGAGTATTTGATCATTACTGGGACCAAGAGCTTCAGAAATTTCGGTTTCAGAACGAAGGCAAAGTGTGTAGGATTAACAGCAGAAGATAAAGAAACATACATGTGTCCAAAATGCTAGAGTTAATTTATATAGGAAACTCATACCGTTAATATGGATAAATAATGATGACCATATTTCTAGCATATGCGGTAAATATGATCATTATCTGTTTTGTTAAGTTGATTTTTCATAGTGTTCCTAATTCTTCCTAAAGCTTCTATGCTATTTTTTCTTATTATATATGTCATAGTTTAAGGCTTTGTGTTCTTGCTGCTGTCCTCCTTCTAGTTTTGGTTTTATAGGGTGGCAAAGCTTAAGGTTACCATATTATCTTTCCGTACCTCAGACTTTCAGAAAGTGCTTCGTAAAGCCATTTTCGTATAAAAATATTTGACTTTGACTTCAACTATGATTATTACGAAATGTACTAAAGTTTTCTTCCTTTCACGACTTTTTTGTAGAATTGGCTACCACTAGATATTTATTTGGACCGATACGACATAGGGACCTTCACGAAAAAAACCTTCTTCTTTTCAAAAGCATGCAATCCCCCTCGTGTTGCTCATGGGTGAAGGTAGACACTTAATTTAGGGTGAGCCACATGTTCCCATAAAAATAGTTAATTTAAGATACTGAGTAGATTACTATTTTGTAACTTTTTTTATTTGTCGTTTTTCAGGTGTCCTCTCTGTGTAGAGATGGAAGAGATGGCTGACAGAAGTTCTGAAAGAAGTGAGAGGTTCATAAAGAAAGGCAAACTAGTTTCTCGCCGATTCTGCCAATATTCTGCTTTTGAAGGGCCTGAAGTTATACTTGTTTGTGAGTAGTGACAGAGTAGGTGTTTGCATCCCCAGAACCGTCGATGCGTCAGACCAGGCCCAGTAGTACTCCTCCTTATGGCGTGATTCAATTTTACCGGAGCAAACAAACCATGGCTGGGATCTGCCTCCTGGGCACCACAAATGAAGGAACAAAAAATTTCATTCCCAGAAGTACCACATCAGCGACAGAATCAGCAACAACGTTAGGATTATCCGTCAATCCATGCATAACATGTTTTAAAACTATATAATTAATAAGTTTGTTGCATTTTCTTATCTTAGACACATGAACTACATATATCTATAAAAGAAATTACAAGAAACAAGAGTTCTCTACAGCATTGCGTATTTTAGATAAGGTCTCAAGGGATTGTTTGCGGGTTTGCGGCGCACTTCACAGAACCTTTTGCTGTAATAATGATTGTAAACTGCTAAGTGTGAGTGTGTGTGGGTTACACCCTGAAACATGTTACGTATAAATATGGAACTGAGAGCACAATACCTATGTAACTTAAGTTTATAATATTTTGAATAAAACTACTTTTACAAATTTTATTGTAATTCTAGAAAAATAGTTCAATGTGTAGTGTTCGTGTAAATATGAGAAATATTTTTCTAATATAATTTTCTTTTGTTCTGAAATGTTACAAAGTGTCTATATTGAAGCCATAAGTACAATATTGTTAATGATGCTACGATGATTCTCCATTCAATTTATCCTTTATGTAGTATCCCTTAGAACCCCCGCAGCTATCTCTACCTCTGCTATAAGATGCATAGGCCACTAAAAGAAATAAAGTAAGTAAGTACCTGTATGTTAGATGGGATAAAGGTTATGTGTAACGTCCATGTTACACCTATGAAGTTATTGGGAATACCATGCTCAGAGTTGTTAACGAATACGTATATCTAGGGAAAATTGTTCGACTAGGTAAATCAAACTTCTATCGTGAGATCAATTGACAGATGTAACTCGGCTGAGCAGCATTTGGGACATTAAGACGCATCTTCTCGACACGCACTAAACTTTAAAACAGGAGTGTACAACCAGTGACATATGAATTTTAGTCGTGATTTTTCACGGATATGGCTGTAATGATGATTGTCTCTATGTAAACTTGCTTGTAAACCTGTAGTACTAAAACGTCTCCTGCTTACGAATAATAATAGGAAAGAATATTAAGAATACAAAAAATACTATTAGCATTACTAATAACCCCGTTATTAGTAATGCTAATAGCTTGTGATTTCGGACTTGCGCTTGTGTTTTTGTTGACAGATTCGAATCGTTAGACTACTCGTACTGCTGTCCCAGACAGCACTGTATTAAGAAAGGTAGTTCAAATCATGATCTTGTATGAGTAGTCTTCTGGCCAAGAAAAACCAATTAGTCAGTAGATAAAGATAAAATTAAAAAGTTTACCTCGATGTTACCAAGTGAGAATAGAATATTATTTTGACATATAAGATTTATAACGAATTCAATATATTCATTTAAAATAAGATATTTAATATAAATACGTTTTAAAATACTATGTACACGCTAGCGACGCTGCAGCTATATTAAGTTTAAATCAAGAATTGGTCCGCTCGACCGGAGAAGGATCACGTCCGTATAGAATTCAAGCGTAAATACACGGTTGTGTTTCGTATGTGAATTACGTGACATTCCATCTTAGTCCTCGTGAGTATCGCATCTGCATTTTGATTCCTACTCAAAGATAGATGTAGGCATTTAAGGGCCACAGGATACACTTACCATCTGGTAGACTGTGTGCTCTTTCGTCCCCCAAATTATAAAGTCTTTGAAACAATTATGTCAAAATTTTTGATACAGTTTGTGTTTACTTAAAATTTTATTTTATTCGATAGATGGGCCCTATGTTATTAATAAACGATAAATGATACACAACAGAGCTGGTATTATTAATGAAGCAAGAAGAAAGTGCATATAAATATCAGAGTGGAAAATGTACTCATAACCTAGAGAATTTCTACACATATTGTGAAACCAGCAAACTCGGCTAAGCAATGTTAGCTTTTTATCAAAGCATAGCTTCACACAAAGAAATAAGATGAAAATCTCCTTACGTCATATACATCTATTCAGTGGTTTTTATTAACAGTTTATTTTTTAATATTTCTTATCTAGAATAAGGATGGTAAACGAGTACACAGTTCAACTGCTGGTAGGTGTATGCTGTAGCCCAGAGACCCTTGCAGACCCGGTTAGTAGACCTACTCTACTCTCTACGAAAAACACAGCATGCTATTTTACACTGGCATTCTGTGAAAGCGTGGTCTATCCCCGGTAGACACATCTTGGTGAAACTATAATATAGCTTCAGTGTGACTCTGCCACTTTTTAGCACGGAATACGCTTTTAAAACAGAGTTAGAGTAAATATTTTAAAAGTTGTATTAAAACCAATATAATTTTTACATTAGTAACTTTTTTTTTACACGTTCCCTCCACACTGGGATTTTCTCCTGTATCGTGGGGCAGTTTACAAACATAAATTTCATAAGGACAAACATCCAGACCCGGAACAATTACTTGTAGGCCATACAAATACTTGTTCCGTGCGGGATTCGAACCCGCGTCCCTTAGCGCTGTAACTCATTGCTAAGCCACTGCGCCACGGAGTCGTTGACATTTATTAATTAATTGTTTAACTTTATCGTCCACCCCCGTTTAAAATATGAAAGATATTACTATTGCGATTAGTAAAAAGCTACAAGTTTGAAATAGTTTTTATTTTAGTTTTTTAACATAATTATTTTGATATGCGTGAAGTACGAGTACAATGGCACTCGGAACGACATTCTATAACTTCGAAGTCTATTAAGGCTTATTGTTTTTTTTCCTTCTGTTTAATCGAGCGCAGAAGTTTCCCCATTATATATGCAAATAAATGACATGCATATATTGCACATTTGCGTGTGGCAGTGCACATTGATGGCACATCGTGATTAAATTCTACTCTACTCTTTTATGCTTCTTATTTTTAAATATCACTGAGACTTATGTATATTTAGTTGTTATTATACAGTTGTAAAATTATTTAGGAAAAAATTTAAAAACAACTTATTACAAAATTGATCTTTCTAATAAATATTATATATGTATATTTACTGTTATTTGTTGTGTAATGTGGGTTTCTATGGGCCCAAAGCATCTACTTACCATCAGGTGGACTGAGTGCTCATTTTTCACCCTGATGATATATAAAACTTACTTATAAATATAAGTATTACGCTTTCTTGAAATACATAGTTTGCTCATAAGGACATTATGTATAAAAGTTAATGTGAGAACTTCTCTCTCGGTTTGATAACAAATATTTGCTAAAAGGAAAAGGTGTTTTTTTGCCCTGTGTGCAAGACTTGAGATTGCATTTCCTTTGAACTCGTAATCAAAACGACCGAAGATATATTTTGAGATTCCCCAGACACATTTTTATTTGACATTTTATATTCCACTTAGAAGTAAATAATCTAGAATTGTTTCATGTTTTCAATATTATTGATAAAATTTTCAGGGTGAAAAGTGTCATCAAATAATCGAAATATTTTTATTTCGAACGATTCGGCCCTTTACTATGAACTCATTCATTCTTTGCATACTACTTACTTTGCATTTATAGCGTGAAGTCGATTGGCTTATAGTAGTGAACCATCGTCATGATTTATAATGAAAATGATACAAAGTGTCGTAGTGTAAATGACATATTACACTATCTTATGAAACAGAAGATGGGCAGCGGCATGTTCCTGAGAACGACTGTAACTAATGAAAACCTCGGTTGCTGACCCACGTGCCAAGCATGACAAACATCCCACCTATGAGGCTAATAATGGGGGAGGCCTACGTTCAGCAATAGACTTTGATAAGCTGTAATGAACGATGACGATGACTTATTCCTTTGTACTCTTAATTTACAATAAGTCTTGTGTGATAAAGTAATGTTACGAGCTTGAGGTTCGTGACAATAAAAATTGCCGATAGAATTACCCAAATTAACACTTTAATTTACTTTATACAAATTAAAGTTAAAAACACTAATTCACTTAATTCCGCTCCGAAGCTTCGCTTGTGTCGCCGAGTTCAACTCTGTCTCGATCGCATCTTGCGCCACCTATTTATTTAAATTAGCAAAATATCCGGAATGTTCAAGTAAACACGCGCAAGGTACCGAGAGTTCGAGTATAGATTTTCTAGAAACTTAGTTCTTCGGGTGGCGCTGTCGGTTGAGAGATCTGTGATGTCATTTTCTGTAACGCTCTACTCGCTCTCGTTCCTGACACTAGATGGCGCTAGTATATCGTCGACTGGAGCGCGTAACACTGCCCCCTCCTAAGACATGCTCGTCCCGAGCATTATCGGTCCCCTGATAACGCGCCAAGCGATCCACATGGACGATCTTAGGAGTCCCTCTTGCGCCTTTCTGTAACGGCTCCGCCATGTCAAGGGATGTCCTATCCCGTGGTGCACCAACATTGTACAATTTCGGTGCTCCTCTACTACGTGTCTGAGGTCCCCGCACGGCCGCACAACTTGTACATGTACGACACCAATCCTCGACATCGTCACGATAATGGACCCAGTAAAACTGTTCTCGGACCTTCAGTAGAGTTCCTTTAACTCCCAAATGGACTCTTGAACGACCATTATGGCACAGCTGTAGAACATTCGGCACTTTAGCTTTAGGGACAACCATTTGCAAACGACAGCTGTCTCTTCGACCATTGTCCCATTTACGGCACAGGACTCCATCCTGAAGCAGCAAGCTGTCCCATTGGGCCCAATAGCTTTTCGTGGTTGAACTCATCGCTGAGACGTCCCTCCACTTAGGCTTGGTAGCACGGGCCTTCATCCATCCCAGAATCGGCTTGATGTCCGGATCTCCCTGCTGTGCATGATGTAGGCTGTCCTTCCACCCGTTGCTGAGGTGGTCTGTCCTGAGCATCCTCACGGATACCACTTCCTTACTCTCTTGCCTACCACAATGGTTGCAATCTTCAGGAAAAGGTCTTCTTGACAATGCATCTGCGTTGCCGTGAGATTTCCCGCTGCAGTGTCTGATAGGAAAGTCGCATTCCTGCTGCTGCTGGGCGGTGCTGTTAGCCGCACTTCCATTCTGAGACCGTTCACCTTCCCTTCCTAGGGTGTGCTTAGGGCAGCTGGACCGAAGATGGCCCCTTACCCCACAGCCAAAGCACCTAGGGCTGTATCTTTTATTGTGGTCGCGAACCGTAACTGCTGTAACCTCCCTAGCGTGAGGTGAACGATGATCCTGTCGCCGCCAGGCAGTGCTGTTAGCTGCACTACCCTCTCGAGATCGATCAACTCTCTTTTCCACGGTTCGCTTAGGGCAGCTGGATCGAAGATGGCCCCTTTCCCCACAGCCATAGCACCTAGGGCTGTATCCTTTGTAGCGGTCGCGAACTGTAGCTGCTGCAACCTCCCTGATGCGATGGGAACGATGATCCTGCCGCACGGCTTCTACCTCCAGTGCATGGGCCAAGGCGTCCTTAAGCGTCTCGTGGTGCCCGAGCCTCACAGCAGCTCTGACTTCCAGGTCGCGGATGCCGTCGATGAATGTCTGCACCAGGTTCCCTTTAATGAGCACAGGTACAGACTGGTATGCTTTTCGAACCATCTTCTCCACCTCAAGGGCCCACTGCTACAGGTTTTCATTGCTGCGTTGCAAGCGATCTTTAAGCTGCGCGCGAAAGACGTGTTCCAGGTGAGCGTCACCATATCTCGCCTCCAATGCCTCTAGGAGCTGCTCGTAGGTCACTTTCTTACCGAGAGCTTCCAACACGGTTAAGGCTTGGTCGCGCAGGCCTAAGGTGAGTGCAGTCATGGCCTGGCTTTTATGCCAGCCGTTTGCCTCCATGACGGCCTCGAACTGGATTTTGTAGGCCGACCAGGAAGAAGTCCCGTCGAACAGTGGTACCTTGAACCCACGTAGCGAAGGGGTTGTAGCTACTACGGGAGCTGTAGTTCCATCCCCAAGTTTGATGTCGTTCAGCGTTTTCTTCACGTCAGCCATCACGTTGTCAACCCGATTGTTCACATGGTTGATTCGGGTTTCATGTTCTTCGATTCGGGTTTCAGCTTCCACCAGGCGGTTGTCATGTTGAGCAACCCTATCCTTCACCTCCCTTATCTCTTTCCCAAAGGTAGCATGAAGGTCCTTCATGAGGAGCATCTGTTCCTCCTGTCGGCGGGCCTGTTCCTCTTGTCCACTCTCAAGCTGCTCTTTCAACTGACGAATCTGTTCCGCCTGCTGGCGAGCCTGCTCCTCCTGTCGGCGAGCCTGCTCCTCCTGTCGGCGGGCCTGCTCCGCCTGTCGGCGGGCCTGCTCCTCCTGTCGGCGGGCCTGCTCCTGCAGCATCACCATCAGGGTGCCTAAGTCAGGTGCCACAGACGTAGAAGCTGCTGACGGACCGGCTTCCGTGGCCGGCGGCTGGCCCTCAGACATCTGCGGCGTTGCACCACCAAATCTCCTCTGGTCCGTCTCCTGCTGGCGTTGACTTCGGGTACGGACACCCTCCGTTTCCTCCTTGGGTAAAATCGGCATTATTTTATCCCACTTCTGACACCAATTGTTACGAGCTTGAGGTTCGTGATAATAAAAATTGCCGATAGAATTACCCAAATTAACACTTTAATTTACTTTATACAAATTAAAGTTAAAAACACTAATAATTAAACACACTAATTCACTTAATTCCGTTCCGAAGCTTCGCTTGTGTCGCCGAGTTCAACTCTGTCTCGATCGCATCTTGCGCCACCTATTTATTTAAATTAGCAAAATATCCGGAATGTTCAAGTAAACACGCGCAAGGTACCGAGAGTTCGAGTATAGATTTTCTAGAAACTTAGTTCTTCGGGTGGCGCTGTCGGTTGAGAGATCTGTGATGTCATTTTCTGTAACGCTCTACTCGCTCTCGTTCCTGACTCTAGATGGCGCTAGTATATCGTCGACTGGAGCGCGTAACAGTAACAAATTAGGGATTTTAAATAAATAAATATATTGAACTGGGTTTTGATTTCGTTAAAACGTCTCTCAATGTGCATAAACTAGTGAAATAATCTAATTATACAATATACATGATTTATTAATCAACACGATGATTGATTAAATTCTAGTCAGTGTGTTCTTCCAATCAGGGTATTTGTTTGTACGTTTGGAATAATATTTCAGATCGAAAGTTCGTTAATTATGATATTATGCTGTTCTTAAAATATCACTAAAAAAAGAGATAACCATATCACTAGATTTTTATCTTGTATCGTGTAGGAAATTAACAAGTACAAAATGTATAAGGACAAATATACAGACTCAAAACAATTATTTGAAGACCATGCAATACATGTTCCGTGCGGGATTCAAATCAACGGCCCTTTGCGCATCAAATCAACGCCCAGCCGCTACGCTACCGGGGTCCTCAAAAATGTCGCCCGTTTAAAAAAGCTGTTCTCGAAATATAATATTCTGGACAATCAGCTCTACACAATCTTATTAAAAAATAATTTCCATATCTAACAGAGATACCTATCTCGTAACTTGATAAATCACTTCACTAAGCACTTAACCTACTACGAGTATAGTAATTTTAGTTTTAGTCCAAAATATTATTTTTAAAACTGAGTTTACTTTAAAACCGAAAGAACTTGAACGTGGTCCGAATTCCCAAAATTTTCACTCAGTGTAACCTTTTTCTTTACCACGTGAATACACGTCGAGCTAGCGTATTTTTATATTTATATTTTTTCAAATAATTAGCAGTAATTATATTTTGACGTCATTAATAGTTTTGCATATTGCCCGACTAACTATTGATTATATTTCATAAATGATAAGATAATGTATTGTCATTAAACGTCAGTACCCGGATGACCGAGCTTTGCTCGGTTTTTTTAAGTTACATTTATATACAAATTACATGAATAATAGTTTTTGATCTTATTGACATAATAGAAAAAACTGAACTGGTTATTTGAATAAAAAATCATGAGTGCAATTAGTTTAATTAAAATTTTCGTATTTTTAAAAAAATACTAAAAAAAGGGCTCGAAATAATAGATTATCCCACAAAAGAAAGGAACTTGAAAAAAAAGGAAAAAAAGTCGGACCCATGACAGGACCCGAACCACGGAACTCCGATATCACGCCCGAACAACATCCCATCTGAGCTATTACGATCGTTTGCAACCTGTCAAAGTTTACCTTCTTATATTGTAGCAGTTTTTTTATCGCCTGAAAACACGGACAAAAGGACATTCTCTAAAAATAAATCCTAGCTAGATCGATTTATTGCCCCCGAAACTCCCTGGACACTAAATTTATTACACGACACGATTATATATATATATATATATATATATATATATATATATATATATACAAGAATTTCTCGTTTAAAGGTATAGGATGTTGTATCTGATATTCCCCTTTCTACGACCGTATTGGCTATATTGTTCAATCGGAAAACAGTGATAATTGGCGTTTTTTAACGAAAACACGGTCTGTAATCTTTCCGTTCTACAAAACGCGATTCAGCCTATGTTTAATAATAATAAATTAATTGCCAGTGATGACTTATGGATCTGAGACGTGGTCCTTCACTGCTGGCCGTATGAGGACGCTTAAGGTCGCTCAGCGAGCTATGGAGAGGGCTATGCTCGGAGTTTCTCTGCGTGATAGACTCAGAAATGAGGATATCCGCAGTAAAACCAGAGTGACCGACATAGCCCAACGGATTAGTAAGCTGAAGTGGCAATGGGCCGGCCATATAGCTCGAAGAACCGATAACCGATGGGGAAGAAAGGTTCTCGAGTGGCAGCCTCGTACCGGTAGGCGTAGTGTAGGGCGACCCCCCACTAGATGGAGTGACGACCTGGTAAGACATGCAGGAAGTCGATGGATGCAGGTGGCTCAGGACCGTGCTTTGTGGCATTACTTGGGGGAGGCCTATGTTCAGCAGTGGACTTGTGAAAGGCTGTAATGATGATGATGATGATGAATTATTGAAAATAAAATATCACATAATTTCTTCTAATCGGAGCAAATGTAATCATGTCAACTTTTTCGTAATTTGAAAACGTAACAATGCGCTAAAATATAATTTTTTTCCTATAAAGGCGTAATAGTTCAATATGAACATCTCCTGGTATTAGAGTATATTAGAAGTATCAGGTATATTTAACTCTGTTCCCCATCACTCACCAGGGTTTATTTTTATTACATGTTAAGAAATGAAGCGGTTATTCAGACATCTATCGAGATATATAGCTGTCTCTCAGGATACACACTGGATTAAATATGGTGTTGGTTTTCTTATTCGCCAACAACGCAGTAATGTTAGCTTGCTTGATATTATTTATTACTGAATTTTTACAAAGTTGTAAAATTTATGCGATGCTCGAAATGAAATTACTTTTTATTGTGAAAGTTCTGACGTTATAAAAACTAAAAAAGACAACAGAAACTAAAAACTAAAGTTGTTTCATGACTAGAGAGAAAAACGAACGAGCAGCCGAACGCTACGCTGTAACAGATAAAATTCAATTTGCGAGGTGAGGATTGAAGAGGGTCCGAAATGATGGGTGAAAACGTTGACGTGCCGGTGACGAAACGGAAACGTTTCAATGAATGAACAGAAAAATAACAGCGGAAATGATTGCTTCGTTTGTGCTTTATTTACAAGTATGCACTTTTGCGTTATTCTATAACATAAACTATATTATATTTATGTTTATTTGATATAATTTTTCTAAAATATTTGTCTATAAGACTACAAAATCAGTTCTTAATAAATTTAACTTTTCATTACGATATTATAGATTTTATAGTTTTTGAGTGTAATGGAAGCTAAAGGAATTATTTTTTAATTTAATTGTGAGAAAAAATATATATCAGTATTTTATGTTTAATTTTATGTTACGTTACTTCTATTATATTTTTTAAATTGTTGTTTCAAACCGATAAAATATTTCAAAAATCATAAACTTCCAAAAAAAATGGAATCGATAATGGTTAATGTATTTAAAAAATTATGTAGAATATCCTTTTTAAATTTTTGTTTACATTTGTTCATTCTTCTCTTTTTATTTATTTATTTAGAGAAAATAACTACAGTACATAATTTTATTTCAACTAACAGATTATTATATCTCGGCGATATTTAATCCATACCGACCTTATTGATTCACGTCAGTTCGTTTTCTGTCTTATAGAAGTGAATTTCTGAAATTCACTTCTATAAGTTCTACGAAATAAGAAAATCCATCACTCGATTTCATGAATTCACGAAATGCTATGAGTGTCGTAAGAGATTACCGTGGATAGTGGATGAAATATTAGATATTCTCTGGTTTACTAGGGATGAAAACTACTAAACAAATGACGGACATCACTGCTAAAAGAGTAAGACACATCTGGTAATACAATTGTTATTTCGGCCGTAGCAGTGGCAGAAATCTTGTCTAGCAGTAGACTTTGAAGAACTGAAAAAGAAGAAGCAGAATTTTACTTCATAGTAACATTCGCAATCTTTAATATAATATTTACTACGAAGTTTTTCCGTGTGTACTCTCGAGCAATAAAAACGGGTCTGTCACAAAAATCTTAATATGTCCGAAAATGTAAACGATGGCATAATTAATTATCAATTACTCTATAGCCCCATTTGTAAGAAAGAAAAGTAGCAACCCCCACATGTTCGTATTGCTGGCCACAGGACTTCTCTCATTACATGGAAAGTCTTGGGGCAGGGAATTCCAATAAACGATTTATGAGTAATTTACTCGATATCTTAAATGTGAGAATTGTAGATGCAACTATACGACACATTTATTTAATTTATTTTAATATGCATAGGTACATGATTCAGTTATAAAAAAAATTTCTGCAGAATTTCTTTCCCATTTCTCTGGTTGTTTAATATAATTTTCACAAATAACGATACTACGAAAAACTTAGAATAAAAGAACATAAATATTTTATTATTGTGTTGAAGATTAAGTAAGAATTAGAAAAGAGGTGTTTAAGTAAATAAATAAAAAGTATTTATTTGCCACAAAAAAATACAATGTTAAAATTTAAATATACTTTCTGCTTAATAATTAGTTGTGTCAAACCGGTCTGTGACTCAGTTGTAACGGGAAACCCATTACTCCTGCTATTCTCCCACAGACTTTGCACATAATTCATACGGGGTCTTAGGCAACACATATATCGACAATAAATAATTAAAATATAAATATAAATAAAACAATTAATAAATTATATTTGCTAAAATACAAAAAAATTTCTTATTTGAGGGGTTATGAAAGCCACATAGAGCCAGGGACTGTTTTTGAATAAGCCACTTGCGGTATATTTGTCGGAAGGTAGTATAAGTACTGAATAACAATTATTTTAGATTGTAAATTTCGCATTTAGAGGCTGAATTGTATTCTCGCTAGCAAAGTACTAAAGACATAAATTTAGCAGCTGTCGTGTATTACAAATTGTCGCTGCGTTTTCCTATTCCCTAAGGCTATATTTTACATCAGATCCTTAACGTCTGCAAAGAAAATATTTTTAAGGACAATATATCTTACGTGCGGTTTCAAAAATATTATACTAAGGTAGGTTTTATGACGAGGTCTCACATACTTTTTTATATAATTATAACTGTCTTATATTTGAGAATTTTTGTTCGCTTTATTTTTTATCTCTCTAAATGCCTATCAAACTTGCAAGTGGTATACGTGGTACACGTTATACGTTTATACGGTAGAGCCACGCTGCAACTATATTATAGTTGTAGCACGAATAGGTCGGCTCGATCGGGGTAGGACAACGCTCCTACAGAATACCAGCGTAAAACAGCAGCTGTGTTTCGTGTAGATTAGTGTAGAGAAATGGAAACCCTATTTGCTGAAACGAGGCATTCCATCTCAGTCCTCAACGGTGACAACGCATCTGCATTTTGATTCTTTATGGAGGATAAATGTAGATGTCCATGGATTACAGTATCCACTTACCATCAGGTGGACTGTGTGTTCGCTTGTTATCCCATTTTATTTAAAAAAAATACCATTTTCATCAGCGAACTACTCTATTTGATTGTGTGTGATATACGTATAATCGTAAATCCATTTGAAATTATCAAAATCAAATCCGAATAAATGAAATAGTTGATGGTCAGCTACATCACTAGTAGAAGCGTTAAATGTTCTTTTTCCTACAAGGTGATCTACTCACACAAGCGATGCGATGGCGAAGCTTTCTTTACCAAGAAGTGATTTCTAAAAATTTTTTATTGATAAAAAATTTATATTTTGAATAATAATATTTTAATTTTAACTTTGAATGGGTTCTTCGCTCTTTTACCCAACTTTTAGCTTGGTTAAGTCGAGTTGATCTAATAATAATAATAATAATAATAATAATAATATTATTATTATTTTGGGGTATCTATATAGTTTTCTCATCTGGTTGGGTTATATAAATATATAATTATAAATTAAAATGAAACGATAAATATACATAAATACCAATAACGTAAAATAAATACAAAAATACATAAATAAATAAAAGCCCAACCAGATGGAAGCCCTCGGCAGGGGAGACCAAACGGCCGAGGGTTAGGGGGAAAGGGAAAGAAACCGGCGGACGATGCGGGCGGTATCGAGGAGCACCGCCTTTTGCATTTGAGCCAGGAGCGGTCCGTCACGGAGTCCCAGTCGCCTCAGATGACCCGAGAGGCTGACTGGGATTAGCCCATTCGCAGAGACGACTACAGGAATAATTTCGGCCGCCAGACCACCCCACATATCGGTCACCTCGTGAGCCAGGTCCAGATATTTTGTTCGTTTATCTGTTTCGGCTTTCACGAGGTTCTCGTCATACGGAATGGTAATGTCGACCAAAAATATCCTTGACTGTGCCCGGTCCATCAGCACAATATCAGGCTTATTCGCAAAAATAGTCCTGTCTGTGATGATGGCCCGGTCCCAGTAGAGCCTGGCGCGGTCATTTTCGAGCACGGCTTCCGGCAAGTACTTGTAATACGGCACTTTCCGGCCCACGAGACCGTATTTCAGAGCGAGCTCCTGGTGAAGAATTTTGGCTACTAGGTTGTGCCTGTGCAAGTACTCAGAGTTAGAAAGCGCCGAACAACCGGAGATGACATGCCTAAGTGACTCACCGGGATGGTGACAAGCTCGACAGACGTCGACTGTGCCATCCTTTAGGATGTATCTCCGATAGTTGTTGGTCTTAATAACCTGATCCTGTATTGCACAGACAAAACCCTCGGTTTCCCCGAAGAGGTCACCGAAACGTAGCCAGTTGAGGGAGGCGACTGTATCTACGAAGGGCTCATGTAGAACCCTCAGAGTTAGCAACCCTACCCCTCTCAACATGGAGGACCGCACACTTATCCGTCCCCAGCTCCATTCCAATAGAATTGCTAAATTCACAAGTGATGTTTAGCAATTCCATAAGATGGGAGCGACTGGAGGCGAATAACTTGAGGTCATCCATATAGAAGAGGTGGGTCACTTTTGTGCCTCCTTTCCGAAGCTGAAATCCCCTCCCGGAACCCTCCAGTAAAGTACTGAGAGGGTTCAAAGAGAGGCAGAACCAGATTGGACTCAGACAGTCGCCCTGGAATATACCCCTTCTTATCCTTATGCGGCTTTCCGCAGCCGTCATCCGCTCGCCTAGATGACAGAGGATCGTACTCCACTGCCCCATACACCGCTCGAGGAAGTCTCGAACTGTACAGTCAATCTTGTACAGCTCGAGGATCCTCTTTAGCCATGTATGGGGCACCGAGTCAAATGCCTTTCTGTAGTCTATCCAGGCGGCGGAGAAGTTCCGACGGTTGCGTTTCACCACTTTGCCAATGACCGCGTCAATGAGGAGTGGTTCCTTGGTTCCACGACCGCCGCCCCGACATCCATTTTGAGCGCGCGACAGCACCAGATTTGATTCCAGGTGACGAGTTATTCTCGCGCTCAAAATGGATGTTAGTGTCTTGTATATGGTCGGCAGACACGTGATGGGGCGGTATTTGCTCGGGTCTGTGGTAGCCTGGTCTTTAGGAACCAAATGAGTGATCCCAGTAGTGAAGAGGCTCGGGAGCGACTTCTGGTTGAGAGCCTCTTGGAACTGTCGGGCGAGCACAGTGTGACACACCACAAACCCCTTCAGCCAGTAGTGATGCAGCCCGTCGAGTCCCGGACTTTTCCAGTTCGGAGCCCTACGGACCGCCTCAGCTACGTCATCCGGCGTTATAATGACGGGGTCCATGGGCGTTATACTCGCACACTGACTCGCCACAACTCCCGTCCAAGGGCCCTCGCTGTGGTTTATGGGCTCTGACCACAGGCCGCGCCAGAACGCTACAGTGTCGGCCTGATTCGGTGCTGGGCCCGTTCCACTTACCATTGGTCGCTCCAACGATTTATAGAGCCTCTTCTGATCACTCTGGAAGAGACGATTCTGATTAAACCGTGTCGACCTCTCGGTATATCGCCGAATCCGCTTTCCCCAAGCAGCGATTCTCTGCTTCAGGTCGTCTATGCGCTCCGTCAGTTTTTGCATTATATCCGGCTGGGACAAACTAACATTTGTCCCAGCAAATGCCATCCCGACGGTGCGCACAATCCTTGGCCTGTTGTTGCCTGACCTGAAGCATATCAGTCTGCCAATGAGGGCCCTAGCCTTTGCGATACGTTCTTCAATTCTTATTCTCCAGGCTGGGATAGCGCTACTTTGTCCAGTAGCGCGTCCAGCCGTGGAAAGTTTGGCGCCTATAATACGGCACACTGCCAGTGCGGCGCCAAAAAGAATTGAGTCCGTCTCGCAAAGGTCCCGGCTGGCTTCCAAATAGGTCACCAGCATTGGGTTCAGAGCCCTCACGACAGCCCGATTCCGCTTGCTTAGAGCTATGCGGGGAAGTCGCGGTCGATTTTCGAGAGGCGTACTGCGCGTTTCCACAATCGCCTCCTACAATGTACTCCTCATATGCTCTAATTCCAGTTCCTGGGCGACTGTTCCATCATCGTTTGAATCAACCACAACTGGGGTATTCACGGCGGCATTCACATTTGCGGGTTGCTCTGCAATTTGTGGCGCCGCATCCTCAGCGGTAGCATTTTCATCCGATGAGGGAACAGCCTCACGTCGTAGTCGTTCGAGTTCGGCGACATCAAATATATTTGAGCGCAAGATATACCGAACCCGGTCTGCCAGGTTTTGCTCTGAGACGGTTAAAGATGGCTCCAGCTCAGCAAAAAGACGATGCATCCTAGCCCGATACGCCAAACCTCCAACTTCTCCCCCTTTCGCCCTAAAATACGCCCGCAATACGTTAGTATTCATTTCGGTTGTCCATCGCATGCGGCGTACTCCACCAGTGGCGGGTGCCGATTGCTGGGCCTGCGAAGACCCTGCCGACACCAAGCCAGCTGGTGGGGATGATGGATGCGAGGGGCTGATGGGTGGTCGTGCAGCACCTCTCGCTCGGCTGGCGGTTCGCATGCTGTCGCGTCCAGCGCCAGCTCCAGACGCGCCCTGGCGACCTCCAGGCAGCGGCCCTTTGCGCGTTTTTGCATATTCCATCATCCATAAAATTGGGCGTCATTTAACGGGAGACGCCCAGACCCGGCGCCGTTTTATGGTGGGGCCATGTGCACAAGCGGGCCTTTGCGCCTTTAATTTTATTTTTATTATGGGGTATCTATATAGTTTTCTCATCTGGTTGGGTTCTATAAATATATAATTATAAATGAAAATGAAAAGATAAATATACATAAATATCAATAACATAAAATAAATATAAAAATACATAAATAAATAAAAGCCCAACCAGATGGAGGCCCTCGGCAGGGGAGACCAAACGGCCGAGGGTTAGGGGGAAAGGGAAAGAAACCGGCGGACGATGCGGGCGGTATCGATGAGCACCGCCTTCTGCATTTGAGCCCGGAGCGGTCCGTCACGTAGTCCCAGTCGCCTCAGATGACCCGAGAGGCTGACTGGGATTAGCCCGTTTGCAGAGACGACTACAGGAATAATTTCAGTCGGCAGACCACCCCACATGTCGGTCACCTCGTGAGCCAGGTCCAGATATTTTGTTTGCTTGTCTGTTTCGGCTTTCACGAGGTTCTCGTCATACGGAATGGTAATGTCGACCAAAAATATCCTTGACTGTGCCCGGTCCATCAGCACAATATCAGGCTTATTCGCAAGAATAGTCCTGTCTGTGATGATGGCTCGGTCCCAATAGAGCCTGGCGCGATCATTTTCGAGCACGGCTTCCGGCAAGTACTTGTAATACGGCAATTTCCGATCAACGAGACCGTATTTCAGAGCGAGCTCCTGGTGAAGAATTCTGGCTACTAGGTTGAGCCTGTGCAAGTACTCAGAGTTAGAAAGCGCCGAACAACCGGAGATGACATGCCTAAGTGACTCACCGGAATGGCGACAAGCTCGACAGATGTCCACGGTGCCATCCTTTAGGATGTACCTCCGATAGTTGTTGGTCTTAATAACCTGATCCTGTATTGCACAGACAAAACCCTCGGTTTCCCCGAAGAGATCACCAAAGCGTAGCCAGTGGAGGGAGGCTACTGTGTCTACGAAAGGCTCATGTAGAGCCTTGTAGAACCTCCCGTGGAGCTCCTTCTCCTTCCACACGGTCTCCCGGTCCGTACAGATCCTTAGCCAACGAGCAATGGGAAGACCCGGCAGTACAGAGCATTTCCGACCGGGAGACCGTATGGAAGGAGAAGGAGCTCCACGGGAGGTACTACAGGGCTCTACATGAGCCTCACGTAGATACAGCCGCCTCCCTCAACTGGCTACGTTTCGGTGACCTCTTCGTGGAAACCGAGGGTTTTGTCTGTGCAATACAGGATCAGGTTATTAAGACCAACAACTATCGGAGATACATCCTAAAGGATGGCACTGTCGACGTCTGTCAAGCTTGTCGCCATCCCGGGGAGTTACTCAGGCATGTCATCTCCGGTTGTTCGGCGCTTTCTAACTCTGAGTACCTGCACAGGCACAACCTAGTAGCCAGAATTCTATACCAGGAGCTCGCTCTGAAATACGGTCTCGTGGACCGAAAATTGCCGTATTACAAGTACTTGCCGGAAGCCGTGCTCGAAAATGACCGCGCCAGGCTCTACTAGGACCGGGCCATCATCACAGACAGGACTATTCTTGCGAATAAGCCTGATATTGTGCTGATGGACCGGGCACAGTCAAGGATATTTTTGATCGACATTACTATTCCGTATGACGAGAACCTCGTGAAAGCCGAAACGGATAAACGAACAAAATATCTGGACCTGGCTCACGAGGTGACCGACATGTGGGGTGGTATGCCGACCGAAATTATTCCTGTAGTCGTCTCTGCGAATGGGCTAATCCCAGTCAGCCTCTCAGGTCATCTGAGGCGACTGGGACTCCGTGACGGACCGCTCCGAGCTCAAATGCAGAAGGCGGTGCTTCTCGATACCGCCCGCATCGTCCGCCGGTTTCTTTCCCTTTCCCCCTAACCCTCGGCCGTTTGGTCTCCCCTGCCGAGGGCTCCCATCTGGTTGGATCTTATTTATTTATGTAGTTTTTGTATTTATTTTATTTTATTGATGTTTATGTATATTTATCTTTTCATTTTAATTTATAATTATATATTTATAGCACCCAACCAGGTGAAAAAATTATATAGATATCCCATAATAATAATATTCCACAACTATCACACAACGCCATCTAGTCCCAAGCTAAGCAGAGCTTGTGTTATGGGTACTAGAGACAACTGATACACATACTTATATATTTCTAAATACATAAATATTATAGATAAATTACACCCAGACACAGAACAAATGATCGTGCTCATCACACAAACATTTGTCCTGGGTGGGAATCGAACCCACGACCTCCGGCATAGCAATCAGGGTCACTAACCACTAGACCAACAGGCCAGTCGAATCTTTTAAGTTATGCAGACTAGTTCACGCATTCTTAAAAAAGCTTAAATTCGGCAGTGGATGAAGAAAGCAATTGCATAGAATACTTATTTTCTCGCTTTCGTCAACTCAACCGTTAATTTATGTTTAGACATTGTATTTTCCAACGCTGAATGGCAGCATTACATTAGTTAATTTTGCAATGGCTATGATTTAAATCGTAAATGTGTAGTGAACTGTAAAGAAGATATCATTGCTTCCCATACATGTCAGTATTACCATTTGGGTTCATATTACCGTTACAGCCTACTCCCCCATAGATTGCCTATAGAGGGGGATATTTACCATAGTTAGTCATTGGTCATACATAGGTTGTCAACCGCATTTTTTATTTTAAGTCGTTACTAGGAACATGCTGCTGCCCACCTCTTGATTTGTTTCCCTCTGCCGCCTTTTAGGACACCCACGGGATGATATCGGGTAGTGGTAATTATTACACTGCCACTCTCGTACGCCAAGCCATGCTCACTTTCGATCGCGCAATACCAACCTTACGCCCGCCAAGTAGTGATCGAATTAGATCAGAATTATGTAAACATGTCTACCTATGAAAAAACTATTTTTTCGTTTTAAACAAAACCAAAGACACTATGCAATAGATATTAGTATCAAAGACAAAGATATGCTCTTTTATTTTAAACCATAACCTGGCAATGTTTTTTAGAAAAAAAAAAAGAAATCACTCTGAACTTCCGGCGTTCCACGTGTCACTTTGATGAAGTTGCTCTGTCTTTTTTATAGAATTTTATATTTGTGTCTGGACTAAAAACGAAAGTATTATACTTTTTACATTTCTTGTAATATAGTCAACACGTAGATATATAATTTGTGGTATAAAAAGTGAAAAGTAAATTGCCAAAAGTACTTCAAATTCCGAAAGGCCTGTTTTGGCGGGCGGGTTATAAATGTGTTATTTTTCAAATTCTCATTTATTTTTAGTGTAAAATGTAAGTAAAAATAGTTTTCCTACATATTTTGAAATAACATGACGTATTTATTTCAAATTCACACGAACATATTTTAGAAATATTGTTCGAAATGTCACAGATAAAATATTATTTTATTTTTTTTTTAATTTTTTAATATTTTAATATTTTGGTATGAGTAACGAATGGAAACACATAAAACATAAAATATACATATTTCCAAACAATTTCATATAAATTTCTCCAAAAACAAAGGTGTAGAATTCAAATTAGTAGTAATTTTGTCACTAAAATTGAAGTTTATACTACTATTATGCTATACAGTGTAATTTATATACTTTATTACAATTTCTAGCAACCAAAAATAATTTTATTCGATAGTTTATACATTCAACAAGACTTCCTGTAAGTTTTATCCATAAATATTGTCTCAAAGTGAAAATATAGCAAAATTTGCAATATTGCAAAAAATTTCCTAACCTAGAAATTTTCCCGCCAAAAAGGTCCCGAGTGAACGGGAGTGTAACATGTCGCGCGCTGTCAGAGCGTAGAAGTTAACAGTAAGTCTCAATAGCATTACAATAGATAATACAACAATAAGTGTGTTTTATCTGGACTTCAGTCTAGTTCATTTGGGTCTCGTAGCGGGTGCCTTGTGCTCTACACAAAGCTATTATTAGTCATTATAAGTATCTGGATCCAAAATTAAAATGATAAAAATTAGTTGATGAGGAACAGCCTCAAATAACAGTGACAACCAAGGTGTATTTTCAGTTCTATGAGAGACACCCGAGTTATAATACAAGGTTTCGTTTGGTGTATAATTTAACATAAAGTAAAAAAGAGGAAAATATTTACATGTAATTCGTTTATAAATTATTGAGTACTCAATTAACAATTCAAAAGTAATTAAACGCTTATTATAGCGCTATTACTTTGGGTAATCAGGGTAACTCTATATTATGTGGTATATTTCCCCTTTTAGGAAAGTAGGCTATAATGTAAAAATCGATTTTCTATAGAAATCACTTCAAGAAACTGTCAATGAATAATTTTTTTATAAAAAAAAATCCTATTCAAAGGAGCATTTTCGTAGGTAAATCCCTATGTTGAACAATTTCTGCTGAACAAATATGAATTAATATTAACCATTAAACACGTATAATAAACTTTCGTATTATAGTTGGACTTTAACATCCGCAAGGCATCTTGAAGCTTCCTCTGTTAAAAGGGTATGTGGTCAAGTAGGAACTCTCTAAGCTTTCCTGTATTAAATATTTAATAATCCCGAAAATATTAAGCTCTCTGTAAATGCTAATAGTTTCCAATGTGTATTCAAGCTTAGCGGATTAAAATATAATACTCTATACATGTTTAACTCATAGATAGGATGTGTATATTCATAATAAAGGGCCCAATTTTCAATCTTCAGACGAAATTGATTTATTGACAACGTCAACAAATTAAAATTACAGATGTATTAGTATGATATATTAATTGATTCACTTTTATACTTAGTCAGGTTGTAATTTATTTGACGGATAACCAAAAAGAAAGTTTTGTTGTTGTTATCCTATGAATAAATTTTATCTGACAATTGAAAAATAAACATCTTTCTTCGATTAGTGTCTAAATGCGAATGCGTTGTCACCCGTGAGGACAAACGTGAAATGCCTCGTTTCCAGTAAAAAGGGGTCTCCGGTGTTCTAGACTCATCATACAAACACAGCAGCATTTAGCTGCTATTTTACGCTGGTATTCTGGGAATGCGTGGTACTCACCCGGTCGAGCCAACCGATTCTCGCTACAACTATACTTCTTCATCTTAAGACCTGTACGTTGAGAGGCCCTATTGAGTTCATTGAGCATAATGCTTAGGTCCTCCAGCGATTCTGCCATAAGGACTATATCGTCGGCAAATCAAAGGTGAGTGATGTTCTTCACGATTCCAAAGAGTGAATAAACAGATAGATCGACAGACAGGCAAATATTTTAAAAATGTTTACCTATGCCTCAGGAGATTATTTATTTTTGAATGCTATTAGCCTTTAAAAATAATCTTTGAATCGCATTACAGACATATGCTACCTTTATGGAATTCGACCTTGGCGTATTTTTGCAAAAGTTGCGTCGCCGAGTATTTATCAAGCTTAACTTAAAAACTGAGAACAACCTAAATGACAGCACCGTCGACATCTGTCAAGCTTGTCTTCATCCCGGCGAGAAACTTAGGCATGTCATCTCAGGTTCTCCGGCGCTTTTTAATTCTGAGCGTATAGCACAGGTACAACCTAGTAGCCAGGATCCTACATTAGGAGCTGGCTCTAAGAACGGTCTATTGGATCCGTCCTTATTATAAATACTTGCGGGAAGCCTTGCTTGTAAATCGCCGCGTCACAGTACACAGTCAAGGATATTTTGGTTCGATAATACCATGCCACATGAAGATACTCTCATGAGAGTCATAACAGTGTCGCATGTAACTCGAACAGCCGATAAATAAAAATTCACACGTAAAGCCATTAGTTTTGAGTGCCAAATGTAATCCTTATTTATATAGAACGAATTTTTGTTTTTTGATGATATTTAATGCACACATTAAAAATTGACTAAATATGCTATAATATTTTAATAAAATTAAATTTTCTTCCGTTATACTTTCAATAACAACTGTTTGAATGTAGCGAGTTAGTATCAAATTCTGAGACCTCTCTTATAGCCTGAAGCGCGAATACTGTTCCCCTTCTTTACACCGCTATTTATTTTCATTTGAAAGTAAATTACCCTCGCTTGTTTTTATTAAATACTGATATTAAAACAAATCAAAACTTAAACAAGCTCAGAGATACGTAACTTAATAATTTTGTAATAGAAGAGCTAATTGGCTACTGTTTGGCACATATGGTGTAAATGATTTCAGTTTGCTGAATTCAATGTTAAGCGTGTGTACACTTAGTTGTTATCAGCATCTTCCTGACAACTACGCATTCATAATTTAAATAAATTTGCGTTTGCCAATTCGCCCGCTAAATATATACGGGGTAAGCTCGTGTTTAGCAGTGCAAGCAATATGTTATGAATTGTAAATAAAAATCAACATGTACCAGGTAGAACTCTTTCTTACTAAGGAGTCCGCTGGGTATTCTTACCTATGAACCCATCTCTATCGCCAAATAGAAGTGTTTACACTGTGTTCCCGTCAGAAGGGTATAGAGAGTCAGAATATAGACTCTATACCTTAGAGAGTCAGAATAATAACTGGCTGTGAGGCATCCCAGTTTAGTCCCCAGAAGTGACATGCATCCGTAGCCTATTTTGTTTACAGCAAACGTCCATGCACTGCTGTAGTTATTTACCATAATGTAGAATGTGGAGTTCGTTTACCAACTCAGTTTCATGAAAAAAAATGAATGCTTTTCCCGTAATATTCATCTATTTTACGCGGAAAAATAATGATAAAATTCAATACATACAGAAAGTGTTACGACATCACAGTGTTATGACAGTTTAAGTGATATATGTGCTCCACTTGACCTCCACCGTCTTCTCGAAAAGGTTATATATAAATAACAAATTAAAATGGGTATTATATTTTTGCTACAGCTTTTAAGGATTTGTGAGTAATTTATGTGCAGACAGTTGGCCGTAAAGGAGAGATCGCCACACAAAAAATTCACAGTAACACTTGTTAGATTGCACTACTTTCTTGATATTACACTTCTTTCAGTGCTTGGGAACGACAATTAATTTTAAGTCCAGCGGAAAAAAAACACAAGAGAAATAAAATTTTTACCTGATATTATATTAATATTAATTTCTCATCATCATCATCATCATCATCATAACAGCCCTTCACAAGTCCACTGCTGAACATAGGCCTCCCCCAAGGTATGCCACAAAGCACTGTCCTGAGCCACCTGCATACATCGACTTCTTGCATGTCTTACCAGGTCGTCACTCCATCAAGTGGGGAGTTACCCTACACTTCGCCTACCGGTACTGGGCTGCCACTCGAGAACCTTTTTTCCCCAATGGTTGCCGGTTCTTGGAGCTAAAGGAATATATAGACTATCGACACTTCAGCTTACCAATTCGTTGGGCTATGTCGGTCACTCTGGTCGACCTTGAAAAGGCGTACGATCGGGTTCCCCGTGAGGTTTTGTGGTGGGCGTTAAAGATGAAAGGTGTGCCGGGGAAGTATGTGAGGTTAGTCCGTGCTATGTACAGAGCATCCCGTACATGTGTACGATCTGCCGCGGGAATTACGGGCAGTATCGATGTGGCTGTAGGGCTGCACCAAGAGTCGGCATTGAGCCCTTACCTCTTCCTACTGATTATGGACGCTTTGACGTCGGACCTGCAGGATGAGGCACCCTGGTGCATGCTCTTTGCCGATGACATCGTGCTTGTCGGGGAAGAAGGCATCGAGGTACAAAGCAGACTGACGGGGTGGCAACAGAGGCTGGAAAGTGTTGGCTTGAAGATCAGCAGATCCAAAACCGAATATCTGTGCTGTGATTTCGGCGGTCTTCCCAGTCCTGTACCTATGTCGTTGGATGGCGCTATACTGCCTACCTGCTCAGACTTCAAGTACCTCGGTTCCCTCATTCAAGGCGACGCCGAAATAGACAGAGCTGTGCAGCATAGGATTAACGCAGGGTGGATGAAATGGCGACAGGTCACAGCCACAACGTGCGATCCCCGAATGCCAATAAGGCTGAAGGGGAAAATTTACAAATCGATCATCCGACCTGTCGTCATGGATGTGAATGCTGGGCCGTCAAGAAGAAGGATGAAAATAGATTGCATGCAAATGAAATGAGAATGTTACGATGGATGTGTGGTGTGACAAAGATGGATAAGATAAGGAATGAGTATATAATAGGAAGCCTGAAAGTAGCGCCAGTGGTAGAAAAGGTGAGAGGAAGCAGATTGGCATGGTTTGGGCATGTGATGCGGAGGGATGAAAGTCATGTCACAAAACGAGTGTTGAATATGAATGTGGAGGGACACACGGGCAGAGGAAGGCCGAATAAAAGATGGATCGATTGTGTGAAGAGTGATATGAGAATGAAAGGAGTAAGTATGGAAATGACGGCTGATAGAGAGGAATGGAACAAGAAGATTTACTGCGCCGACCCCAGATAATGGGAAATGGTCTAGAGAATGATGATGTCGGTCACTCTGGTTCTACTGCGGATATCCTCATTTCTAAGTTAGTCACTCAGAGGAACCTCGAGAATAGCCCTCTCCATATCTCTTTGAGTGTTCTCGTAAGTACCAGCACTGCACGACCACGTCTCAGTTACATATATCATCACTGGCAACATGCACGGGTTGTACAACTTGGTTTTAATTTTGAGGTATACCTGACGAGAAGATGTAACGTAATTTCCCGAACGCTGCCCAGCACGATTACCCTACATCTAGAGAACTCCTCATAATCATTGCGCGCTTTACTAGATTTATATTTTTTATTTAATTTTATATTTCAGCGTTATATCCTTAATTATTTCAGTTGTGTACCATACTTACTTCTTACTCACCTCTCTCGGCACTTAGATTAGTGAGTGTAGAGTAAAAAAAAAGAAAGTTGGTAGCATAGCAAGACCACGGGTTTGAATCCCACAAGGAACAATTATTTAATAATATATAGCTATTTTTATAATATATATAGCTATAACTAGTAATTGTTCCGGGAGTAAATGTTTCTGCTTAAACAATTTATGTATGTAAAGCAGCTCCACGATATGGGAAAATACTACTGTTTGGTTTTTTAAATAGAAAAAATAAACTATACTCAAATAAAAATTACATACTGTACAGTATTTACGTCACCATCTACATATTGCAGTCATACGTCTGTAGATGGTGACGTAACCAAATGATATTTGAAACTTATTAAATTCTTGTTTTAGGGATAAAAAATAACTTATAATTTCCCCTATCATTTAGCACCTAAGTATGTAATGGTATTATTAACAAATGTGTAGTTGACCTATAAAACTAAACTACTAAAACCCTCTCAGAAATGAGAGGAGGCCTGTGCTCAGAGGAATGTTTATAAGCTGTAACTTTGACTTTGACTTTATCTACAAAATTAGTGCGAAAATCATAAATGATTAAATGATGACTAAAATGCGTATTTTTCATGAGAGTTGTCAGAAAAACATCAGCATCAACAAGCTAAATGGTTGTAACAGTAATTTAAAAACCAGACTGCCCAAAAAAAAATCATACCCTCTCTTTTTGTATTTTACGACACCTCAGTCTTAAAACATACGTAAATACATACTCTCGAAAAATAGTACCCTCTTTTTAAGGGATCGATTAAAAAGAACATTACATTACAGTAATATTTTACGCTGGTTTTCTGTGAGAGCGTGGTCCATTCCCGGTCAAGCCAATGAATTCGTGCTACAATCATATTATAGTTGTAGCGTGGCTCTAAAACTTTTAAAATAGTACCTAATACATATGTGCTTTAAAAGAATAAATTTTGTGATGGAAACATTCTAAAATAATATTAAAAAAATACCGTTACAGCCTTTACACTACTCACAATGGCATTAATATTAACAAAACGAAGATTTTCACTCTTCTAACGAAATATAGTGTTTTTAAACATGCTGAAAAGATTACTTGTAACATCCATGTCACGCATATGCCGGTAGTTATTGAGAGCACTAAGCTCGAAGTTGTTGACGAGTACGTTTATCTGTGACAAATAGTCCGAATATGTAAATATAACTTCAACCGAGAGGTCAATCGACGGATTCAGCTCGGCTGGGCAGCGTTCGGAAAATTACGACACATCTTCTCGTCAGATATACCCTCAAAACCTGAAAACTACATTGTGCAACCAATGCGTGTTGCCAGTGATGACCTATGGATCTGAGATGTGGTACTTTACTGCTGACCATATGAGGACGCTCAAGGTCGCTCAGCGAGCTATGAAAAGGGCTATGCTCGGGGTTTCTCTGCGTCATGAACTTAGAAATGTGGATATCCGCAGTAGAACCAGAATGACCGACATAGCCCAACGGATTAGTAAGTAGGCCAGTTCTATAGCTCGAAAAATCGATAACCTATAGGGAAAAAGGTTCTCGAGTGGCAGTCTCGTATCGGTAGGCGTATTGTAGCGCTGCCCCCCCCCCATTAGATGGAGTGACGACCTGGTATGACATTCAGAAAGTTGATGGATGTAGTTGGCTCGGGCCTGTGCTCTGTGGCATACCTTGGGGGAGGCCTATGTTCTAGCAGTGGACTTGTGAAGGGCTGTAATGATTATGCTGAACTGACCACTAACATATAGTATTTATTATTTTGCTTTATATATTTATTACACAACTAACAGTGTCATGGCGTCCACCACCCCATATCGTCCAGTGGTAAGAGGCGTCAAAGGGAAACTGAAACAGAATATGGGGAACAGCATTTTCATGACAACATTCAGACAAAGTAAATCTGCGGTTACCACTCCATCCGCCAAGCGTGGTAAATGTGGCAAATATTCCCCCTATTAAACATTATATGAAGGGGGCCCATGGTCAGCAGTGGACTATTAACAGATTGTGATGGATTTATTTCACGGAATGTGAAATAAATCCAAATTTGTTTGTATACCAATCAAATTAATTTAACAGTAGGTGAAGAACTGAATGGTATTTCTTTTAAACCCTTTTACCTTATTTCATGTAGATGGTAGGTAAGAGCCGGGTTAACTCAGGGGTTAAGCGCTCGCAGTAAATTTTACAGTACGCGAGCAGCCCGGGTTCGATCATCGCCGGCACCAATGAACTTGTTAATAGCTAATTTGTGCTGATTTACTACGTGCTCGGCGGTGGAAAACATCGCGAAGAAACCTGCAAGTCTGAGAAATGGGAAAAAATATTTTGAAAGGCCCATAGATTTGCCATAGTTTATAGGCTTGGCACGCGTGTAGTAACCGCAGTTTTTTTCTTTTTGTTACTAGGATTGATGCTGCCCACCTCTTGATTAATTTCCTTCTGTTACCTTTTACCACACCCACGAGATGACATGGCGTTTTGGATATTATTACTCCGCCATTTTGTGATAATTCTCAATAGCTTTACTAATTTAATATTAAAAGAACAATAAGTGCATTTTATCTGGACTTCAGTCTAGTACATTTAGGTCTTTCATTTGGTGCCTTGTGTACTGCACAAAGCTACAATTAGTCATCATAATCATCTGAATCCAAAACCAAAATGATGAAAATTAATTGATGAGGAACAGCGTCAAATGTATTAAACGCCTGAAACAGCTAACAGTGACCACCTAGGTGAATGTTCAATTATACGAGGAATACCCGAGCTTCCTACATCTTATGCGATGATGTGTTGATGATTATGAACCAATATTGAGATCACTTAACAAATATATACAAAAAATATAATACAGGATTTCGTTTTGAATATAATTTAACATAATAGTAAAATATTTACTTGAAATTCGTTTACAATAAATAAGATATTCAATTAGTATTCTCACAAGTAATTAAACATAGCTATTACTTTGGGTAATCCAAACAATTATCTACTCACTCTCGGGTATAGTGTGGATATCAACTCTCAAATTATTCGGTGACCGCTTTTAATCCACCTGATGCCACCCGGCAATTATGGTAACTATATATTATGTAATATATTATTATATTTGGTCTACGATAGGAAGAGTTTCATGCATTGCGAAGATTTTAAAGTGATTTTGAACATACGTAACAGAACAGTGGGTAGTCGCGACGTCTACACGCATATTCGGTGTGTGCTAATCATTTATATGTTTATATCTTATTTTTTACACTGTACTTTTCACTGTTTAAATGCGATAAGTACTAACTAAACTCACTTCACTCTAACGCCTGGAACCATTTTTTACTTTTTCATTAAATACCATTGTTTATGTATTCGAATCCACTATAGAAATAAACATTATATTATAATACTAGCTTGTCAGGCAGACGTTGTTCTGCCCTTTTCGACGACCCTTTGTCATGTCCTATTCAAAAATCCATAAATTCGTCAAAAATTGCGGGTCACTCATAGGCAATAAAACTATCCTATCTCTCAAGTTGGACCAAACTACACGCGGTGTGCAAATATGATTAAAATCGGTTGAGTAGTTTAGGACTCCATCGCGGACAAAGAATGAGACACGTAATTTATATATATAATACTATGTAAGCGTTCGTACCTGCAACGTGTTGTTTTCGTTTTTAGCACGTGCTTGGCTGTGATCAACATCAAGTGGAACGTGGGCTCGTTTATCATCCTTATTATATGTATGTAAGAATGCTTATATAATTAGGAAAGTATTGTTACTACAACTACATACATAATTTAGTTTCATAGTTAAAAAATTTTTTACGGGATAAGGATGACAAGGATAAGGATAGACGACCTGATGGTAAGTGCATGCTGCCCATAAAGTAAAAAAAAGTAAAGTTACAGCCTATATACGTCCCACTGCTGGGCTCAGGCCTCCCCTCATTTCTGAGAGGGGTTAGGGCAAGGAGGTGTCCGCCGCGCTGCCCAAATGCGTGTTGACGAACTTCACATGTCTTCGAAATTTTTTTTCTTATTCCTCAGACATGCAGGTTTCCTCACGATGTTTTCCTTCACCGCCGAGCACGTGGTAAATCAGCACTTAAAATTGCAATTAACAATTTCATTGGTGCCGGCGGGGATCGAACCCGGGTTACTCGCGTTCTGTTATATTTACAGAGAGCGTTAACCACTGAGCTACCACGGCTCCTGTGGCCCATAGACATCTACATTTATTGTCGATTAGAATCAAAACGCAGATTCGTTATGACCCTTGAGGACTAAGATGGAATGCCTCGTTTCCAGTAAAAATAGGTCTTCGGATCACTACACTCTTCATACGAAAGACAGCAGTATTAAACTGCTATTTTACGCTGGTATTCTGTGAGAGCGTGTTCCCTCCCCGGTCGAGCTGACCCATTCGTGCTACAGCCATAATATAGCTGCAGCGTGGCTCTACCACGTATGAAAACATGTAGTTAACAGTTTTCCTGATTGCTGCTAGAAGCCAAAGCCTATAGACTCCTGCAAATGGCTTTAGTTAAAAAGAATACAGTTTCTTTATCACCATTGAGGACTAATATAAAATGTCTCACAGCTGATAACTATATCGGAGATAAATATTAATATTGTGTACCCAAGATCGGAACACAACACTAATACTTATCAACTTGGTGTTTGAAAAAGGCGGGCTGTTTTTTTTTATAAAATATTAGCAATCCTATTAATTAACATTACTAATATTCCCTTTAACCTCTCCTGGTAAGCTGAAAATGCTTGTGTTAGGTGAGGTTCACGACATTAGTCGAATGGTGAATTCGAACCCACGACCTTTTGAGTTGGCGGTCCGCGCCCTGCAATTAGGCTACGTGGGCTGTGCGCACGTTTGTCACCATTATTCTATAAAAAAAAAACTAGTATGTTAGTATCTGTATTCTTGTATTATACGTTGTACGGTGTACGTTGTACGGTGTACGTAAATGGTGTGATAAATTTCACTTCAAATTCACTCAGGACTTTTTACGATGTAAATATAAAATGTATTAATAAATCGACCATATATAATCGCCCCCTAAAAGTCACTAAATTTGGACCCACCAAATTTAGTGACTTTTTTTACTCTAATCAAACATAACTCATTGTAAGTTTGAGTCATATTGGTTTACAAATAGAGAATTTATTCATAACTTAACTAGTGCGCCATCCTTGAACGAGTGTTTAATCCGTTCAAGACGCCATCTAACGCGTCCTTAATAGCTGCTGAACCACCGTTTCGACAGAAAAATGTAAATATGTTCCATCATTTTTACAATTTTTTTGACTGTGTGCTCATTTGTCACCTTATCCTACATAAACATAACATTAATTAGTTTTTATTGCTATCTACTAGGATTAATTTATATTCCACTAAGTTTTCGCGCATTTGTAAGAGTTTTAAACAAATTGAGAACACTATCGCCGTTAGTGTCGGACTGAACTAGAGAAAATTCTAATTAAGTTAATTACGCAGAACTGCTCCGTGCTGTGGAGCTTAGATAATAATATGAAACTTGCTCTTTAACTGTTTTATTGTATAGTGAATTTAGTGGTCACCAAAAATTGTAAAGATATTTAAATATTAAGCTTCTAAATGTCCACTTGTACTCCTCTTCCTCTTTCTCCTCCTCGTTGGTCTAGTGTTTTTCGATGTGATTGTTCGGTCCCTTGTTCGTAACCAAGTCGGGTCAATAAAAAACATTTATTGGGTTTTTCCTTCAAGAAATTCTCAATAGCTGCCCGAAGTCAGGAAGTTGGCGGTGTCTCACCCCGTATCCCGGAAATCACGATACGCCGTTGGGCCTGCGCCTTGTCTCTCTCCAGTCATGTCAGTTTACCGCCCCCTAGGTACACGAGAGTAAAGGAATAGAGACTGGTGCGCCTGTACTTGCGCATGCACTTGGGCACTATAATCCTGTCATGTGCAGATGGCTAGCCTCTGTTCAGACTGGCCGCCGTGACCGAATTTCAGTCAGGAGGACATTACTATTATTAAATGTCCATTACTTAACTCAGACCTCTTTCCTAAAGAAGAATTCCGTCTTAATAATTACGCTTTAATTACGATTTGAAGATTTTCGAAGCATGAAAACTGAAACGACTAACATACAATATTGTACAGAAGAATGAAAGTCTTAAGAATGTGAAAATATTTTGTTTTTTGGTTCTTTGAAGTCGGTTTTTACTTTTTATTAAAAGTTGTTTCTTATTACCTTAAACTTTATCCGCTAACGTTAAATGTTTTCAACCTTGTTGGTATAACTTAGTAAATTTTTTCGAAATTTTTTACGACTGTCACCACAAAACCGGTTCGCAATTGACGAAGAAGTGGCGTAACATACATAAAAAAGTTGGGTACAGTCATATTGCAACCCGGGAGGTTTGCTTAAATTTTAATCATTCTTGCAATCGATTTTGACATTACAGCCGACTTTAGTAAAAGATCCCTCTTTTACTGCTGTAATTTCTAAATCGATTTTCTATAAAAATTACTTCAACAAACTTTTCATATTATTGCTAGAATTATTATAATTTAAGCAAATATAACATTGATTAATTTTTTTATATGAAAAAAAAACCATTTTCCTACACAAAGTGGCCTAATTTCATAGGTAAATCCCTATATTGAACAATTTCTGCCCAACAAATATAATTTAATATTGATCACTTAACATGTATATTTAACTACTTTCGTACTATAGTTGGATTTTAATATCTGCAAGGCATCTTAAAGCTTCCTCCGTTAAAAGGGTATGTGGTCAAGTAGGAACTCCCTAAGCTTTCCTAGGGATCTGCTCTTATATATTTAATAATCCCGAGAGTATTTAACTCTTTGTATATGCAAATAGTTTCTAATGTTTATTAAAGCTTAGCGGTTCAAAATATAATACTTTATACATGTTTATTTACTCATAGGTATATTGTTTATATATTATGTACATTCGTAATTAAGGGCCCAATTTTCAATCTTCAGACGAAATTTATTCATATAACTTCATCAAATTAAAAATTACAGATTATTTATAAAACATGTTAATTAATTAACTTTTATATTAAGTCAGGTTATAATTTATTTGACGGATAACGAAAAAAACAATAAAGAATGAAACAAAGCTTGATCCTAAACCAGCAGCATCTATCGACTTCCTGCATGTCTTATCAGGTCGTCACTGCATCTAATGTGGGGCAGTCCCACACTTCGCCTACCGGTACGTGGCTGCCACTCGAGAACCTTTCTTCGCCCATCGATTATCTATTCTTACTTTTCATATATCGGGACATTGCCACTTTAGCTTACTAATCCGTTGGGATACGTCGCTTACTCTGGTTCTACTGCAGATATTTTCATTTCTATGTTTATCACGCAGAGAAACCCCGAGCATAGCGCTCTCTGCAGCTCGCAAAGCGACGTAGAGCTTCCTCATCGGCCAGCAGTGAAGGACCACGTCTCAGATTTATTAGTCATCACTGACAACACGCGCTGGTTGTACGAATTTATTTTCAAGTTTTGAGGTATACTCGAAGAGAAGATGTGCTGTAATCTTCCAAACGCTGCCCAGCCGAGTTGAAGACCTCTCGGTCGAAGTTGGGCTTACTTAGTCGGACTATTTGCCCCAGGCAAACATACTCGTCAACAATTTCAAACCTAGTACACTCAACAAGAGAGACAGACAAATATTTAAAAAAAGTTTATTTATGCCATGATGGCATTCAAATTAATCTCCTAAGCTTTAAGGTATATCAATATTACGGACAGACACCAAAATCTTACTTATATATTCAGAGTAATACTACGAGTATTATTACTCTGAATATATAAGTAAAATAATTTGATACGATAATTATTTTCTAATTAAATTCCACACGACAACCGCTAAAATTTATAAAATAATTAAGGTTATCAAAATAACAGGTTCATTAACGTAAATCTAACCAAACACATGCTACCTTTACAAAATTCGACCTCGGCGTATTTTTGCGAACGTTGCGTCGCCAAGAATTAATTAAGCTTAATTTAAAACTGAAAAGGGCGTAGTAAGGGCTTTAGATTTTTTTTATTAATTAATTAGGGAGTATAGTATGTTATGCGACACAAAATCATCAACATTATCATCATTAATAAAAATAATAAATTACGACCTAAAAAAATATAAGTTAATCGTAAATCCTAAATCTCATCGACATCTGTCAAGCTTCTCATCATACCGGCGAGTTACTTAGGTATGTTATCTCCAGTTTTTCGGCACTTTTTAACTCTGAGTATTTGCATAGACACAAACTAGTAGCCAGGATCCTACATTGGGAGCTGGCTTTAAGAACGGTCTCTTGAATCGAAATCTGTCTAATTGTAAATACTCGCCGGGAGCCGCGCTCGTAAATGGCCAAACTTTATAGAGATCGCGCCGAACGAGACAGGACTATTCTTGCGAATAAGTCTGATACTGTTTTAGTACACTAAACACGTAAAGCATATTTTGGTTCGGTAATACCATTCCACGTGAAGATAACCTCATGAAAGCCACAACAGACAAGAAAGCAAAGTATCAGGACCTGGATCAGGAAGTAAGAATCATGTGGAATTGTATGCCGACAGTAATTTACGTGGTAGAGCCATGCTGCAGTTATATTAGTAGTATAGTTGTAGCACGAATGCGTCGGCTCGACCGGGGAAGGACCACGCTCTACAGAATACCAGTGTCAAATAGTAGCTTAATGCTGCTGTGTTTCGTATGGTGAGTGTAGAGAACTGGAGACCCTTTTTACTAGGAATGAGGCATTCCACCTAAGTCCTAACGGATAAAAACGCATCTGCATTTTGATTCGTAATCGAGGATAGATGTGGATGTCTATGGGCCACAAAAACCACTTACCATCAGGTGGACTGTGTGCTCGTTCGTTATCATATCTTATAAAAAAAAACAAAAAGGCTGGCTAATGAGTTATCTTAATTCACCAATCGATCAACCTAGGGAAGTTGTACAATGCTGCAAAGTTCGGTCCCAAAATTATTTTCGCTGACCAAATTAAATCATAAATTAGATTTTCCATCAATCGACTTTAATGCACTTGATTCGCGTAATATAGTGTAAATTTCAACAAAAAAAATTATATTTGTAGTAGTAATTGAATTCGTAATAATAATTTAATATTTGCAACTTCAAAGAAAATCTCTTTTTGCCTTTAAAGCTGTAGCTGTACTACCTTTAAGCTGTGTATACAATAGTCTGGAGCGTTTATAAAAGTTTCATGAACTGTCCACTATAAATCGTCTCACAGATGAAAGTATGTTTCAAACAAAATTATACAGCGTTTTGTGTCCGGAGAGATCCCTAGGTGACATGAATAGCAGTTGCAGTCAGTTCTCAAACAGCCAATCACTTGAACAAAAATTCACACCAAAAGTCACGAGTTTTGAGTTCCAAATGGTATCTTTATTTGTATAAAACGATTTTTTGCATTTTGATTACATTAAATGCGCACATTAAAAAAATTACTAATTATACTATAATATTTTATAAAATTAAATTTTATTCCGTAACATTTCCAATAATAATTGTTTGAATGTAGCAAGTTAGTATCAAATTCTGAGACCCCTTTTATAGCCTGAAGCGCGATTGTTGTTCCCCTTCTATTACACTGCTATTTTATATTTTAATTTGAAGGCGAACCGCTTTCGCAAACCGCTGTTTTTATTAAATATTGATATGAAAACAAATCAAGACTCAAACAAGCTCAAAGATGCGTAACTTAATAATATTATAATAGAAGTGCTAATTGGCTACTGTTTGGAACATATGGTGTAAATGTTTTCAGTTTGCAGAATTCTACGTTAAACGCGCGTATACTTTATATGTTAGCATCTTCTTGATAACAACGCAATCATAATATAAACAAAATTTACATTTGCCAACCCGCCCCCCAAAAATATACGGGTTACGCCAATTTTCAACAGTGCAACCAATATGCTATGAATTTTAAATAAAAATCTACATAGTACTAGGAGGTAGGTAGAACTTATTTCTTACCTAGGAGTCCGTCTGGGTATTATTATACCTATTTACCTATTTCTGTCGCCAAATAGTTCCAGTCTAAAGGGTATAGAGAGTAAGAATAATAGCAGGCTGTGAGGCAGGAGAGACAGAGGTGACTCGCATTCGTACCTTTTTGTTTACGCCAGATGTCCACGCACTGCAGTAGCTATTTACCTTCCTTCTATTTGCCTACACCTTGACTGTGGTGTTCGTTTATCATCTCAGTTCCATATAAAAATTTAATTCTTCTCCTTCAATATCCGTCCATCTTACGCGGCAAAACAACAATTCGACACAAAACTTAATTCATACAAAAAGTGTTACGACATTATATTGTTACATTTATAGTAATATATGGGCTCCACTTGACCTCCACCGTCTTCTCATCAAAGGTCGTATATAATTAAAAAATTAAAATGGGTATGATATTTTTGCTATTGCTTTTAAGGATTTAATTAATATAACATAACATAAACACTCACGCCTGTCACCCAGATGGGTAGGCAGAGACTACGGACTTCCATTTGGCACGATCCTGACATACCTCTTTCGCCTCCTTTACATCCATATATCTACGCATACATGCTCGTCGGTTAAGGGTACTTTTAACGTGGCCCATTTTCAAAATATCGCCAATTTGGTCGATAAACATTTTTCTAAGGCGTCCCTTCCCGACTCTGCCGTTCACATCTGCCATATAAATTTGCTTTGTCACTCTTTCCTCATTCATTCTTTCTACGTGACCAAACCACCGAAGCATTCCTTTCTTAATCCTGGTCACAATATCATCCTGCATACCACATTTGCCTCTTATCACGCAATTTCTCACCCTGGCATTCAATCAGTTTCAACCCTAGCATACCTAAGCATTATATATATATATATATATATATATATGTGCAGAGAGTTGGCCGTAAGGGAGTGATCGCCACTTAAAAGATCCACAGTCACACTTCTAAGATTGCACCACTTTCTTGATACTACGTTATTTTGGAGTGCTTGGGAATCGCTCGAAATCCAGCGAAAAAAAAAACAGAAATTAGTTAAAATGATACCTTATATTATTTTCTTTAAAGTTTAAAGTTTCAAAGAGTTTACGTTACCCAGTTTGGCTTTAAGAATCTCAAAAATAAAATAATATAAAATAATATTTTTTTTACAAATTATGTGTGGCCCCGGGTGATTAGGGGAGACTACCATAATATCGTCGGTATGAGAAGGCTATACATTGTAAAGTATAATATCGAAACTTATATTATTATAACTTGCAGAATGTTGCTTTATTTATGGTAATTTTATTCTAACCATGTTTTAGTAATAATTACACATTTTAAATTCGTATGTTAAATGTACACCAATGAATAACTGTCTTCTCACAAAAGACTGGATTGCCACTTTGGCCGCTGTTAGAAGGTAAAATGACTATCTACACGGTTTCTATAACGAGTATAGAAATACTTTGCAAATAAAATAATGACAAAAAAGGATCCATGAGATCATTTTATTCATTCGGCGAAGAAAAAGAAGAAACTCGCAAATCGCATTGAAACCATGCAAAAAATATTTAAAAAAGTTAACTGAAAGTATATCCGATTAAAATGATGAAAAAGGGAAGTGGACAACAGTATAGGCAGTGGAGAAAATTATAATAAAACACAACTCTGCTTGCTGCTGCAAGACTGGCTTGCGATTTATGCCAACATGAAAATTACAGTTTGATGATAAGTGTTCACTTTATGGATATAAAATAAGAATGAGCTAATGCTCATAACTTTAAAGAAAAAAGGTGGTTAAAATGCAAATTAACAAACAGGCAATCCATCCCTTGCTAATATGGCCGGGCACTACGGGAGAGAAGGCCAACCGTGACTGAAAAAAAATATAGAAATAATTTAATTGGATTATTAAAAAAAAAATACGGCCGACTCCTCGGGACTTGCCCTCGACTTTTTGGCCTAAAATATGTCCAGAATAGCAAATAGGATACTCGGCCTGCACAGTGATGCTTAGGCATGTAAATTTCTTTCTTAAAATTATTCTCAGTCATGCCAGTTAGCTTGAGCAGTATTTCTAGGCGTCGCACTTGTTTTTACGAAACAAAAATAGAATTTTGTTTTTAAAATATAAATTAAATTGATAAAACCATCCATACTAACTTGTCTTTTGTAAAAAAATCACAAATTTGTAAACACAGTCTTCGTCAACCTAGCTTATTTGTACTACCAAAGGTACGAACAAACTACGCAAAAAAAGCATTACCTATGAAGGAACACAGATTTATAATAAATTACCATGTAATCATCATTGCTGTGTTGGTCCATACTTTAACGTATGGTAGTGAAAGTTGGCTGTGGCAGAAGAAGCACGAGAGTAGAATAAACGCAGTAGAAATGCGGTCGTTGAGGAGTATTTTAGGGCTGAATCTGAATGACAGGGTAAGAAATTGTGTAATAAGAGAAGAGTGTGGTTTGCAAGATGATGTGGTGACCAGGATTAAGAAAGAAATGCTTCGGTGGTTTGGTCATGTGGAAAAAATGAATGAGGAAAGAGTGACAAAGAAAATTTACGGTGCAGAAGTGAATGGCAGAGTCGGAAAGGGACGTCCTAGGCGAAAATTTATCGACCAAATTGGCGATTTGTTCAAAACGGGCCAAATTAGGACTACCCTTAACCGACGAGCATGTATGCGTAGGTGTATGGATGTGAAGGAGGCAAGAGAGGTGTGTCAGGATCGTGCCAAATGGAAGTCTGTAGTCTCTGCCTACCCCTCTGGGTGACAGGCGTGAGTGTTTATGTGTGTATGTGTGTACCTTGTAATATAAAAATGTAAGCTCATTTAGTAGTTTTAAGTCTTAGCTGTCACAATATATAATTGAACATTTTTCACCATTAAATTGAGGCTGTGAAGCTACTGACTGAGTGTTCGGCGACCATTAAAATAAGTATACTAAAATGCTAATATTATTTTCATGTAGGTAAGTGGCATGGTTTGTCTTTTTTGAAAATAAATTTCTTTAAACTTATTAAGTAAAAAAATTTTAAAAGTTTATAAAATAAATGTGTTAATTTCGAATTATATTTTTGTAAAACAGCAATGATATTAACCTTACTAATATTTCCGTTCACCACTCCAGTTAAGCTTTAAATACTTGTGATATTAATGGTTCACGAGCATGAAAGTAGTCGAATAACGTAAACGCAGCCACGACATTTGAAATTAGGAATAAGGGTGAAACACTTGCAAACAGCCCTCTTGATGGTAAGTGGATGTTGTGGTCCATAGACATTTACACTTGTCACCCGTGAGGGTTAAGATTCTTCATTTCTAGTAAATAGGGTCTTATAATGAATTCAATAAAAAACATATACAAAATGATTATAATCATTATCAGCATAGCCCTTTACAAGCCCATTGTTGAACATGGGCCTTCCTCAAGGATTGCCACAAAACGCAGTCCTGAGTCACATGCGTCCAGTTACTTCCCATATGTCTTCATTTTGTCCCTTCATTTGGTAGGGGAAGGGAGAATTTCTTCGCTTACTGTTATGAACCTGGAATTCGAGAACCTTTCATCCGAGTGGATTGTCCTTTCTTTGAGCTGTATGGCTGGCCCAATGCTCCCTTAGTTTACTGAACCTTTGGGCTATACCGGGTACTCTGGTTCTACTACAGATATCTAATATAAAATGATAAAATTCTGTAAAAATGTGTCGAGCATTTTCAATAATAGTAGGTATTTCAATATCAGTTAGTATTACGAGCCTCGACTTTCAATCATCAGGTTACTTTGCGTATTTTTTCTGAGATTGGCATATAATAAGGAAAAATATAACATCCCCATCCCATCATCATTTAAAATAGCCTTACTGTTAATAAGTTTACTAACAACTTTTTTATAGAATAGCGTTGATAAAGGATCGCACAGTTCACCTGATGTTAAGTGAATGCTGGGGCACATACAGAAAAATACTAAAACTCTACTCAATTTTAAGATGTATTTAAGTCACATGGTGGCACAGTCAGTTTGACTTAAAGCGATAAAGACTAGTAGACATCGAATAGTATCGGCAATGCCCCTCCTAAGGATTAAGATAGTACCAGTAAAAACTGTCTCTGGTTCAATACAGTCGATATACGAAACACCTGCATCAAAATGAAATTTACGCTGGTATTCTCTGAGAGCGTAACCTTTCTCCGGTCGAATTGACACAATCTTACTAACACCTTTATATGGCTGCAACGTAGTTCTGGCACGTTACATATTTTTTGATGAGGGCTGTCTATTTTTTTTAACTTATTATAAGCCTGTACTGAACTACAGTTTTGACTGATGGTAGGTGAGTGGTTGTGCTGTCTTAAGTGGTAAATCCCACTGTTTTAACATTACAGAGCGTATTCTCTCTCTCTTTTTAAGACATTCACATTGTGATTGAATAGGAATAATGACATACGCTGGAAAAAAACCATCTAGTTTGAATGTATGGAATGTTCACATCAAACTTGTAGAGACCTGCTGATCGTCTGGGTTTCAATGGTAGAAAAGGTAGGGAGGAATCATCAAATTCCTGTGCACACTCTCCATTATGTATCCTCCCACATATGGTATTAAGTTATAGTATATAAAAATTGATGTAAAATAAAAAGTGCGTTGTAAGGGTATAACGGTATAAGCTTAAAATACATAATTTAGTAGAACAACTCCCGTGACAAGATCATCTAACGCAGACAGAACAATGATAGGATTTTCGCTACAGTCTATTGTGTATTGTTTCAATTTGTGTTTGACAGAATCAATTTATTCAAATAGAGGCCACCGCTTTTTTGAAAAGAAAATGGTACGGAACTTTTATCGTGAACTCACGAATAAAAAGAAATGGATAGACATAAATGTTTTAGAGCTCTCATATAGTCATCATTCAATATTTTTTTAATATGATTCAAGCCTTAGGATTTTATCCTCTATAGTGGAGGCAGATTATATTTATATAAATTTCACAACGATGAACATCCGGACCTGGAAAAATTACCTGCAGTCCATACGAGTACTTGATCCGTGCGGGAGTCGAACCCGCGTTTCTCATCGCCGCAACTCAATAATAATCTACTTCGACACGCAGCCGTCATAATTCAAGATATATAATTATTAAAGTAGAATAATTCATATTAAAAGCTACTTTAAAAAGTAAAAGTAAAGTTACAGCCTATATACGTCCCACTGCTGGGCTCAGGCCTCCCCTCATTTCTGAGAGGGTTTTAGGGCAAGGAAGTGTCCGCCGCGCTGCCCAAATGCGTGTTGACGAACTTCACATGTCTTCGAAATATTTTTTTTTCTTATTCCTCAGACATGCAGGTTTCTTCACGATGTTTTCCTTCACCGCCGAGCACGTGGTAAATCAGCACTTAAAATTGCAATTAACAATTTCATTGGTGCCGGCGGGGATCAAACCCGGGTTACTCGCGTTCTGTTATATTTACAGCGAGCGTTAACCACTGAGCTACCACGGCTCTGCTACTTTAAAGCTACTTTAAAACTGGTAAATTTTTGATGTCATAACATGCAACCAATATACCTACATAGCGTAACGGTTTAATAAGCTGAAGTGTTAAATAGAGGTGTTATAAATAGCTCAATTAATAAGACAAGAGACAACCAATGAGATTGGATGTTTCTCTAATGACAGCCTTGTATCAGTAAGGATTGTATGGTTGCTGTCTAAATGAGGTAACGACCTGATATGATACGCAGAAAATCGATGTAGTTGGCTCAGGATTGTATTTGTGGCGTAACTTTAGGGAATCCTATGTTTAGCACTGGACTTGCGAGGGGTTGTGATATTGATGGCAATGATGATGAAGCAACAAAAAATAAATAAAAGCAGTAACGAAATGTTACCATCGCACCGTCTACTAATGTGTCATACCTGTTCAGTCTATTATATGTCTACAGCTAAACATAGGCATCCCCTTGTATGGGGGAGTTTAGCCATAGTTGTCACGCTTGGCAGATGGGTTGGCAACCGCAGGTTCTTTACGTTGTTAATTAGAAGACGCTGCTGCCTACCTCCTGGTTTGTTTCATTCTGTCGCCTCGAACGGCACTCACAAGACAATATGAGGCTGTGGATATTCCTACACCGCAACTATACGGCAAAATGGTCCTATAATGGTAAACAATTGTTTTTTATTATTTATTTTTATCAAAAAAAAAAACAGTTAATATTGGTTTTCCTAAGAGGTAATATATTATCTTGTTTTATATCTCTGAGAGCTGATATTAAATATTTCCAACAGGTCGAAAAAGTAGTATGCATTTCTAACGTAGAAATGTACACAGCCATGATTTTTTTGTCTTTTCATTGTTAAAAGATAACAGCAAAAGCGGCGTGTCCTAGCAGTCTCAATGAATATAATATAATATGCACTGTCCCATGAGAAGCGAGACTCGGAACAAAAATTCTTTTTTACTTTACAAAGTTTTCGTGTATAAAGAGATTGTTATTACAAACGAGTCGTTTTGTTCATCATCCTTATCATTACAGTTCACTAAAGTCTACTGCTGAACATAGGCCTCCCATATAGATTGACTCATAGAGACAATTTATTTGCCATAGTCGCTACGCTTGGCAGACAGGTTGGCAATCACAGTCTTTTTATTATTTACAGTTGTTACAGAAAGTAGCTGCTGCTCATATCTTGCCAAAAAATCGTTGCCATCTCTTTTTTAAATTTGCAGATGCAATATATAAATGTTATATATGCTTTGTCACTTCGAAAATTAAAACAAAATTACCGACACCTTAATGTTAAAATACTCCTTCTGGGACAGTCGGATAAAAAGAACATCGAATTCATCCTGTAACTTTAAAGGTGATTGAAAGACATTTTAATAAATAAACCTCCGATAGACAGCACAACTATATAAGCATGACTGGACTTATGTATGTCGAGTCTAAGAATTCATGGTAATGAAAACGATTGTATGTATATTGAATAGATATAACGAAAGAAGGAAGTACTCGATTAAGAGAATAAAGAACGATTGAATAGTATCACCGTAACGAATATAATTCGATTTACGAGTTAAGGATTGAAGAGGGTCTGTAATGACAGATGAAAACGTCGACGTACAAAACAGAACTTAAAGGCGACAGTACACGAATGTAAAAGATATCAGTGACGATCACAGAAAGCTCTTTGTATTTCCCACTAGAATACTATCCATTTATATATTTGCCGCCTTTTTAAATAGTTCGAAAATTGCTAATTGCAATTTCGCTATTTTTATTGGCGTTATTCTTAATTTTTAAATATTATATCTATGCCCTAAGTCCCGAGCTCGCATCGCTCGATCTTACACTCAATAAAAACCAAAATAAAAAAATTATAAACAAACATTTTTCAATGTTTCTTTTTTAATATCCTTTTTTTGTAGATTATGAAAAAAACATTGCAACTTCACTAGATTATTTAAAAAAAATATCAAAAATTATACGTGAATAAGTGCATTTTCATGAACATTTAAAGCCTTGAAACCAATATAAGTGTTCATTTATTTTTTTCTTGTAATTATTTTCGTAAATAATGAAGATTCAAAAAATCATCGAAATCGGATAAATACATTTATTTATTTTATTTATTGTAATAGAACCAACAGCATTTTGTAACATTATAAAGTTAGTAAGTATTTACATTTTCTACTGCCAATTACAGGTTAATACTATTAATACATACATACATTTTGTTACATATACTTAAACAAAGAAAATTTTCTAACCTACTTACCTGGTTATTACAATTAAATCCAATTTTTAGCCACAGTCTATCTACAACTTACGGGGCAATCTTGTGCGGTGCGGGGCGAGACGCGGGCGGAGCGCTCCTAAACAGCCGTTAGTCCATCGATAATATACTTTATAGTGCAGTTAGTAAGCATGGGCGTTTTCAGTTTTTAGCTGCAACGCTTACATAACCGATATTTCGTTTTCATATCGTTATTGGAAACCGTTTTCAGATATCGATATCAGTAGTAACGGATTCATCAGACGAACTACTGAATGCGTAAACGACAACCGAAACATTACCGCAAACTATGGCTTTGAAATTCTGGTTTCTGATCTGTAACCTTTTTGTGTGACTAAAATTGGTGGGGTAAACACTACGTACGTACCGGGTCATTTGGTCGAGCATTCCATAGATAATGATCATTCAAATCGCAAACGCAGAACATTACATTCCATAAAGTATATAGTAATATAATTACAATTACAAGATTACAACGGTCTTTCGTTCAAATACAAATTTATATATATATATATATATATATATATATATATATATATATATATATATATATATATATATATATATATATATATTTTGATTTTATTTAAGACAGTTACCAAGGTACGCGTATTTCTACACTAATATTATAAAGAGGAAAGATTTGTTTGTTTGTTTGTTTTAGTTGAATAGGCTCTGAAACTACTGCACCGATTTGAAAAATTCTTTCACCATTAGAATCCTACATTATTGCTGATGAACATAGGCGATAGAACGTTTTAAAAAATTTAGGGATCCGTATGAAAACTTCGTTAATGTAACCCAAGGTGTGAAAAAAATACCAAAAAAAAACATTATATCGCGTACAATGCGGAAACTATTGACAATAGAACAAAGTGATGTGCTACAGTTTTATGGAGGAGATCAATATCTACATAAAAGTCTGCAATACCATATGTCTAACTATTATAGTTATCTCACAATAACTACTTTTCATCATACTTATCTTTATCTATAAACATAAACACTCACGCCTGTCACCCAGAGGGCTAGGCAGAGACTACAGACTTCCATTTGGCACGATCCTGACACACCTCTCTTGCCTCCTTCACATCCATACACCTACGCATACATGCTCGTCGGTTAAGGGTACTCCTAATTTGGCCCGTTTTCAATAAATCGCCAATTTGGTCGATACATTTTCGCCTAGGACGTCCCTTTCCGACTCTGCCATTCACTTCTGCACCATAAATTTTCTTTGTCACTCTTTCCTCACTCATTTTATCCACATGACCAAACCACCGAAGCATTTCTTTCTTAATCCTGGTCACCACATCATCTTGCAACCCACACTCTTCTCTTATTACACAATTCCTTACCCTGTCATTCAGATTCAGCCCTAACATACTCCTTAACGACCGCATTTCTACTGCGTTTATTCTACTCTCGTGCTTCTTCTGCCACACCCAACTTTCACTACCATACGTTAAAGTAGGGACCAACACAGCATTGTGAATTGCCATACGTGCCTTTTTCGACACATTTTGACTCTTCACAATAGAGTGCAAGGCCCCATTAACTCTATTTCCCGCATTCACTCGTCGTTCTATATCCTTATCATATCTCCCATCCCTGCTAAATACGCAGCACAAATATACAAACTCATCTACTTGCTCGATCAACTCACCTTCTATTCTTATTTCACAAATCGTTTTACTTTCTTCTCTTTCAAAAACCATAACCTTCGTCTTACTTGCGTTCACTTTCATACCCCTTTCTTTTAATGATCCGTTCATTAATGTAACCATCATTTGCAACTCGGCCGCCGACGACGCAAGAATAACTTGATCATCGGCGTACAAAAGGCATTTGACGGTTAACTCACCCATTCTTAATCCGCATTCTTCAACTTTCAAATTTGAAAATTATCTATACTTATATATAATATTATAATATTATAAAGAGGAAAGATGTTTTTGTTAGTTTGTTTGTACCAAATAAGTCCGAAACTACTGGACCGATTTTAATCAATAGAATGCTAAATTATAGAGAGGGGGGGGGGGGAGGGTGAGTGGATAAAATTTAAATTTTTTGTATAACGTGCATATACGCGGGTGAAACCGCGGGGTACAGCTAGTCTTTTAGAAAGAGCGAGTGCATTTCAATAATAGCGCCATCTACGAGTACTACATTCTATAGGTAAAGTTATTTTATCAAATAAAAATTGATTGCTACTCTCAAGGTGGTACGTAAAGTAGATTCTAGATGGCATAAACCCAAAAAAATAATATTCTCTTAGTATTTTTTAGAAATGTAACCTCCACACTAGGATTATCTCCTATATCGTGTGGGCAGTTTACAATCATAAGTTGCACAAGGACAAACATCCTGACCCGGAACTATTATTTATAGGCCATACAAATACTTGTACCGTGCTGGATTCGAACTCGCGGCTTTAGCGTTGTAATTCAATAGTTAAGTCGCTGCACCACGGAGCCGTCAAATTTTATAATTTAGTTAAATTTAGTTTATGTTAAATGACAATTTGTAAATGTTCTTTTTAATAAATTTTTGTTGACATAATATAAAACTGTGGTTTAATTAATTAAGATCGAAGAAGATGATGCACTGTAACACGTGTAAATAATTTTATGTAAATAAATGAACGATATACACAATCTATGCTATTTAAAAGTCAATGATGAATAATTGAAATGTTTACCTGTAATATAAATGTTTCATTTCTGTCGAGACTCTTCTCGACACGCATTGTTTTTTGTCTTTAAAGAAGTTGCTGCCTTTCTCCCGATTCATTACTTTCTGTAGCATTTTACGACATCCACGAGATGATATGGGGTAGTGGAGTATTCTTACACCGCCACGTGGAAACCTTACGGGTGCTGGCTTTTGAAAGTCTGTTGCTATAATGCTTATCTATATACTACATTCTTATATGAGTAACAAACTTTATTAAACTAAGATCTGCATAAACGACTACATATGTGTGCTTAAATTTTGCTAATAAGAACACAGCTGCATGTGCACCGAGGAACAGGAAACTAATTTCTTAACTGAGATTAAAGTACAAAGCTTTGCTGACAATATACGATACTTGCGAAAATTTGAATTAAAATTTGTTGAGGAATAATAAACAACAGTAAATTAATCTATTAATATGTACCTTCCAATTTCGACTATCGGTTTACATTTAATAAATTCCATCCATTTAATTAAATGTTGAAGGAAATATATTAATACAAATTAAAAAAGAATTTTAAATTACTTTTTGATTATATGTTTACAAAGGAGATATTAAAGATACACTTCATAAATATTTTTACACAATAATTAAAATGTTTTTCTTACTCTTTTTATGACTATTTTTATTACATTTATAATGTAAATTTGAGTTTTAAATAATTCTATTTCACGTAACTTAAAAAAATAAGTAGATTTCTTTATACGTCTCACTGCTAGGCACAAATCTCTATGTGAAAAGAATTTTAAAACATAAAAAGGTCCCAATACGTGTCGGCAGACAAATATTTAAAATTTAGTTCGTCATAGAGATTCTATATTAGCAGCAGTGGTAAAATATAATTCAAAACATCCCCAGGATAAACTGAATACCCATCATTTGGATATGGCTGGTACGAAATCGCCCGTATTTGTCTCTGAATTCTTAAGCTTTTTAAACAAATCCTCACTTACAGCTACGAGAATATTTGCTAAAGAAAAATCCTGCAAATTCGAACGGATTAATAACTGAACTAATTTCCAACGGCCTTACATGCTTTCCGAGGCACGGGGATGAGGCATAGTCAACATTCTAACTGCAAGCAGCTACTGAGAATTGCTTGACGCAAAAATTTAATGAACTGATTTTTTTTTCGCCCGACTCGGGATTCAAACGCAGAACAGCCGTTGCGTTTACAATCAATAGACCAACAAGGCAATCGTGTGTATATAATATGTTTCACTAAAATGCATAAACCATTAGAAAGTAGAGGAGGCCAGTGCCCATCGGTACGTTATATAGGCTGCAGCTTTACTTTTATAGTATAATAATATAATCATGTTCTTAAGATCAAACCACAATCTTTGCTCCTAGAATTTATTCTAAATTCTACGCTCAAACTAACTTTGTAGACAACTTATTAAAACAATTTTCGGGATTGAATTGGTTTCAGATTGACGGTTAACGGGTTGTACAAACTACCATCAGTTGTTCAAGTAAGCGGCGCGGAAAAGTTTTGAATACAGTTACAATTCAACATTGATATGATTGATTACTATATATACAGTATTTGGTTCATTTAATTATGTATATTTTTTTTAAATTATAGCGACAAACGAGCCAACAATAGACTTTATGATAAGAGGCTTATCATCGTCATTTTCATGACAGCCCATCACAAGTCACTGCAGAAAATCGGCCTCCGCCAAGGAATGCCAGAAAGCACGATTCTGAACCAACTACCAGGTCCTCACTCCATGTAGTCCCTAGGAAACCTGTCTTCCCATTGAATTCGGTTCTTCTATGTAAAAAAAATATATTATGATTTTTAAAGGATAAAACCTTTCCAAAAATAATTGATTTGCCGCCTTTTTAAATCAATGTTTCCACCAAAAATCAAAGTGCGAAAAAAGGGCCAAGTTTGATATAATCGATGTCCAGGGTTGTCGATTTCACCGATCAAAGGATTTGGACCCGTTGTGGGTGCTTCGGACGTGGATTGTATCGAACTTGGCCCTATTTTCTCATTTATATTTTTTGTGGGATAAAATTTAACACCTTTAACACATCTTCCCGTCGCCTGTTTAGTGGTTTTATATCTGTTATAAATATGAAATGGTTATACCGCAATGTATAGGAGAACCTGTTCCTAGTAACCTCTTAGACACTTACTTATCCACTTTTTATTTTATACTATCTTTTAATTTTTATGTAGTTATAAATACACGAATTTTGAATGTTTTGTTTTGTATTATGTAGTTTAAAGGGAAACCCTATTAAAATGACGTCAAACAGCTCACAATAATGACAATATTATGAGAAAGAAATACTGGTATGATATAAATGCTATCAAGAAAATATTTGTTTTAACTGTTTGAATATTATTTTGTGATGTAGAAACTAATTTCATAAATTATATAGTTCATAACTTAGAGAAAAAATAAGGATTTTAATTATGTTTATTTCAAGGCTCTCTTTATTTCTGCAAATAATGGCAGATAGATATAAACATACATTAATGCGAGAGGAGGCAGGCAGTCTCAAGGGCCGTCTGCTGTAGAGTATTGTTTAATGATGTGTAACGAGCGTGTTCAGTCTCCGGGTATTTGCATGTGCATGAAATGAAACCAACACGTGGTGTGTCGGGTTGACTGAAACGATGGTGTTTGATGTAACGTGACTTTTGAATTTTTTACATGCTAGATTTGCGCCGAATTGAAAGGGTTTGAGTGAAACGAGAGCAGAGCTACAAAATAGTTACAACAGTACGTTTTGTAAATATTTTTTGCATGGCTGAATATTTAGATATATACTCATATATACAAACTTCGATAAAACTTGAAACTCGATGGAATCGTGGTATAATATTGAAAAACAGTGCGTTTTACAAAAATTTACGTTTTGGATTAGTGTTAAGTTTGTGATGTTTAAAAACGATATTCAAATATTGCTGGTGGTGCATACTTACAATCGAATAGCATCCGTTGTTTTTTATGTCCTCTTTTTTACATATTATCTCTAGCGTATAGTTTCTTCTCAGCCAGTATATTAATTTATACAAAAAAATGAAAATTGAATTTGTATCATTAACAACATGTATATAATCTAAGATAGACCAGGTCGTCACTCCATATAGTGGGGGTTACCCTGCACTTCATATACTGGTACAAGGCTGTCACTCGAGAACCTTTCTTTCCCATCGCTTGTCGATTCTTCGAGCTATATACCAGGCCTATTACTTACTGATCCGTTGAGGTAGTTAAATACTCCGGTTTTACTGTAAGTGACCTCACTTTAAAGTTGATCACGTAAAGAAAACACCAAGAATAGTCCTTCTTATAGCTCAGTGAGCAACCTTGAGCTACTTTAAAACACCCAGCAGTGAAAAACCACATCTCAGTTTCATAGGACATCACTGACAACGTCTTTCATTTCTCTTCTTCTACATCTTTAATTCGTCTTTCAATAATGACATTGTTGTAGGTGAATATAAATTATATTTTAATATCCTTGTAATTTTTAGACACAAGACTATAATGTAAAACACTGTATCATGCGCTAAGTAGCTAATGGTTGGCGTGTAAGTATCTTCATATCAGGTGACAGAAGGAAATTGAAACCGGATATAAGAAGCAGCATATTTTTGATTACAACTCAAATTAACACTCTCACTGATCGGTTTTCAGACTCAATAGTAAGACAATAGCAATAACCTATATTTACACGGTACACGGTACACGGGGCAGCGAAAGGGTTAATATAAAACTGCGATTGCTAACCTGCCTTTTAAGCATGGCGTCATGGCAAAATCCGCCCTGTAAGGTAATCTATCCGTAGGACATGTGTTCAGCTATAGACTTTTGTGAGACATAATATATGAATGAAAAAATCAATTGTAGGTGAAAGGGAAACTGCTAATAAATAATTTTATGCTTTCTTTCGCGGTAATAAGAAGCAAGTGGCACAATAGGGTAGCACAAAACGGGGTTAAAGCTGAAAATTGGATTGACTGAGAAGGACTCAACACTTTTTATTTACTTGTAATAAAAGTAATAAGAAAAAATATTTTATAACGTAAGTATAGTTTATCCTAAAAATTCTAAAGTTGATGCTTGCGTGATCTTTTTTGCCCTATATCCCTGATCTGTTGATCTCGTTTTAGGTTTTATGTATACGGATCGCTACGAACAATTCAACACGCAAAAACCGTGCTCAATTCCTTCCTTCTTTTTACATCCTTTGATATTTCACTTATAGATACACTTATAGCTGCAAGTGACCTTAGTGATGCTTATGTGTACATGAATGAGTGTTCCTACGAGTACAATAAGTTGGTTTTGATTTGTTTTTTTTCATGGCGTGTAATGTACGCAGCGCTCCGTTTTTGTTTCTTTGTCTTGTTTTGTCTGAAATTTCATTAGAAACCCCTGCTTATAATAAATGATTAACAAGATGTTTCTAGAGTACTCGAGTACCTGACCACAGACCGCTGCAGAACGGAAGCTTTGTGAAATTTAATGGATATCTGTGTCCCTTAGGGCGTCGAGAATGGAAGAACATGTTAAATGTACTTTAAATGTGGGCAAAGATGGAAATCACTACAAGTTAATATGTATATTATGAACTTAAAATTAATATTTATAAAATTTTGCATCATCAGATTTTTTGAATGTCTGCGTATGACCATAGACTGCAGTAGCCACTTATCATTAGGTCGACTCTAAGTTTTTCACTCTAAGTTTATAATTGAGAATTTGGATAAATTGGACTGGTTTAGATTGCTTAATGTGAATGGCGTAGAAGAGGCAGTTGAGATTTTCTATAATGTAGTTTTTTATATAATCGATAAGCATTCCCCACTAGTATCCTCCAGATCTGCAAGATCTTCCCTAATTCACATCGCAAAGTACTAACGTAAATCATGGGTTAGATGGAAAAAGTAAAAAAATGCATCTGATTATAAACAGTTCTCAATTTATAGGCAACGTTTCAAATTGGAATCTCGTAAATATTTATATATTAGCTCATTTGAAAATAGTATTCAAAGTAATGTTAAATATTTTTGGTCTTTCATTTCCAATAACAAAACTTAGTCTTGTATTCCCTCGCACATATGTTATAATGGTTTTGTAGACGGTGAACCTGAAATGATCTGTGACTTATTCTCTAAATTTTTTTACTCAGTGTAAGAGCCTTCAACTTTCTCTATTGAAAATTACTCTGAACCCTCGACATCTGTTCCTAATAATGTTCATTTTTGTGATTTATACTGTTACGAGCTTGAGGTTCGTGACAATTTCGATTTCGATAAAATTACCTAAATTAACACTTTAATTTACTTTACACAAATTAAAACTTAAAACAATAATAATTAAACACACTAATTCATTTTATTCCGCTCTGAAGCTTCGCTTGTTTCGCCAAATCAACACTGCCTCGATCGCATCTTGCAGCGCCTATTTATATAAATTAGCAAAATATCCAGAATGTTCAAGTAAACACGCGCAGGTACCGAGAGTTCGAGTTTTAAACTTCAAGAAGTTTAGTTCTTCGGTTCGAGACTAGATGGCGCTAGTGCCGCCGATTTGAGCGCGTAACACTGCCCCCTCCTAAGACATGCTCGTCCCGAGCATTATCGGCTCCATAATAACGCGCTAGGCGATCCACATGGACGATCTTAGGAGTCCCTCTTGCGCCTTTCTGTATCCGGTAGGTTACATCGTTGATCCTGGTCACAATCCGGTACGGGCCGTCCCATTTAGCTTGAAGCTTAGGAGATTTCCCTTTGCTGCGGACTGAATTGTGCAACCACACAAGTGAACCTTCGTCGAACCCTTTGTTGTTCATTTTGCGGTCATATTGGGTCTTCATCTTTTCAGACATTTGCTGGCCGATTGTCTGACGTGCTCATAGACGTCATTCATTTTGTTCCGCAAGTCATTTGCATAATCGGTTATACTGCGTGGAGCATCAGGTGGTATCCCGGTGATCAGGTCTGCAGGCAGCCGTAATTCTCTTCCAAAGTTTGCGAAAGCTGGTATCACTGCTGTACTTTCGTGAACAGCGCTTCGATATGACAACAAAACGGTTGTATGTGCTTGTCCCAATCTCGTTGCCGATTGTCTACAACTTTTGCTAGGTACCTCTCTAATGTCTGATTAAATCGTTCTACCATTCCATCTGATTGCGGGTGATAAGAAGTCGTTCTTGTTTTATGAGTACCCATAACTCGGCAAGTTTCCTGGAATATTTGAGACTCAAAATTCCTTCCTTGATCGCTGTGAATCTCTAAAGGTACACCAAAACGACAGAAGACTTCATGAACTAGCTTATCAGCAACTGTTGAAGCTTCTTGATTTGGAATGGCGAAGACTTCTGGCCACTTAGTGAAGTAATCCATCACAACCATGAAATACTTGTTACCGCTTTCACTCTCCGGAAACGGCCCCGCCACGTCAATGGCTATTCTCTCCCATGGTGCACCAACATTGTACAACTTCAATGCACCTCTACTACGAGTCTGAGGTCCCTTTACAGCCGCACAACTTGTACATTTACGACACCAGTCCTCGACATCGTTTCGACAGTGGACCCAGTAAAACCGTTCTCGGATCTTCAGTAGAGTTCGTTTAACTCCCAGATGGCCTCCTGAATAATCATTATGGTACAGCTGTAGAACATCCGGTACTTTAGCTTTAGGGACAACCATTTGTAAATGACAGCTGTCTCCCCGAAAATTTTCCCATTTACGGCACAGAACTCCATCCTGAAGCAGCAAGCTGTCCCACTAGGCTCAATAGCTTTTAGTTGTCGAACTCATCGCTGAGACGTCGCTCCACTTGGGCTTGGGAGCACTGGCCTTCATCCATTCCAGGATCGGCTTGATGTCCGGATCTTCCTGCTGTGCACGTTGTAAGCTGTCCTTCCACTCGTTGCTGAGGTGGTCTGCCCTGAGCATCCTCACGGATACCACTTCCTTACTCTCTTGCCTAGTACAATGTTTGCAATCTTCAGGACAAGGTCTTCTTGACAATGCATCTGCGTTGTCATGAGATTTCCCGTTGCGATGTTCGACCTCAAAGTCGTATTCCTGCAGTAGTTCAATCCACCTCGCAACTTGTCCTTCTGGATTTTTAAACTGCAATAGCCATTTTAGTGCAGCATGGTCAGTTCGTAAGTGAAATTTTTGCCCCAGAAGATATTTGCTACAATGCTGCAACGACTTTACCACAGCTAGCAATTCGCGTCTTGTGACACAACAGTTCCTTTCCGGTTTTGACAACGACTTGCTGTAGTACGCTATCACGACCTCTTGGTCACCATTCCGTTGAGACAACACACCGCCAAGTCCTATATCACTTGCGTCTGTGTCAACTGTAAATTCTTTGCTTGCATCAGGGTATCCCAAAATAGGTGTTTTGCACAGACGGTCCTTGAGCTCCTGGAATGCGATATTACAACTTTCATCCCAGCAGAAATGACGCTTCTCCTCGGTTAGCTTATGCAGAGGTTTGGCTATATCCGCAAAGTTCTTCACAAAACGTCGGTAATAGGAGCACAAACCCAAAAATGCTCTAACCTGCGTCTTGTCTTTTGGAATCGGCCAATCCTTTACAGCTGCGATTTTCTTAGGATCCGTGCGGATACCTTCTTCCGACACTACATACCCCAAAAAGTTGACTTGCTGTTTGAATAGTGAACATTTCTTCGGACTCAACTTGAGGTTGGCACTCTTAATCTTCATGAGCACGCGTTCCAGGTTTTGAAGGTGTTCCTCAAACGTACGGCCCACGATGATGATGTCATCCAAGTAGACCAGACAGGCATCGCCAATTAGCCCGGTAAGTACAAGTTCTATCAGCCTTTCAAACGTTGCTGGAGCATTGCACAACCCAAACGGCGTTACTTTAAATTGCCACATACCTTTTTCCGTCGAGAACGCAGTTTTCTCCTTGTCCTTAGGGTCAATTTCAACTTGCCAGTAGCCACTTTTTAGATCCAGCGTGCTAAACCATTTTACTCCTGTAAGCATGTCCAGCGTGTCATCAATTCTTGGCAAGGGATAGCTGTCCTTCTTTGTAACGTCGTTCAGACGGCGGTTATCAACACAGAACCGCATGCTGCCATCCTTCTTCTTTACCAGCACCACGGGTGAACACCATGGACTAGATGAAGGTTCAATAACACCATCCTTCACCATTCCCTCAATCATGGTTTCCACTTCCTTTTCACGTGATACCGGCAATCTTCTTGGCCGCTGACGGATAGGCAATTCTTCTCCTGTGTTTATTTTGTGTTGAACTAAGCCAGTCTTTCCTATGTCAGCATCGTTTGATGAGAATACATCGGCGTACTTGAGTAACAACTTCTTCGTCTTGACCAATTCGTTCGGGGAGAGAACACTGCGACAGTCTTCCAAAAGTGTGGTCACTCTCGTTTCTGCATCCTTGCTGGTGGTCCCACTCGATATATATTGGCACCGACGTAACCAATCCACTTCCTCACAAGTACCAATCAGTGTGTCTTTTTCTATAATCTGTTCCCGGTCGCAAAGGTTCAGCACACGTACTCCTGAGATGTCAGTGGTCCTGACCAAGGTTCGAGCTACTTTCCATGTGAGGTCATTGTTTACCCTTTCCACAAGTACACAACGGTGAGCTTGCCCAGCGTTTCGAGGCAGACTAACCGGAACAATCGTTTCCGATCTCGGCGAAAGAACAATCTTCTTAATGCTGTACACGTTCCCTGGTAACGCACCTTCCATAAAAAGTTCCTCCTGTCCACATTTCAAAACACCTTGCTTAACGTCGATCTCACAACAATTATTCCTCATAAAGTCTAGGCCTAGGATGCAGTCGTCCATTATATCAGCCACGATGACATTATGCAGGTAGATCACGTTGCCTAGCTTCAACTCCATCTCCTTCTCTCCACGGACGGGTATACGCTGACCGGTGGCTGTTACCAAATTAATGCGTTCTCGGTTGTATGCGGAGTCCCCACGGAACTGACTTACAAGTTAGGAACTAACAACCGTACGAGAGGCTCCAGTGTCTATGGTCAGTTTACACGGCATTCCGTTGACCTCGCCCTTGATGATTAGACTGTTCCCATCATGGGTTTGTGAGATCGAGATCCTTGGGGCTCTTTTGACATCAGCCAGCACCCGCCCCGCAGTTCTGGCTTTTACTCGTTTCCCTGCTGCTGCTGGGCGGTGCTGTTGGCCGCTCTACCCTCCTGGGATCGTTCACCTTCCCTTTTTAGGGTTCGTTTAGGGCAGCTGGATCGAAGATGGCCCTTTTCCCCACAGCCATAGCACCTTGGGCTGTATCCTTTGTTGCGGTCGCGAACTGTAGCTGCTGCAACCTCCCTGACGCGATGGGAACGATGATCCTGCCGCACGGCTTCCACTTCCAGTGCATGGGCCAAGGCGTCCTTAAGCGTCTCGTGGTGCCCAAGCCTCACAGCAGCTCTGACTTCCAGGTCGCGGATGCCGTCGATGAATGTCTGCACCAGGTTCCCTTCAATGAGCGCAGGTACAGACCGGTATGCTTTTCGCACCAGCTTCTCCACTTCTAGAGCCCACTGCTGCAGGTTTTCGTTGATGCGCTGCACACGATCTTTAAGCTACGCACGAAAGACGTGTTCCAGGGGAGCGTCGCCATATCTCGCCTCCAATGCCTCAAGGAGTTGCTCATAAGTCACTTCCTCACCGAGAGCTTCCAGAACTGTTAAGGCCTGGTCACGCAGACCTAGTGTGAGAGCAGTCATGGCCTGATTTTTATTCCAGCCGTTCGCCTTCATAACAGCTTCGAACTGAATTTTGTAGGCTGACCAGGAAGAGGTACCGTCGAACGGTGGCACCTTGAACCCACGTAGCGAAGGTGTTGTAGCTACTGCGGGAGCTGTAGCTCCATCTCCAAGTTTGAGTTCGTCCAGTAATTTCTTCATGTCAGCCATTACGTTGTCAACCCGATTGTTTACTTGGTCGATTCGGGTTTCAGCTTTCTCGATTCGGTTTTCAGCTTTCGCTATTTGGGTTTCAGCTTCCGACAGGCGGTTGTCATGCTGAGCAACCCTATCCTTCACCTCCTTTATCTCCTTCCCGAAGGTAGCGTGAAGGTCCTTCATGAGGAGCATCCGCTCTTTCAACCGACGGACCTGTTCCTCCTGTCCGCCCCGCAGCTGCTCTTCCAATCGGCGTGCCTGTTTCGCCTGCTGGCGAGCCCATTCCTCCTGTCGGCGAGCCTGTTCCTCCTGCTGGCGAGCCTGTTCCTCCTGTCGCTGTTTCAACCAACGGGCCTGTTCCTCCAGTCCGCCCCGCAGCTGCTCTTCCAATCGGCGTGCCTGTTCCGCCTGCTGGCGAGCCTGTTCCTCCTGTCGGCGAGCCTGATCCTGCAGCATCACCATCAGAGCACCTAAGTCAGGTGCTGCAGATGTAGGAGCTACTGACGGGCCTGCAGCCGGTGGCTGGCCCTGCGACGTCTGCGGCGTTGCACCACCAAATCTTCTTTGGCCCGTCTCCTGCTGGCGTTGACTGCGGGTACGGACACCCTCCGTTTCCTCCTTAGGTAAAATCGGCATGATTTAATCCCACTTCTGACACCAATTGTTACGAGCTTGAGGTTCGTGACAATTAAAAATTGCCGATAAAATTACCTAAATTAACACTTTAATTTACTTTACACAAATTAAAACTTAAAACACTAATAATTAAACACACTAATTCACTTTATTCCGCTCCGAAGCTTCGCTTGTTTCGCCAAATCAACACTGCCTCGATCACATCTTGCAGCGCCTATTTATATAAATTAGCAAAATATCCAGAATGTTCAAGTAAACACGCGCAAGGTACCGAGAGTTCGAGTTTTAAACTTCAAGAAGTTTAGTTCTTCGGTTCGAGACTAGATGGCGCTAGTGCCGCCGATTTGAGCGCGTAACAATACTTATACTAGGCAAAAATTCCTTGTGTGTATGGTACTTCATAGTATCATTAATAATAAACTATACATATAATAAATCTGTAGAAAAATTGTGTGTTCGCGATTCACGGAAAAACTACTGGACATATTTCCGTGAAGTTTTGTACGTACGAACTAAATGACCGTGTATAGCATATAAGTAACTTTTATCTGCTTACGGAAAAGTAAAAAAGGCTTATGTTTTTCCTTTTTTTAATTGTATTGTCATAATGGCTTCTGATGGTTCTGTTTGTCATAAAATGCGTTTAGCTACTATACGTATATTAATCTATAGAAAAGTATAGATTAAAACTACGTTTACGGATTTTATCGCCTTGCACCCGAAACGTCGGGAATTAAAAATTATAGTAAAATAAACGCGATAAAATTCGTAAAAGTAGTTTTAATCAATGTGTAGTGTTCGCGTAAATATAAGAAATCATTATATAGAAAAGTGTGTTTGTATAAATGAAACCCTAAGCGCCACTGACCAGAAAGAGCAGAACGCCTACCGGGCCAATTAGTTAATAATAAATTTGATTGTACTCACTTGACCAACAGATTACGTTATATTGTCCCAAGAACGGTTCATAGGCGGGACGAACGATTACTTTTGGTATTACGTGCAGTTGCTGGCACTGGCATGTGTGCACCTGTACAAACTTTAATATAAATATAATAACGTTAATTATAGGTGTTTACATCTTATTTCTGGTAATTGTACCTAACTACGTACTTAAGATCAGCTGTTGTTGCTTAGCATCTAATTGCGACCGATAATTTATGTTTATGTTCACATTTGTTAGTATGTCGATAGTGTATTTGACTACATATTTGTTCTCATTATATTATTAGCTAACATTATTTTGTGTAACATTATACCATTTTGTTGTTTTTTTTATTCCTAATAAAGAGAAAAAAAAGTAACACAACGCACCAGCTTCAATCATGAACAAGGCTGTCTTTAGAGCGTTTGAGCATTACGGGGAACAAGAGCTTCAGAAATTTCGGTTTCAGAACAAAGCTCTGACAAAATAAGGGTTCAGAGGGATATTTACTCCACTGTGGAACGAAATTCTTACCACCTATAATACAAAATCCAGATAGAATTTCAGAATGTGCTTATGCTCCTAGCATTCCAACTCACTTACCAAAAGCAAGTGAATCAGGTGGTATTATAAATGCAGCTTCTGAACTTAATGATGAGAGTTGAGTTCCGAAGATGGCGTCTCTTTCACCTTTTTTTAAAGCAATGAACAAGAAAATATTATTTAATTTTACATCAGAGATGAAACAGCTCCATTAGCTTCGATGGAAGTCATAAAATTAAGACCCGCAAATCCACCGGTTTTCAATTAACCGAGGCCTTCAAATTCTCGACGTTCTGTTCAGCCTATAGTTTCAACTACTGAAGTCACTGTTCAGCCTATAGTTTCCTCTATTTTATGTAATGCTATGCAGCCGATATTATAAACATCTCCCATCAATATAAATGAAGTGGGCAATGTGTCCTTCGCAGATATCATGGAGACGCCTGAAAACATTAAGCAATAAGGAAGACGGAGTATCAGACATGAAACTGCGAATTTTGTGGTGTCTATGTTTATGAAGAAAGTGTAGGATTAACATCGGAAGATCAAGAAACATACATGCGTCCAAAATGCGAGAACTAATTTACGTAGGAAACTCATACTGTTAAAGAAAAATAATGACATATTTCCAGCATATGCGGTATATATGATCATTAACTGTTTTACTAAGTCGTTTTTAGTTCCCTTGACCGCCTTGGCGGGAGACACAATGAACGGGTTTACAAAGAAAGACGAACAAGTTTTTCGCCAATTCTGCCAATATGCTGCTTTTGAAGGGCCTGGACGCGGAGTTACACTCACTTGTGAGAGCGGTGGTGCTTGCATCTCCAGAACCATCGATGCGTCAGACCAGGCCCAGTAGTATTTCTGCTTATAGCGCGATTAAATTTTACAGGAGTAAACAAACCATGGCTGGGATCTGCCTCCTGGTTACCACAAATGATGGAATAAAAAGTTCCATTCTCTAAAGTAACACATCAGCGACAGAATCGGCAACAACGTTGGGATTATCCGGAAATCCATGCATAACATATTTACTAACTTTATAATTACTAAGTTTGTTGCATTTTCTTATCTAAGCCCTAGGCAATAAATGTATCTATAAAAGAAATGACCTGAAACAAGTTATCTCTACAACATTGCGCATTTTAGATAAGGTCTCAGGGGATTGTTTGCGGCGCACTCCACAGAACGCTTTGCGGTAATAATGATTGTAAACTGCTAAGTGTGACTGTGTGTGCGTTACAGTCTGAAACTTGATACATATGATTATGGAACTGAGAGCACTACACCTACGTAACTTAAGTTTCTAATCTTAATATATTAAATTACGTATCACGTTGTTTGTCCGCGATGGACTCCTAATTTACTTAACAGATTTTAATCAAATTTGCACACCGTGTGCAATTTGTCCCAACTTGTGAGATAGGATAGTTTTTTTTTGCTCATGAGTGACTCACAATTTTTGTTGCGAATTTAAGGATTTTTAATAGGAAATGACAAAGGATCGTATAAAAATGCAGAACAATGTCTGCCTGGCAGGCTAGTATTTTTAATATAACTTCTTTTACGGATTTCATTGTAATTCTAAAAAAATAATTCAATGAGCAGTGTTCGTTTAATTATGAGAAATATTTTCTAATATAATATTCTTTTTTTCTGAAATGTTACAAACTGTCTATATTGAAGGCATAAGTATAATATTGTTAATGATGCTTCGACGATTCCCCATTAAAGTTATCTTATATGTAGACGATTTCTTAAATTTACCCGAATACTACACATTGAATAAAACTAAAATTTTTCAATGTGTGTGGTTCTACAAGCAAGTAGATGGTGTGGCGATGGGCTCATCTATATCCCCCATAGTCGCCGACATATTTAAAGAGGACTTCGGGGATAAAGCCCTTCTTACTGCTCCTGTAAATCCAAGATTCTACAAGCGGTACGTAGACGACACTTTCACAATTTTACCATCTGACAAAGAAACTGCATTTTTAAACCACCTTTACTCTATAAACTCTAAAATACAATTCACAATGGAGTTAGAGGCAAATAATTGAGATTGAGAATCATTACTTAAACAAAATGTAAATGTATGTACAAAGAATTTTACATTTCATAAAGTTTCATCAAAAGATATTGTAAAATATTTTAAGACTATTGATATTAAGAGAACCGCCGATCTGTGGGGGATTTCTGTTGAAGTTATTGCGTCTATAATAGATACAATCGCACCTCAACTATCTATTATTTTTAATAGTAGTATCAAATCTGGTGTGTTTCCTGATTTAATGAAGCATAGTAAAGTAATACCTTTATTTAAATCTGGTAGTACATTGGACCCCTCTAATTTTAGACCTATTTCTGTACTGCCAACACTTAGTAAAATTTTTGAAAAAATTATTCTTGATCAATTGTTAATTTTTTTTAATGTAAATAAATTACTTCATAAAAATCAATTTGGTTTCACAAGGGGTCGCTCGACAACCGATGCTGGTGTTGAGCTGATTAAATATATATTTAATGCATGGGAGAATTCACAGGATGCTTTGGGTTTGTTCTGTGACCTATCCAAGGCCTTTGATTGTGTTCACCATGAAACATTAATCAGGAAACTTCAACACTACGGTGTAAGAAATGATGCTCTTAAATTAATTATTTCATATTTAAGTGACAGAACACAAAAAGTTGTTATTAATAGTATGAGTTCTTCCGGGTCGATTGTACAAATGGGCGTTCCTCAGGGCTCAATTCTTGGCCCCTTTCTGTTTCTTGTATATATTAATGACTTACCTTACATAGTAGGGGATAACCATGATATAGTATTATTTGCTGATGATACTTCATTAATTTTCAAATTAAAACGACAGTTATTAAATTACGACGAAGTAAATAATGCTATAGCTAAGTTAGTCAATTGGTTTAATGTTAATAATTTGCATTTGAATGGAACTAAAACTAAATGTATGAAATTCGTAACTCCTAATGTTAAACATGTCAATACTAATGTAATTTTAAATGGGGAGGAGCTGAGTCTTGTCGATACCACCATTTTTCTTGGAATCACACTGGACGCAAAGCTTCAATGGCTCCCCCATATATCAAAACTAGCTAGCAGACTTAGTTCTGCAGCATATGCTGTAAAAAAGATTAGAACTCTTACCAGTGTTGAAACAGCTAGAATAGTTTACTTCAGTTATTTCCATAGCATTATGTCGTATGGTATTTTGCTATGGGGACACGCGACTGACACTGAAATTATATTTATTTTACAGAAGAGGGCCATTCGAGCAATATATAATTTAAAACCAAAAGAGTCACTGAGACAAAAATTTAAAGAAATTAATATATTAACTCTGGCCTCTCAATACATTTATGAAAATGTAATGTACGTACACAAAAATAAAAGTAGTTTTGCGAAAATAAGTGATATTCATTCTGTAAATACTAGGAACAGACACAAGCTGGTAGTACCTGTTACTCGACTCCACCGAGTCAGTAATTCATTCTTGGGGCGATGTATACGCTTTTACAACAAAATCCCAGAAAATATACAAAATTTGTCATACACAAAGTTCAAAAATGTTATTAAACTAAGTTTGTATAAAAAGGGTTATTATAATATTAAGGAATTTATAGATGATAATAACCCCTGGGAAGGGTGATCGCTACCAAGCTATTTCTAATTTATCTTGTGTTGTTGATTGTAAACATGATTGTAAGCTATTATTAAAAAAAAAAGTCCCGCTGGGTTTCTTGCTGGTTCTTCCCAGGACAGAGGTTTTTTTTTGCGAACCAGTGGTAAATTAAAAAAGTGACGTTCAATAAGTATTTTTATAATCTACATTGAATAAAAAAGTTTCTATTTCTATTTCTATTTCTATTTCTAATTGTTTAGCTTTCCTAGATGTTTTAGTCATTCGAAATCCTGATAACACTGTTGGTCACACTGTGTATAGAAAAAAGACCCATACCAACCGATATTTAAATGGTGAATCTCACCATCATCCTTCACAGTTAGCTACCGTGGGTAAATCTTTGTTTCAGAGAGCACGAGGGATCTGTGACAGAAAACATCTGGCCGCCGAGCTGCAGCATGTAAAACAAGTGTTGCAAGACAACAAGCTTCGGATCCCGCGCCTACTTCACAGTGACCGAGTGAAGCCGGCCACAGTCGAGCGTGTGTCTGCTGTACTACCATATGTCAGAGGAGTCACAGACAAGGTTGGCTACATCTTGATGCGAGCTTCCATTAAAACATACTACAATTCGCCGAAGAAGATTAGTCAATTTTTTGCCATCCGTCAAGTATAATATCCCTCTACAAGATGCAGGAGTGTACAAGTTAGATTGTGAATGTGGTCTCTCTTACATAGGTCAAACAAAAAGATCCATAAAAACCCGCGTGAAAGAACATATAGCTGACGTGAAGCACCGACGCTCCGGGAAGTTTGCAGTCTGTCCCCACCATTACATCAGATTTGATAAACCACAAATCCTCGCAAAAGAACAACGATTCCCACCAAGGATGATACGCGAGGCTATTGAAATTATAAAACATCCTAATTTCAATAGAGAAGATGGTTGGGTGCTGCCATATGCTTGGGATCCTATAATTAACAAAATTAAACCCAAACCCAAGCATACCACTGCAAGACTTCAAGATACTGTAAGTTCGTTTTGCGTAAATCGGACCAAAAATTAATATTCAAAAACTGAAGGTAGCCGGGCTAACAATGACATTGGAACGTCAAACATCTCAGCCCCCCGTGACCATGGTTGCTGTAAAGCACCCGAAACGTCGGGAATTAAAAATAAGTAAAATCAGTTAAATAAACGCGATATAATTCGTAAATTTAGTTTTATTCATTATATGTAGACCTTAGAATCCCAGCAGCTATATCCACTGCTATAAGCTGCAGAGGCCACTAAACATTAAATGGACTGTAACTTAAAATTTTCACGACTTTAATAATAAAACTAATGGAAAAGTTTGAAAGATCTAGTTTTCTCCATCGATCGATCGACCGCTATACCTATATTATATGACGGTTATAATATAGTGTAAAACTTTATTATTAAAACTGAAAAGTTTTAAGGAAAGTCAGATTCATATTTGGACCTGTAAGGTAGCGCTACTGTCGGGATCCAAATATCATCCGTGCGAAGCTGGCGCGGGTCACTAGTTACAGATAAAAGTACATTATTTGAAAGTTATAAACACAAAAAGATCTACTTCCCAATTACTCAAAAATATCTACTGAAAACGCATACTTTTGTTTCAGATTGCATTTATATATATTCTTATACATATGAGCATTTTAATTTGAATTTTCGATCGCACACAGTCTACTAGTATTTTTGAATCGAGGAATTCGCTAGACTCCATTTTATTTTTTTGTCGCTTTAGAGCCAATCATCGAATCGATCGAGGATTAATACACGAAACGGATGAGAATATAAAGCGATAAAACAAGTCATACACGTACGTGGAAGGTTGCCAAAAGACCAACCTTTAACGGCGTACCATACAAGCAACCGATTGATGTAAGAAAAAACTGTGGGAGGTCATCGGTTATTTTTAAAATAAAAACTGTAAGCTATTTCTAACAGAGAAAAAATAAATTAATATGGATCCGACTGATGTAAAGGTTCTCGGGTGAAAGAAAGGGACTTGAGTCTCAAGAAACCTTGAACAGCGAAGCGCAATGTTGGAGGACCTCCCCATATGGAGTGATAACCCGATGAAACATGAAAGTCGATGGCTGCAGATTGCAAGTGTTTTAGTAGTGCATTTTGATGTGCTGTAATGATGATGTAAAACCGATGACAAATACAATTAAAATTTAATTGTCTTTTACACCTAATAAAATGGTTGTCTTTATAGAATAAAGGTGACAAACAAGCAAGGTCTACCTAATGGTAAGTGGATGCTGTGGCTATTCTCATTTCTGAGAGAGCTTTAGTGCAAGGAATTGTTCGCCGCGCTGCGCCAATGCGTGTTGGCGAACTTCACATGTCTTTGAAATATATTTTTTCTTATTTCTCAGACATGCAGATCTCCTCACTATGTTTTCCTTCACCGCCGAGCACGTAATAAATCAGCACTTAAAATTGCAATAAACATAAACATCTACATAATATCCTCGATAATAATAAAAATTTACATGCATTGTCACACCTGAGGACTAAGATGAAATGTCTCGTTTCCCTCGTAGGAAGGGTCTCTGTTTCCCTACAATTATCATATGAAATTCAGCAGTATCGAGCTGCTATTTACGCCAGTATTCTGTGAGAGCTTGGTACTTCCCCGGTCGAGCCAACTCATTCTTGCTACTATCATGGTATAGCTGCAGTATTGTTCTACCACGTAATAATGAATGAATGAATTCTACAAATATAGTAAATCAGTACCTCTAGTTAGACGAGATAAAGGTTATTTTTAATGTCCATGTTACACCTATGACGGTAGTTGTTAGGATATCCAGGGTAATTAGTTCAACTAAGTGAATCATATCACGGATAGGTCAATTGGCAGATCTAACTCGAATGAGCAGCAATCGCACGCACAAATCTTGAAAACAGGAGTATACGACCAGTAATGACATATGGTGATGATTATCTTTATGTCAGATTGTTTGTGCAACGTCTTCTGCTTACGAAACAGAATATGAAAGAACTTAATATTCCTTCGCCTATTAAGAAGAAATGCTATTAGCATTACTAATAATCTCGTTAATAACTCCAAGCAAGCCTAAAACGCTTGTGTTATCGGACTTGCGCTTGTGTTTTTTGTCGACGGATTCGAATCGTTAGACTACTCATTCTGCAGCTCCAGACAACATTGTATTAAGAAAGTTAGTTCAAATCATGATCTCGTATGGGTTGGAGTCTGGCAAAAAACCTACCTAGTAGATAAAGGTAAAACAAAAAAGCTTACCTCGAGGTTATCAAGTGAGAATAGAAGATTTCTTTGACATATAAGAATTTTAACGAATTCATTATATTCATTTAAAATGAGATATTTAATATAAATACTATACACGCTAGCGACGCTGCAGTTATATCATGTTTAAAGCAAGAATTGGTCTGTTCGACCGGAGAAGAATCACGTTGGCATAGAATTCATTCGTTAATTCGCGGTTGTGTTTCGTACGTGAATTACGCGAAATTCCATCTTAGTCCTCATGAGTATCGCATCCGCACTTTAATTCCTAATCAAGGATAGATGTAGGCGTTTAAGGTCCAGAGGATACACTTACCATCAGGTAGAATGTGTGCTCTTTTGTCCCCCAAATTATAAATTCTTTGAAAAAATTAGGTCAAAATTTTGATACACATTTTGTCTATTTAAAATTTTAATGAACGATAAATGATACAATAAACTAATATAAAGAAAACTGGTATTATTAATAAAGCAAGAAGAAAGTGCATATAAATATCAGAGTGGAAAATATATTCGTTACCTAGAGAATTTCTACACGTGATGTGAAACCAGCAAACTCGGCTAAGCAATGTTAGCTTTTTATTAAATCATAGCTTCATACAAAGAAATAAGATGAAAAATCTCCTTACGGAATATACATCTATTTGGTGGATTTTATTAATAGTTTATTTTTTAAATTATTTCTTATCTAGAATAAGGATGGTAAACGAGTACACAGTTCAACTCCTGGTAGGTGTATGCTATAGCGCAGAACCGTGTTGTCATCTACTATGGGACTACTGTTCTTTATCCCATGCAGGTTTCGGGCCTCGAGGAGTTCCCAATTACCCGGGTAAACCTCACAGCCCATATCTATGGGCCGGTCTTGGGAGCCGTACATGTACGACATTGTCGGTAATCTTCTTGGCGTATTACGCGCCACCAGGTAGGTGCTACCGGAGGGTCGGCCGTCTCGAAGCCCCGCGGAGTCCCGAGGTAAGGAGTCGACGCAGGGCCAATCTTGCCGACAGGAGTGCGCTCCGGACAGCAGCTGCTCCGGGCCTCCAGTGCTCCTTTCCTGGCAGAAGTTGGCGTATCTCGCGCCTCTGGTAAGGGATCTGCCGAAGGGTCAGCAACCTCCAGGTCCCGCGGAGACGCATCTCGACGCGGAGCCGAAGTCACCAACAGGCGAGCGCTCCCAGCAGCGCGCTGGGCCTTCGGAGTTCGCTTCCCAGCGTGTAGGTGAAACGCAGTGTTAGGTACTCAACATCCCGGTTGGGGTCAGGGGCGTCCTCGAGGCTCTACGCAAGCCGAGTTGGCCCCACAGCACGTGCACCCACTGCGAAGCGACGCGTTGTACTTCTCCCACCCGGGCGGGAGTCGACGACCGGCGGACGAGACCGCTTGCTAGCGCGGTCCGGACGAGGCTCTAGCCCAGAGACCCTTGCAGAATTTATTCTCGTTCACCAGTAGTACCGGTTAGTAGACCTACCATACTCCCTAATAAACACAGCATGCTATTTTACACTGGCATTCCGTTAAACAGAATCATAACTTTTTGAAAGAAAATACTTATTGAAAGTCACTTTTTTCATTCACCACTGATTCGCAAAAAACACCTCTTTCCTGGGAAAAACAAGAAACCCAGCGGGACTGTTTTTTTTTCAAATAATAGCTTACAATCATGTACGTTACAATTAACAACACAGAACAAATTAGAAATAGCTTGGTAGCGAACACCCCTCCCAAGGGTTATTATCATCTAGAAAGCGTCGTGTATACCCAGTAGACACATCTTGGTGAAACTATAACATAGCTTCAGAGTGACTCTGCCGCTTTGTAACACGAAATATACTTTTAAAACAAAGTAAGACTTGTTTTCGTAATAAGCTCAAGTGGCTTCCTATCCGTCTTCGCCGGAACGCTCATATTCTGTCACTTCTTTACAATGTTCTCTTTAATCCTTCCTATTCTTCTTAAGGATCGTTTTGAATTCCTTCACTATTCCCATTCGAAAGTTTTGAGATCATCAGAGAATTTTACATTAAAAATGCCTGTCCATAATAGCAAATTTATGGACAGGTCGTTTAGTATCCAAGCAGTCCATCTATGGATTGCCCTACCTCTGTCAGTGAGACGCGCCCAGTCTTTACCTGTTTTTCAGAAACTTGTACACAGTCACTATCTTAATCTTTGAGTTCGTGCCATTTATATATGTAGTATACATTCGTATTTTTTTTGTATTTATTTGTTGTTTATTTCTAATTATGTTATATAAAATATGGATATATTTATAAATATTGTTTCTGCATCACCAAACCACACAATTTACTATTTTTTGCGATCCTGTCCATCCAAAGGTTGTCTGGAGGAAATCGCTTTTAGCGATAAGACCGCCCATTGTGACACTTTTTTTTCTTCTTCTTTCGTTTATGTATTGATTTGGTGTACAATAAAGAATTATCTATCTATCTATCTATCTAAGACTACATTTTAAAAAGTAACGTATATTTAAACCAATATAATTTTAATATTTATTAATTAATTGTTTAAATTTATCGTCCATCCTTGTTTAAAATATGCAAGATATTACAAATGATTTTGTTTAGTAAAAAGCTACGAGTTTGGAAAGAGTTTTTATATTATATTTTAAACATAGTTATTTTGACATAAGAGAGATATATCTTATAACTTCAAAGTACCTAAGGATTTTTTTCTTCTGTAAAATCGAGCGCAGTAAATTGACATGAATGTTGCTTTATTTTCTCATTACTTACGCGAATAAATAACCTGCATATATTGCACATTTGCGTGATTAAATTTTACTCTACTCTTTGATAGTTTTTTTATTCATCACTGAAATTTATGTATATTTAGATTTAAAATAATTATATATTATATTATTTAGTTGTAAAATAAATCAGGTAAAAAATTAAATACAACTTATTACAAAATTGATCTTTCGAATAAATATTATATAGGTATATTTACTGTAATTTGTTATGTAATTTAGGTGTCTAATGATGGCCCAAAGCATTTACGTACCATGAGGAGGGCTGTGTGCTCGTTTGTCAGCCTGATGATGTAAAACACTTACTAATGAATATAACTATTCCGTTTATTAAAATACATAGTTCGCTTATAGCGACATTACGAATAAATGCTTGTGAGAGAAATTCTCTGTCGGTCTGATAACGAATATTTGCTAAATGGAAAAGGTGTTTTTTGGCCATGTGTGCAAGACTTGGGATTGCATTTACTTTGAACTCGTAATCGATACGGCCGAAGATATATTTTGAGATTCCCTACACACATTTTGTATTTGATATTTTATATTCCGCTTAGAAGTAAATAATCTTAAATTGTTTTGTATTTTTAATATAATAATTGATTTCAGGGTCTAAAGTGTCTTCAAATAATCGAACTATTTTTATTTGGAACAATTCATTCCCTTACTATAGGCTCATTCACACTTTTCATACGAAATACTTTCCATTCATAGCGTGAAGTCGATTGGATTTTGGTAGTGACCCATCGATATGATCAACAATGATAATGATTATAATCAACAGTTATATCGGCGTGAATCCGTGAACTGATACAAAGTGTCGTAGTGTAAATGACAGATTACACTCTGTCATGAAACAGAAGATAGGCAGCGGCATGTTCCTGAGAACGACTGAAACTAATGAAAACCTCGGCAGCTGACCCACTTGCCATGCATGACAAACATCCCCCCTATTAGGCTAATAATGGGAGAGGCCTATGGTTAGCAGTAGACTTCGATGAGTTGTAATGAATGATGACGATGTATCACTCTATTGTACTCTTATTTCACAATATGTCTTGTATGACAAATATGCAGATTATATATATAAAAATTATTCTCAATGTAATCTTTCTGTTCTGCAAAACGCGATTCTTGCTATGTTTAATATTGTTATTAAATTAGGTATTGAAAAATATATCATACTATTTTCGTTAATCGGTTTTTACCTAATTTGACTATAAACTTATCAAACTGTTCGTAATTTCAAAACGTGATAATGTGCTAAAATATTTTTTTTCTATTAGGACGTAATAACACAATATGGACATCTACTGTCAATAGATTATATTAGAAGTTTCTCGTATTTTTAACTCTGTTCCTCATCAATCACCAGGGCTTATTTTTATTACATGTGACGAAACGACAAGGTTATTCCGACATCTATCAAAGATTATGTTATTTTGGTGGCAATTCTCATGGCTATCTCTTAATGGCAATAGCTATCACATGGCACAATCGCTGTAAGGTAAGCTTGTTTGATATTATTTATTTATGAATTTTCACAAAATTGTATAATTTATGCGATGCTCGAAATGGATTAACTTTTATTGTGAAAAGCTTGACGTTATAAAGAATTAAAAAAGACAACAGAAACTAAAAACAAAAGTTTTTTCATGACTAGAGAGAAAACGAACGAGCAGCTGAATGCTACGCTGTAACAGATAAAATTCAATTTGCGAGGTGAGGATTGAAGAGGGTCCGAAATGATGGGTCAAAACGTTGACGTGCCGGTGACGAAACGGAAACGTTTCAATGAATGAACAGAAAAATAACAACGGAAGCGATTGCTTCGTTCGTGCTTTATTTACAAGTTTGCATTTTTGTTCGTTATTCTATAACAAAAACTATATATATATATATATATATATATATATATATATATATATATATATATATATATATATTTTGTTTAGCTTTATCTTACATTTTTTCTATTGTATTTTTCAAAAAAAATGTATCCATAATCATAAATTTTGAAAAATAATGGAATCGATAACATATAATGTACGTAGGTTTTTAAAAAAATATATGGATTATCTTTTTTAATTGTTTTTAGTACTATTTTGTCTGTCCCTCCTTCTTTTTTTATTTATTTAGAGAATATAACTTTGACATTCATCATCTTATTTCAACTAACTGATTAATATATCCTAGCGATATTTTATCCACATCGCTGATCTTATTGATTGACGTCAGTTCGTTTCCTGACTAAGAGAAGTGAATTCCCGAAATGCCGTGGATGAAGTTCTACGAAATAAGAAAATCCATCACTCGATTTCATGACTTAGCCAATTTCATGAATTCATGGAATACCGGGTGTATTGTAAGAGGTGAAAGTTGCTGAAACATTAGATATTCTGACATCTGGTGCTATTGTAATTTCGCCCATGGGAGAGAGGGAAGTCTTCTCTAAAAATGAACTTTTAGGAAATGAAAAACAAGAAACAGAATTTTTTTCAAGTAACATTCGCTATCTTTAATATAATACTTACTCTGAAGTTTATCCGTGTGTATACTCGCAAGCAAAAAAACGGGTCTGTTTCAATTTTTTTTAATATGTCTGAAAACGTAAACGACAGCATAATGAATTAACAATTACTCTATAGCCCCATTATGTACCCCATATGTATAAAAATTAAAAGGAGCAACCTCAACATGACCGTATTACTGACTGCGGGACTTCTCTCATCACATAAAAAGTTTTGGGGCAGGGAATCCCAATGAAAAATTTGTGCTAGCATGAATCAAACTCAGTTTATATTATTTTGGTTCATACGTAATATAGTCGGTATATTAAATATGAGAATTACGGATGCAACTTTACTACACATTTATTTAATTAATTATAATATATGTAGATTCACAATTCAAAATTATAAAAACGTTTTCTGTAGAATTTCCCTTTTTATCCGGTTGTTTAATATTATTTTCACAAATAACTATACTAAGAAAAACGAAGAATAAAAGAACGTAATTATTTTATTATTGTATCGAAGATTAAATTACAATTGGAATAGAGGTACTCGTTTTTAAAAAAATCTTGAAATAATATAACTCGATTTATACAACAACTACTACTACTACTCAACCATCTACAAAGTATTTTATTATAAGTAATGAAAAACTATTTAAGAATGTAAATTTTGGATTTAGAGGCTGAATTGTATGCTATCTAGCAAATTACTAAAGACATAAATTTAGCAGCTGTCGTGTATTACAGAATGTCGCTGCGTTTTCCTATTCCCTAAGGCTATATTTTACATCAGATCCTTAACGTCTGGAAAGAAAATATTTTAAGGACAATATATCTTACGTGCAATTTAAAATATTATACTAAAGTAGGTTTTAGGACGAGGTATCACGTACTTTTTATATAATTATAAACATCTTACATCTAACAATTTTTATTCGATTTATACTTACTTCTCAAATGCCTATCAAACTTTCGAGAGTTAAACGTGGTACACGTTATACGTTTATACGTGGTAGGCTTACGCTGACACTATATTATAGTAGTAGCGTCAGTGGGTCGGTTCGACCGGGTTAGGACCACGCTTTCGTGGAAGAACCGAAGACTCTTTTTACTAAAATGAGGCATTCCATCTTAATCCTCACGGGTGACAAAGCATCTGCATTTTGATTCTTATTGGAGGATAAATGTGGATGTCCATGGTCCACAACATCCACTTACCATCAGGTGGATGGTATACTTGTTTGTCATTATATTTTATAAAAAAATACCGTGTTTATAAGCGAACTACTCTTTATACATATTCTTTGAGGTATACTTACTCGTAAATCAAAATAAAATCTCAAGTGATGAGATGGTTGACGGTCAGCTACATCACTAGAGGATGTGTAAATTTTTTTTTCTTACAAGGTGATCTACTTACACATGTGATGCCATGTCGAAGCTTTCTTTACCTTCAAGAAATGATTTCTAAAGACTTTTTATTGATAAGAAATTGAGATTTTATATAATAAGATTTTAAATTTGGCTTTGAATGGGCTATTCGCTGTTTAACCCGACTTTTAGCTTGGTGAGGCCGAGTTGGATAAATCTTTAAAGTGACGCGTTCTAGTCAATATATTCTTAAAAATCCTATATTCGGCAGTGGACGAAGAAACACTTTAGAAGGTAAAAAATTGCATAAAATGCTTATTTACTTGTTTTCGTAAACTCAACCGTTAATTTGCGGTTAGACATAGTATTGTTGCGCGCCACATTTGATGCCTATACATGGCACTAGCGTCATCTATTATCAAATAGAAGAACTAGGCTTTCTAGAAAACTTCACACTCGAATTTTCTACACCTAGTCGTCTCGTAACAGTATCTTAAAATGCAGAAGAATGGCAGCATCACACTAGTTCATTTTGCAACGGCTATGATTTAAATCGTAAATGTGTAGTGAAGTTTAAGAAAGAAGTCATAGCGTCCCACACATGTCAGTATTACCATTTGGATTAATATTACCACACTAAATTACAGTCTATTAAGTCCTTTGCTGAACATAGGCCTCCCCCATAGATTGCCTAACAGGGGAGGATATTAACCAAGTTGCCACGCTTGGCAAGCGGGTATTCGACCGCATTTTTTATTTTTATTCGTTACTAGGAACATGCTGCTGCCCACTTTTTGATTTGTTTTCCTCTGTTGCCGTTCACGATACCCACGGGATGATATAATGTAGTGGATATTCTACTACTTTGCGATAAGTCTCAATAACTTTACAATATATAATAGATCAATATATGTATTTTCTGGACTTCAGTCTAGTTCATTTAGATCTCGCAAATGTTACCTTGTATTGCACAAGACTAATTAGTCATCATCATCTGGATCCAAAATAAAAATTTGTTTATGAGGAACAGCGTCAAATGTACTATATACCTGATACAGCTATCAGTGACAACCAAGGTGAATGTTCAGTGAGCTTTACACATCATTATGCGATGATGTATTGACCGTTGGGATCCACCATTGAGATCACTTAGCAAATATAAAAATACAAGGTTTCGTTTTGTATATAATTAAACATAATAGTAAAATAGAGGAAAATATTTACTTGAAATTCGTTTATAAATTATTAAGTATTCAATTAATATTCTCACAAGTAATTAAACATAGCGCTATTACTTTGGGTAATCCAAACAATTATCTACTCACTCTCGGCACAGTCTATATATGTTTTTATTATACTGTGTGTATTTGTAGCACGAACGGGTCCGCTTGACCAGGGAAAGAACACGCTCTCACAGAATACCAGCGTAAAATAGTATCTTAATGCTGCTGTGTTTTATATTGTGAGTATAGAGAACGGGTGACTCGTTTTACTGGAAATAAGGCATTCCATCTTAGTCCTTACGAGTGACAACGCATCTTCATTTTAATTAGTAAACGAGGATAGATGTAGATGTCTATCGGCCGCAGCAATAACTTAACATTAGGTGGATTGTGTGACCATTTTTCACTCTTATCCTACAAAAAAATGATGAGAACCGAAGACCCATTTCACTGGTAACGAGGCATTCCGTTTTAGTCCTCAGGGTTACGACGTATCTGAATTTTGAGTTTTAATCGAGAATAGGTTTAGATGTTTATAGGTCACAACATCTACTTCACCATCAAGTGGACTGTATGCTCATCTATCATACTTATTCTATGTAAGAATGCTTACGTATTTAGGAAAGTTTTATTACTACAATTGTATTACATTCATAATAATATAATTTCATAGTGTAAATATTTTTATTTAACAAAAGTTATCGATATTGAAGTCTAAATATTATAGATATTGATTATCTAATTGTATTTAGACTATGCTAGAGGTTACTCTATCATTGCGTATTGGAAATTAATAAGTTAGTTTAATGTAGTGAGTTTAACGTAGCCCCTGTGATTAGCGATTTGCAACCGGAAATTGTGCGGATGTTGCCTCTTTATTTCTTCTACAATTACTAACATAGTCCGAATTTTGTATAGGTCAACAAAAAGTATTAAAAGTATTAAATATTAATTCAAAGGGCATAAAATTTTAAAAGTATAAAAAATTAATTGCCACTTCAACCCGTCTATTCTGAAAAATCTCGTTTCTTTTATGATGTTATAATCACTTACGGCGGTTATAAGATACCAATAGTTGTAGGCGCAAGAAGTCGGGTACTACCATCGCCAATTGAATGGGCAAATCCTCCCTAAAACGCGAAACGTCCAAGTCGAGCACTGAACACACACAGTGAGCATAATAGGCTAATAAAGAATGAAAATAAATAGGCGGTAATGTTATACTCGTGGCTAGAAATCCGATTGAATGGGTACTTCCGACTTTTCTAACGCTAAGCGTTAATATATTATTGCGGTGGTCGGATTTTAACTATACCGGCTCTAAGCTCTTTAAATTTAAACGGTTTGGAGCTGGTAAGGTTATCAGTGAGGCATTCCATGTCAGTTCTCAATGATGATAACGCAACTGCATTCTTCTTTTTCTAAAGTCATATGCAGGCGTCTATAGACTTCGGTTTCTATTAACCAACAGGAGTACAGTCAGCTAATTTGTTAGTGCCTGTATGATAGTATTTTATATTATACCAGCTCACCCCGCAGACGTTGTTCACTCCTTTCCGGTAAGTTTTGTGATTATTTTCACTCCGAATTCACTCAGGACATATTACGGTATAAACATAAAATGTATTAATAAATCGACCAGAGCGCCACCTACTCGTTATAAATTTAGTGACTCTTTTGGAACTAATCAAACATAATTCATTACAAATTTGATTCATTTTGGTCTACAAATAGAGAATTTGTTTATAACTTAACTACTGTGCCATCCAACGGGTCCTAAATAGCTATTGAACACCGCTTGACAAAAAAATGTGTGAGAATGGTCTCGTCGTTTTCACACATTTTCTGACTGTGCACTAGTTTTTTACCATTATTATATAAAAAAAATCAACAATTTTCTATTACTATCTACAAAGATTAATTTATGTTTGACTAAGATTTTGCGCATTTATAACAATGTTAAACGAATTAGGAACATTTACGCCGTTAGTGCCGGACTAGACTAGAGAAAATTCTAATTAAGTTAATTACGCAGAACTACTCCGTGAAGTGCAGCTTGGATAATAATATGACATTTGCTCTTTAACTGTTTCATTTTAAAGTGTATATTATATAGTAGATATTTTGTTTGTAGGTAGTGTATATTATATAGTAGATATTATTTATTATTTAATAGATATTTAAATATATAGCTTCTTAATATTCTCTTGTACTCCCCCCCCTCCTCCTTCACCCCCTCGTTGGTTTATTTATTGTAAACGTGACTGCTGTTCATGAGGTCGCGGGTTTTTAACCAGGGTCGTATCCAGAAAAAACGTTTGTTGGGTTTTTCCTTCAAGAAATTCTCAGTCAGAAGTCAGGAAGTTGGTGGTGTCTCACTCGGTGTACCGGAAAGCACGTAAAGCCGTAGGTTCTGCGCCTCTCCGGTCCTTTCGGTTTACCGTCCCATCGGTCTATGAGAGTGAGGGAATAAAGTGCACCTGGGCTTATGCATACACTTGGGCACTATAATCCTGTCATGTGTCCGATGGCTAGTCTCTGTTGAAGCAGGATGCCGTTACCGGAATTCGGTCTAGAGGACATTGTTATTATTAATTGTCTACTAATAACTGAGACCTCTCTCCTAAAGAAGAATTCCGTGGTAATAATTACGCTTGGCAGGGATTTTAATAATTGCCGTGTCACATATTAAAATTCATGATCATCGACTGCCTCGTTGGTCTAGCGGTTGTAGTAGTGCGACTGCTGATCATGAGGTCCTGGAATCGAATCCTGGGTCGGGCTAAAATTAATTATTGAGTTTTTCTGCCAAGAAATTCTCAGTGGCTGCCCGGAGTCAGGAAGCTGGCGGTGTCACCCCCATGACTTGGAAAGCACGTAAAGCCGTTGGTCCTGGGCCTGATCTCTCTCCGGTCCTGTCCGTTTACCGCCCCATCGGACTATGGATTATGAGAGTGAGAAAATAGAGAGTGCACCTGTGCTTGCGCATACACTTGGGCACTATAATCTTGTCCTGCGCCGTTGGCTAGCCTCCGTTGAGGTAGGCCGCCGTGGCTGAAATTCGTTCTGGAGGACATTATTAGTATTATTATTTCAATTCATATTATTTAATATATAAAAATTAATGTTTGTGTGTTCGTATTTTGTGCGCCACCATACCGTTCATCAGATTGTAGTAAAACTTTGTCAACTTATTGCTTGTACTTGCACTAAGGTTAAATACTTACTAGTAGTAATGGGTATAGTACAACCAACTTACAGTAGGTGGAGCGCGATTAATTTCAATCATTCAATTTAATGAAAGTATTATCATTCCTAATTAAACAATATAATTTTCCAAGTTTAAAACGATATTTCCACAATTATTCCTCCTGTGGCTTCAAGGCACTAGTTACCAGCTAGTTGCATATAAAATAGATTTCAATTTTATATTTATTGCAAAATAATGAGAACAAAATAATATACAGGTAGGAACAACGCTCTTTGTAGTAATAGGAAAACACCCTGCACCACAAACTACATCTGCCATACACTCATATTTTGTGCTTCAGATTGAGAAGTTATTATTGTCGTTTTGATTACTATTAACTAATATTGAAGTAAAGAGCTCAAGATGCGATATCTTTTCTCGTCTTTTTCAACTTTTTTTCGTTCATTCTAGTTCTTTCCAGCAATCCATCAAGGACGTTCTTGCAGGGTCTTCACCACACGGGGTGTGCAGGTAGAATGGTGAGTACCATCGAATGTATTAGTCATGATATTACTTATCAAATATTTGTTACCGATATTTAACAAATTTATATTATTTTGTATCAGTCATTAGTTATACACAAAATATCACAAGCAAATTATGTTGACATATTATAGAAAACAAGTCGTTTCTTCCCCTTTATTCTCATTAGGTTCTTTTAGTTAAGTATTTATTAATTTGTTCACATGTTTATGTAAAAGCGAACTCATTAATAATAATAATAACAACCTAATATAATAATAATAATAATAAAAACAAACATCTGATTGGGCTTTTATTTATATATATTTTATGTTATGGGTATTTATGTATATTTATCTTTTCATTTTCATTTATAATTATATATTTGTAGCACCCAACCAGATGAGAAAACTATATTAATACCCCCTAATAATAATATTATTAATAATAATTTATTAAGACCAACAACTATCGGAGATATATCTTAAAGGATGGCACCGTCGACATCTGTCGAGCTTGTCGCCATCCCGGTGAGTCACTTAGGCATGTCATCTCCGGTTGTTCGGCGCTTTCTAACTCTGAGTACTTGCACAGGCACAACCTAGTAGCCATACGGTCTCGTGGATCGGAAATTGCCGTATTACAAGTACTTGCCGGAAGCCGTGCTCGAAAATGATCGCGCCAGGCTCTATTGGGACCGGGCCAGGCCCCTGCCGAGGGCCTCCATCTGGTTGGGCTTTTATTTATTTATTTTTATATTTAGTTTATGTTATTGATATTTATGTATATTTATCTTTTCATTTTAATTTATAATTATATATTTATAGAACCCAACCAGATGAGAGAACTATGTTGATACCCCACAATAATAATAATTTTAATTCTACACCAGGAGCTCGCTCTGAAATACGGTTTCATGGACCGAAAAGTGCCGTATTACAAGTACTTGCCGGAAGCCGTGCTCGAAAATGACCGCGCCAGGCTCTACTGGGACCGGGCCATCATCACAGACAGGACTATTCTTGGGAATAAGCCTGATGTTGTGCTGATGGACCGGGCACAGTCAAGGATATTTTTGGTCGACATTACCATTCCGTATGACGAGAACCTCGTGAAAGCCGAAACAGATAAGCGAACAAAATACCTGGACCTGGCTCACGAGGTGACCGACATGTGGGGTGGTCGGCCGACCGAAATTATTCCTGTAGTCGTCTCTGCGATTGGGTTAATCCGAGTCAGCCTCTCGGGTCATCTAAGGCGACTGGGAATCCGTGACGGACCGCTCCGGGCTCGAATGCAGAAGGCAGTGGTCCTTGATACCGCCCGCATCGTCCGTCGGTTTCTTTTCCTTTCCTCCTAACCCTCGGCCGTTTGGTCCCCTCTGCCGAGGGTTTCCATCTGGTTGGATCTTTATTTGTTTGTGTATTTTTTGTATTTATGTTATTTTATTGATATTTATGTATATTTATCTTTTCATTTTAATTTATAATTATATATTTATAGACACCAACCAGATGAGAAAACTATACAGATACCCCTAACAATATAATAATAATAATCTTTATTTCGGACCAAAATTAATCCATAGTAGTGTTAGTAACAAATGACTTATAAACTAGTGTTAGTAAACATTAAAGTGTGAACTAACATAAAACTTTTTCAAAATTGGAGAATTATAGTTCTCCGCTACTGTTTTTAAAATGCTGTTATGACTATCTCTCACCCTTCTTAGCAGCGAAGCTGTTTTCTTGCGTATTATCGCATGAAAGCCGTCCGTGCGAGCTTGCGCAAACATCTCCGACGCACTACAGTAGTGAGGCAGTCCCAACAACATTCTGAAAGCGTTATTATATTGAACACGCAGGACATCCAACGACCTTTTAGTGTAATTGATCCATAGATTGCTCGTATACAGACTCTGGCAGTATGTCTTAAATAGGGCGTCACTTTTTTAATTTTTGACTCATTCAAGAACAGGTCAGGTTCATCATTCCTAGGCCTGCCTCTGACCCTAAAGACAATGTACTCAAATTTTTTGACATTATAATATGCCAAACCACGCGACTCAGCATAAGCTTCACACACCTTCAGTAACTCTCTTACTGCCCTCACCGACGGTCCCAGCAGCACCATGTCATCTGCATAGCTGATGTTATTAATACTAGCCCCACCAACACTGCATCCGACACGCTTGCTGCTGAGCTCGCCTGTGAGAGTTCACTAAGAGTATCGTCCAATTTCACATGATTTATTTGTTTACTGTACCAATATTTGACGGTACACCCCTGTCTTCTACCTTCCTCCAGAGCACGTCATATGAGACGAGATCAAATGCCCTGGAAAGATCAAGGAAACCGGCATATACCGGGGTAGAACAATCTACGTAATATCGAACGGTGTGCTTCAGACTTAAAACAGCACTTTCGGTTTATAGTCCTGGTCAAAACCCGAACCGTGTGTCATGCAGTTGAATGCGGTCACTTAAGATGGTATTGAGCACACCATCCAACACCTTTGCTATAATAGTCGCTAAGGAAAATAGACGATAGTTACCCTTGTCAGAGATGTCTCCCGTCTCGTTCTTCACAATGGGAACTGCTATTGTCTTCATCAGATTTGTAGGTAAGTAAGAGTGACTAATACACATTGTGTAGAACATGGACTGGACTCACGGCAGGTGAAATCCAGCGTGCTTCAGGTGCTCAATGCTGAGCCCGTCGTGCCCTGGAGACTTACATCGGCTCATACCTTTTATGATACTGCATATCTGTTTAGCATAAAAAGAACGAGACGGGAGACATCTCTGACAAGGGTAACTATCGTCTATTTTCCTTAGCGACTATTATAGCAAAGGTGTTGGATGGTGTGCTCAATACCATCTTAAGTGACCGCATTCAACTGCATGACACACAGTTCGGGTTTTGACCAGGACTATAAACCGATGGGAACTGCTATTGTCTTCATCAGATTTGTAGGTAAGTATGAGTGACTAATACACATTGTGTAGAACATGGACAGGACTCACGGCAGGTGAAATCCAGCGTGCTTCAGGTGCTCAATGCTGAGCCCGTCGTGCCCTGGAGACTTACATCGGCTCATACCTTTTATGATACTGCGTATCTGTTTAGCATAAATATACCTCCAAGCGGTTCCTCTCCCTCACAAGCGGTCTCAGCACTACCCACTTGTGTTGAGGGCCCAAGTGGAGATGGTACTTTAAAATGTTCCATGAACATATTAGCGATGTCACAGGGTTCACTAATTCCTTCCACGCCCGTAGCAAGACTAAGCTTAGTGTCCAACTTACTGGTCGACTTCCAGAAATTTTTAAAGTCCCCATTTGCTGTTCGTTGAGCTAATCTATCCATTTTGATTTGCTCAGCATTTTTCTGACAAAATTTGAGTTTACTCTTAAAAAATTTTCGCTTTTCACTCATTTCATCATAAATAGGACCAGATAAGGGACGACCACTGAGTACCCAGGCCTTAAAACTAAATCTGGCCTCATAGTTAGCGACGTTTACATAGCTGTTCCACTCACATACGCGCTTACCCTGCCTTGGTCCCCTCTTACAAGTCACTCTGGATACCTTAGCCGCCTCAGATAATATACTAACAATCTGTTCATACAAATTACCTAATACGACCCTATGTTCGCTAAGCCACAGAAGCCTTTCGCACAGTTTGTAAACTTATGAGGAAAGTCAATGTCTCACAATTTGCTATTACAAAGGTTTTGGCAACATTGCGTTTCTACATTTGTTCTTTCACCCCATAAGACCAGGTTTCTATCATAAATTCTAACTGTCCGTTTAGGCCTGACCACCTCTAAGTTACATTCTAAATATACTGGTATCGGGGACACCTACACTCTTAATTGCATTCCAGGCTGATTTGGAAAACAAACAGTGATCTAGTCAACTCCTACTTCCACGAGTGTCACTTATGAAGGTGTAGGTATCGACGTTCACTCCCAATGCTTCTACATCCGCACAAATCCACGGCTGATCAGAACAAAAGTTATTGAGTTCATTAAAAATAGTTCATGAGGGTGCGCATTAAAATCCCCAAACATAAAAACATTTTCTATATACCCTACTCGCTATGATAGCATTGATCTCACTCAGTATATCTGTAAAAATTGGTAGATTGTCCGCACAGTCCGTAGGCATATAAATAGAAAAGACAATAATATTGCGACCCCCAGTCGTGTCTGTAATGGCCACTAATCGAGAACTACTACGGTTTACAACAGAAACTGACTTAAAAATACCCTTCCTCCAGAGAATGGCCACCCCCCATGAGGTCTTCCTCCCAATAATCCATCCAATATGTCTACTGCAGACTTACCCGTATATTCAAACTCATGACTAATCGAGCTTAGGAAAGGAACATCATGTGGGAGTAGCCAAGTCTCCAGAAGAGCGACCATATCTGACCACATACATATACCCCTAATATCATCTATAGAACGCTTAGCTGACTTACAGTTAAAACTTGTAAATGTTAGAAACTTTTTTATGGTTTGACTACACTTTGATTATTGTCATCTCTGCTAGTACAGATAAAGATGAAGTGGAACATAGAGGTAATAGAATTTTTTTCTGAACATCTTCCCAAACAACTATTAAACTCATAATTTATTTCATGTTAAAAACATGTTTGTGGACTTAAAAAATTGAATATGTCAGCAAAATAAACTTTTATTTAAATAATTGTACCAGATTTGAAGATTTTATTATATTTTTGAAGCATGAAAACTGGAACAACTAAGATACAATAGTGTATAGAAGAATTAAATTATTTTACTAGTTCTTTGATATCGGCTTTTACTTTTTATTAAAACTATTTTAACCTTCTGAGTGGACATACAAAGTAACATTAAACATTATCCCCTAATATCCACCCTTGTTGGTGTAACTTGGTAAATTTTTTCCAAATTTTTATGCGACTATCATCAAAACCGATTCGTCATTGACGAAGAAATTGCGTAACATATATACAAAAAACATAGATACAGTCCGATTGCAAACCTCCCCTTTTACTTAAGTCGATTATAATGTTAAGCTCAATTTTCTATAGAAATTACTTCATCAAACTTTTCATATTATTGAAATAATTATTAAAATTAAAGCAAATATAATATCGACGAATATTTTTTTTATAAAAAAAATAATTTTCCAACACAAAGGAGCAATTTCATAGGTAAATTTCTACCCAACAAATATAAATTAATATTGATCACTAAACATGTATATTTAACTACTTTCGTACTATAGTTGGATCTTAATATCCGCAAGGCATCTTAAAGCTTCCTCTGTTAAAAGGGTTTGTGGTCAAGTAGGAACTCCCTAAGCTTTCCTAGGGATCTACTCTTATATATTGAATAATCCCGAGAGTATTTAGCTCTCTGTATATGCAGATAGTTTCTTATGTTTAATCAAGCTGAGCGGTTCAAAATATAATAATCTATACACGTTTATTTACTCATATGTATATTGTTTATATATGTACATTCGTAATTACAATTTCAATCTTCAGACGAAATTTATTCATACTACGTCAACAAATTAAAAATTACAGATGTATTAATAAAATATATTAATCGATTCAGTTTTATATTTAGTCAGGTTCTAATTTATCTGATGGATAACGGAAACAAATTGTTAATTGTTGTTATCCTAAAAACAAATTTTATCTGTTGTCAATTGAATAATCGACCTTAAAAAATCGAATAAACATTGTTAGCTTTCAACGATGAAGCTTGCCTCTTCTCTTCACTATCTTTATCCATTAAACATTCAAAAGATACAGCATTCATCACCATTACAGCTTCACAAGTCTGAACTGAAACTTTAACTCCCCCAAAGAACGAAACAAAGCATGATCCTAAACCACTTGAATCAAGCGACCTCCTGCATGTCTTACCAGATCGTCGCTCCATCGAATTGGGGGCAGCCCTACACTTCGTCTATCAGTACGAGCCTGCCACTCGAGAACTTTTCCTCCCCATCAGTTATCCGTTCTTACTCTTCATATAGACGGCCCACCGTCACTTTAGCTTACTAATCCATCGGGCTATGTCGTGGTTCTATTGCAGATATTCATAGCCCTCTCCGTAGCTCGCAGAGCGACCTAAAGCTTCCTCATACGGCTGGCAGTGCAGTATCTCGTCTCAGATCTATAAGTTCTCACTGGCATCTCGTGCTAGTTCTACGAATTTATTTTCAAGTTTTGAGGTATACTTGAGGAGAAGATGTGTTGTAATCTTCCGAACGCTGCCCAGCCGAGTTTAATCCATCGGTTGATTTCTCGGTCGAAGTTGGGCTTACCTAGTCGGACTATTTGGCCCAGCTAAACATATTCGTCAACAATTTTAAACTTATTGCTCTTAATAACTGCCGGCATAGGTGTGACATCAACGTTACACACATGATCTTTGTTTTGTCCATCTTATCTTATGACCTATCCGTTGGGAGGCACCGTCGAGATCATTGAGTATAGTGCTTTGGTCTTCCAGCGATCCTGTCATATGGACTATATCGTCGGCAAATCGAAGGTGAATGATGTACTGTACGATTCCAAAGATTAGCCTGAACAAACAGCCAGACAGCCAAATATTTTAAAAATGTTTATTCATGCCTTGATGGTATTCAAAGTCATCAGTCTCCTAAACTATTAGTTAAATCAATATTACAGACCGGCACAGAAATCGTATTATATGTTTAGATTAATATAAAATAATTAAATACGATAATTATTTCCTAAATAAATTTTACACGACGGCCACAGAAATTTATAAAATAATTAAGGCTATCAAAATAACTGGTTCATTAATGTAAATCTACCCAAACACATGCTACCTTTACAAAATTCGCCCTCGGCGTGTTTTTGTTAACGTTGCGTCGCCGAGTATTAATTAAGCTTAACTTAAAAACTGAAAAGGGCATGATAAGGGATTTAGAAAATTGTTTTTCATTTATTAATTAAGGAGAACATTATGTTATGTGCCACAAAATAATCATCATTATCATCACTAATGAAAATAATAAATTACGACCTAAAAAATATAGGTTACACGTACATCTTAAATGTGAAAGCTTGTCCTCATCCCGGAGAGAAACTATTTAACTCTGAGTATTTGCACAGATACAACCTAGTAGTCAGGAGCCTACATTAGGAGCTCGCTTTAAGAACGGTCTCTTGGATCAGAAATGACCGCGCAAACTTTATATGAATCGCGCCGTCATCACAGACAGGACTTGTCTTCTGAACAAGCCAGAAATTGTTTAAGTACACGATATTTTTGTTAGAAAATAAAATGTTGCCTAACGATAACCTCATGAAAGCCATTAAAGAAAAGAAAGCAAAATATCTGCACCTGGCTCACGAGGTAAACGTTATATGGAGTCGTATGCTGACAGTAATAGACTGGCTAATGGGTCTTCTTACTTTGAAAATCGATAAACATTGGGAAGGAATATAATGCTACAAAGTTCGATTCTAAAATTGGTTTTTGCAGGTCGAGTCCGTCCGGGCCAAATTAAATCATGAATTTGACTTTTTATGAATCGACTTCAATGCACTTGGTTCATGTAATAAAGTGTATATTTCAACAAATTTTTTTTTTTGTAAAATAATTATTATTTTCGTAATAATAAATTTCATATTTATAAATTCACACATTACAGTAGTCCAAAGAATTTATAAAAGTTTCATGAACTGTCCAGTATAAATCGTCTCACGAATGAAACCATGTTTCACACAAATCGTTACAGCCTTTTGTGTCTGGAGAGATCCTTATATGACATGAATAGCAGTTATAGTCGCGTGCATCTTACACAGCTAATGACTTAAACAAAAATTCACACATAAAGTCATGAGTTTTGAGTCCCAAATGTTATCCTTGTTTATATAAAATGAATGTTTACTATTTGATGACATTTAATACGCACATTATTAAAAATTGACTAAATATTCTAAAATATTTTATTAAAATGAAATTTTATTCCGTTACATTTTCAATAACAATTATTGTTTGAATATAGCAAGTAAGTATCAAATTCTGAAACCTCTTTTATAGCCTGAATTGCGAATTTTGTTCCCCTTCTATTACACTGTTCTTTAATATATTGTCATTTGAAGGCGAAACCGCTGTTGTAATTGAATATTTATATTAAAACAAATCAAAACTCAAACAAGCTCAGATATGCGTAATATAATAGTTTTATAATAAAAGTGCTAATTGGCTACTGGCTACTGGTTTGGCACATATGGTGTAAATGTTTTCAGTTTGCTGAATTCTATGTCAAATGCGCGTATACTTAGTTGTTATCAGCATCGTCATGATAATTTTTTGCGCCCCAGAAGCCATGTAAAGCAACTAGATGGAGTGACAACCTGGTAAAACATGCAGGAAGTCAATGGATGCAGATGGCTCAGGACCGTGCTTTGTGGCATACCTTGGGAGAGAGCGCGGCTTCCTAAAGCAGCTTACGGATTGGGAGAAGACTCGGCCTGGGCCATCTGGAGGCAGGCCAGGTAAGCCGAGAGCTTGTTAGGGTGTTCGAGAGAGAGTTTCTCGGCCTGCGAACTTGATAGACAGAGGGATGTGGGGTTGCATAGGAAGCTGCTGTACGAATGAGATGATTAGAGTGAGACTCTGAGGCTTCGAAGAAGTTCTCAGAGAGTGATTTTAGGAATTGTTGAATTGTGGGGAACTCTAAATCTCGGTAGAGGTCGGCTCTACGGACGAACCAGGGTGCATTCGTAGCCCGACGACAGAAAAGGTTTTGACTCTATTTGAAGTTCGTTTAGAATGCTTGGTTTGGCATGAGCAAAATGGAGGCCGCGTAAGTCATAACTGGTCGTATACAGATCTTATATAAGGTTTTCTTATTGCGGAGATACATTTTACTGTGCTTTTTTTTCGCCCGCATTTTACTTCGCCCCAGCATGCTGTTGAGCGTACCCAGGTAAAATCGCGCGGTGCGGGTTACTTTCTTTGACATGGGGGTCGAAATTGAGCCTCGTGTCAGGGTGACACCCATAGAAATATTAAAACAAGAGAAGTGGCAAGGGGGCGTGTCTGTGTCCGCGCGCTGTGATCAAAATGCTCAGCTTCTATGCAAATGGCCGTCTGTGCGAATTAGTGCGCTTGCGATCGTCATCGTGAAATATTATCAGAATGCCAAGTTGTTCAGTGGTTTCTTGTAAAAACCGAAGCCAAAACAAAAACTTTGTTAATCATGGAATCACATGCCATACCTAAGTACAAGTATTTCATTATATTTATCTTTAAAATCATATTAAACAACAAATCGTAAAATATTTCTTTCTCTTACTACGTTATTTTTGTTTCCAAATATCACAGCCACTGTAATATTTTTGCAGTAAATACATGGCTCCATAACCACTACCTAAGCATGACGCCAAGTGACTCAACAGGCAATGTAAATATCACAAAACAATACGTTATTTATGCGGATATATTGCATAGTACGGCCGCTGTATCTTGTGACGAGCTAGTAATGTGCGTGTGCAGATCCACTATCGACAATAATGTGGACTGGCGAATTGCTATTATAGTTTATTCTCCAATTTGTCAACCGTTTCAACCCGATAGGAAGACCGATGTGACATAATGTTTTTTTTACTTATTTTGATTATTTTACAGCAACTACTAGGCTGAATGCGTAATCAAAGGTCGTAAAGTAAGTTGATTAAATTTTAGGTTAATAATCGATGGAGTGTTTTTATGTTTGAATTATCGTATATTATGCCTTATCTTCGAAAATTTTTTATAATTTTTATGGTTTTGGGGTTTAATATAATTTACAGTTTTCAAAAGCTTCGAATGTATTATAAATACCTAACCGGCATATACAGTGACTTTGGCTTAAAGTTATTGTTACGAGCTTGAGGGTTCGTGACAATAAAAATTGCCGATAAAATTACCTAAATTAACACTTTAATTTACTTTATACAAATTAAAGTAAAAAAACACTAATAATTAAACACACTAATTCACTTAATTTCGCTCCGAAGCTTCGCTTGTGTCGCCGAGTTGAACTCTGTCTCGATCGCATCTTGCGCCACATATTTATTCAAATCAGAAAAACATCCGGAACGTTCAAGTAAACACGCGCAAGGTACCGAGAAATCGAGTATAGATTTTCCAGAAACTTAGTTCTTCGGGCGGCGCTGTCGGTCGAGAGATCGGTGATGTCATTCTCTGCAAAGCTCCCCTCGCTCTCGTTCCTGACACTAGATGGCGCTAGTTGACTTATTCACACAACACTGCCCCCTCCTAAGACATGCTCGTCCCGAGCATTATCGGTCCCATAATAACGCGCCAAGCGATCCACATGGACGATCTTAGGAGTCCCTCTTGCGCCTTTCTGTATCCGGTAGGTCACATCGTTGATCCTGGTTACAATCCGGTACGGGCCGTCCCATTTAGCTTGAAGCTTAGGAGATTTCCCTTTGCTGCGGACTGGATTGTGCAACCACACTAATGAACCTTCGTTGAACCCTTTATTGTTCATTTTGCGGTCATACCGGGTTTTCATTTTCTCAGACATTTGCTGGCCCGATTGTCTGACGTGCTCATAAATGTCATTCATTTTGTTCCGCAAGTCATATGCATAATCGGTTATACTGCGTGGGGCATCAGGTGGTATCCCAGTGATCAGGTCTGCAGGCAGCCGTAATTCTCTTCCAAAGTTTGCGAAAGCTGGTGTCACTGCTGTACTTTCGTGAACAGAACTTCGATATGACAACAAAAATGGTTGTATGTGCTTGTCCCAATCTCGTTGCCGATTGTCTACAACTTTTGCTAGGTACCTCTCCAATGTCTGATGAAATCGTTCCACCATTCCATCAGATTGCGGGTGATAAGAAGTCGTTCTTGTTTTATGAGTACCCATAACTCGGCAAGTTTCCTGGAATATTTGAGACTCAAAATTCCTTCCTTGATCGCTGTGAATCTCTAAAGGTACTCCAAAACGACAGAAGACTTCATGAACTAGTTTATCTGCAACTGTTGAAGCTTCTTGATTTGGAATGGCGAAGACTTCTGGCCACTTAGTGAAGTAATCCATCACAACCATGAAATACTTGTTACCGCTTTCACTCTCCGGAAACGGCCCCGCCACGTCAATGGCTATTCTCTCCCATGGTGCACCCACATTGTACAACTTCAATGCACCTCTACTACGAGTCTGAGGTCCCTTTACAGCCGCACAACTTGTACATTTGCGACACCAGTCCTCGACATCGTTTCGACAGTGGACCCAGTAAAACCGTTCTCGGATCTTCAGTAGAGTTCGTTTAACTCCCAGATGGCCTCCTGAACAATCATTATGGTACAGCTGTAGAACATCCGGTACTTTAGCTTTAGGGACAACCATTTGTAAATGACAGCTGTCTCCCCGAACATTTTCCCATTTACGGCACAGAACTCCATCCTGAAGCAGCAAGCTATCCCACTGGGCCCAATAGCTTTTAGTGGTCGAACTCATCGCTGAGACGTCACTCCACTTGGGCTTGGGAGCACTGGCCTTTATCCATTCCAGAATCGGCTTGATGTCCGAATCTTCCTGCTGTGCATGTAGTAAGCTGTCCTTCCACTCGTTGCTGAGGTGGTCTGCCCTGAGCATCCTCACGGATACCACTTCCTTACTCTCTTGCCTAGTACAATGTTTGCAATCCTCAGGACAAGGTCTTCTTGACAATGCATCTGCGTTGCCATGAGATTTCCCGCTGCGATGTTCGATCTCAAAGTCGTATTCCTGCAGTAGTTCAATCCACCTCGCAACTTGTCCTTCTGGGTTTTTAAACTGCAATAGCCATTTTAGTGCAGCATGGTCAGTTCGTAAGTGAAACTTTCGTCCCAGAAGATATTTGCTAAAATGCTGCAACGACTTTACCACAGCGAGCAATTCGCGTCTTGTGACACAATAGTTCCTTTCCGGTTTTGAGAACGACTTGCTGAAGTACGCTATCACGACCTCTTGGTCACCATTCCGTTGAGACAGCACACCGCCAAGTCCTATATCACTTGCGTCTGTGTCAACTATAAATTCTTTGCTAGCGTCAGGGTATCCCAAAATAGGTGTTTTGCACAGACGGTCCTTGAGCTCCTGGAATGCGATATTGCAACTTTCATCCCAGCAGAAATGTCGCTTCTCCTCGGTTAGCTTGTGCAGAGGTTTGGCTATATCTGCAAAGTTCTTCACGAATCGCCGGTAATAGGAGCACAAACCCAAAAATGCTCTAACCTGCGTCTTGTCTTTTGGAACCGGCCAATCCTTGACAGCTGCGATTTTCTCCGGATCCGTGCGAATACCTTCTTCCGACACTACATACCCCAAAAAGTTGACTTGCCGTTTGAATAGTGAACATTTCTTCGGACTCAGCTTGAGATTGGCACTCTGAATCTTCATGAGAACGCGTCCCAGGTTTTCAAGGTGTTCCTCAAACGTTCGGCCCACGATGATGATGTCATCCAAGTAGACCAGACAGGCATCGCCAATTAGCCCGGTAAGTACAAGTTCCATCAGCCTTTCAAACGTTGCTGGAGCATTGCACAACCCAAACGGCATTACTTTAAATTGCCAGAGACCCTTTCCCGTCGAGAACGCAGTTTTCTCCTTGTCTTTAGGGTCAATTTCAACTTGCCAGTAGCCACTTTTTAGATCCAGCGTGCTAAACCATTTTACTCCTGTAAGCATGTCCAACGTGTCATCAATTCTTGGCAAGGGGTAGCTGTCCTTCTTTGTAACGTCGTTCAGACGGCGGTAATCAACACAGAACCGCATGCTGCCATCCTTCTTTTTCACCAGCACCACTGGTGAACACCATGGACTAGAGGAAGGTTCGATAACACCATCCTTCACCATTCCTTCAATCATGGTTTCCACTTCCTTTTCACGTGCTACCGGCAATCTTCTTGGCCGCTGACGGATAGGCAATTCTTCTCCTGTGTTTATTTTGTGTTGAACTAAGCCAGTCTTTCCTATGTCAGCATCGTTTGATGAGAATACATCGGCGTACTTGAGTAACAACTTCTTCGCCTTGACCAATTCGTTCGGGGAGAGAACACTGCGACAGTCTTCCAAAAGTGTGGTCACTCTCGTTTCTGCATCCTTGCTGGGGGTCCCACTCGATATATATTGGCACCGACGTAACCAATCCACTTCCTCACAAGTACCGATTAGTGTGCCTTTTTCTATAATCTGGTCCCGGTTGCAAAGGTTCAGCACACGTACTCCTGAGATGTCAGTGGTCCTGACCAAGGTTCGAGCTAATTTCCATGGAAGGTCATTGTTTACCCTTTCCACAAGTACACAACGGTGGGCTTGCCCAGCGTTTCGAGGAAGACTAACCGGAACAATCGTTTCCGATCTCGGCGGAAGAACCATCTTCTTAATGCTGTACACGTTCCCTGGTAACGCACCTTCCATAAAAAGTTCCTCCTGTCCACATTTCAAAACACCTTGCTTAACGTCGATTTCACAACAATTATTCCTCATAAAGTCTAGGCCTAGGATGCAGTCGTCCATTATATCAGCCACGATGACATTATGCAGGTAGATCACGTTGCCTAGCTTCAACTCCATCTCCTTCTCTCCACGGACGGGTATACGCTGACCGGTGGCTGTTACCAAATTAATGCGTTCTCGGTTGTATGCGGAGTCCCCAAGGAACTGACTTATAAGTTGGGAACTAACAACCGTACGAGAGGCTCCAGTGTCTATGGTCAGTTTACACGGCATTCCGTTGACCTCACCCTTGATGATTAGACTGTTCCCATCATGGGTTTGTGAGATCGAGATCCTTGGGGCTCTTTTAACATCAGCCAGCACCCGCCCCGCGGTTCTGGCTTTTACTTGTTTCCCTGCTGCTGCTGGGCGGTGCTGTTGGCCGCACTACCCTCCTGGGATCGTTCACCTTCCCTTTCTAGGGTTCGCTTAGGGCAGCTGGATCGAAGATGGCCCTTTTCCCCACAACCATAGCACCTAGGGCTGTATCCTTTGTTGCGGTCGCGAACTGTAGCTGCTGCAACCTCCCTGACGCGATGGGAACGATGATCCTGCCGCACGGCTTCTACCTCCAGTGCATGGGCCAAGGCGTCCTTAAGCGTCTCGTGGTGCCCGAGCCTCACAGCAGCTCTGACTTCCAGGTCGCGGATGCCGTCGACGAATGTTTGCACCAGGTTCCCTCCAATGAGCGCAGGTACAGACTGGTATGCTTTACGAACCATCTTCTCCACCTCAAGGGCCCACTGCTGCAGGTTTTCGTTGCTACGTTGCACGCGATCTTTAAGCTGCGCGCGAAAGACGTGTTCCAGGTGAGCGTCACCATATCTCGCCTCCAAGGCCTCAAGAAGCTGCTCATAGGTCACTTTCTTACCGAGAGCTTCCAACACAGTTAAGGCTTGGTCGCGCAGGCCTAGGGTGAGTGCAGTCATGGCTTGGCTTTTATTCCAGCCGTTCGCCTCCATGACGGCCTCGAACTGGATTTTGTAGGCCGACCAGGAAGAGGTCCCGTCGAACGGCGGCACTTTGAATCCTCGTAGCGAAGGTGCTGCAGCTACTACGGGAGCTGTAGTTCCATCCCCAAGTTTGAGGTCGTTTAGCGTTTTCTTCACGTCAGCCATCACGTTGTCAACCCGATTGTTCACATGGTTGATTCGGGTTTCATGTTCTTCGATTCGGGTTTCAGCTTCCGACAGGCGGTTGTCGTGTTGAGCAACCCTATCCTTCACCTGCCTTATCTCTTTCATCTCTTCATCTCAAAGGTAGCGTGAAGGTCCTTCATGAGGAGCATCTGCTCTTCCGACCGACGAGCCTGTTCCGCCTGCTGACGGGCCTGTTCCTCCTGTCCGCCCCGCAGCTGCTCTTCCAATCGGCGGGCCTGTTCCTCCTGTCCGCCCCGCAGCTGCTCTTCCAATCGGCGGGCCTGTTCCTCCTGTCCGCTCTTCAGCTGCTCTTTCAACTGACGGACCTGTTCCTCCTGTCGGCGGGCCTGTTCCTGCAGCATCACCATCAGAGCACCTAAGTCAGGTGCCACAGACGTAGAAGCTGCTGACGGACCGGCTTCCGTGGCCGGCGGCTGGCCCTCAGACATACGCGGCGTTGCACCACCAAATCTCCTCTGGTCCGTCTCCTGCTGGCGTTGACTTCGGGTACGGACACCCTCCGTTTCCTCCTTAGGTAAAATCGGCATTATTTTATCCCACTTCTGACACCAATTGTTACGAGCTTGAGGGTTCGTGACAATAAAAATTGCCGATAAAATTACCTAAATTAACACTTTAATTTACTTTATACAAATTAAAGTAAAAAAACACTAATAATTAAACACACTAATTCACTTAATTTCGCTCCGAAGCTTCGCTTGTGTCGCCGAGTTGAACTCTGTCTCGATCGCATCTTGCGCCACATATTTATTCAAATCAGCAAAACATCCGGAATGTTCAAGTAAACACGCGCAAGGTACCGAGAAATCGAGTATAGATTTTCTAGAAACTTAGTTCTTCGGGCGGCGCTGTCGGTCGAGAGATCGGTGATGTCATTCTCTGCAAAGCTCCCCTCGCTCTCGTTCCTGACACTAGATGGCGCTAGTTGACTTATTCACACAACATTATTCAATATAATTATTCTTGCTATTTATTTTTTTGAAATGAGTGTGTATTTGTTTTCATATATTTAATAATATTATCACTAACCAGGAGTTTTTATAACAAAGGATCGCCAAGCAAAACCTGCTTAGTACATGATGAGGTTAAAAAATAGCTTAGGATATATGAAAATAATAAATAGATTATTAATCGTACCTTTGGGCTTGCCAAATGATACTAATTTAAAAAAGGAAGGGATTGATGCCACTGAAAGGCATCCTGACTTTGCTCCCTACAAAAACTAGTACTAGTCGTCGTAATTTGTAAGCAAATTAAAATTATCATAAAAACAGCTTGTCTCGCTAATGATAAAGAAGCAATTAAAACTAAAAATGTCAAACAGGAACAAGGCAAAGCTCATGGCAAAGGCTTTGTCAAATTAAATTTTAATGTTAAGTTTCACCAATTTGAGCAGTCCCCGACATAACCACATTATATTTCTTATAAAAGCAGTCATAGAAAAATACATTAATTTAAGATTACACTATTTGACAAAAATGCCACCCCAGAAATATAAAAACGTCAAGTGCTAAACGAATACCTTTACTTTACAGGTTAGTGAGTAAGCACCTTAGCATGGTTCAAAAATACCTACTACTTCAATCCGCTATGATAGCCTAAACCAACATAACCGGATTTTTTACTGTTTTTATTTATTTTATATTCAGGGCCTAAAAATTTTAATACTATTTGGGTTTAAATGAAAAAATCGATAACTTTTCAATTTAGTCGATCACTAACATATATGTAAAATAAATGGCTTTTTTACAGCACAACGATAGTGCCCGATATTTTTGTGTGAGTAAGTAGTACGGTGAATGGTAAATGGACGTTGTGGTTTTAGAGATATGGTTTATAATTAATTGTGTAATACGTTATGATTTATTAAATGCGAGTATATGCGTGACTGCGTATCTATTGCTTTTACTGATCTGTTTGTGTAGTAGTTGGCGCGTGGTAGGGGCCAACTGGAGACACCCGGTTCCGATACATTTTCAAGTACTGGGCATATCTCCTTCATTATTATATCTATGGTGACACCTAAGTACTTAGCTGTCTTTTGCCAGGGGACAGGGGTTCCTAACATCCGTATTTGCGGAATGGTAACTACCACTATCACTACCGCCTCACTAGGCGGCGTCGTTTATGTTCGAAGCAAACGTCGGAGCTATTCTCCGGGTTCACATTGATACGTAATTTTTAGAACCAAGCTCCTAAGTCACTAACTGACTTTTGGGTCTTGTTCCGGATCTGAATTATTGAATTTCCTTTAGAGTATAGGGCTGTGTCGTCAGCAAAGAGGGAAAGCTGAACACGATTCGACGGGTTGGGAATATCGCTGGTGAACGGTATATATAAGATGGGCAAGCACGGAGCCTTGGAGGAAACTGGCTTAGATATGAAGCGGAGAGGAGAGCGTGCCTTCGTGTCTGAAATGAAATGTATGATCCTTCAGGTAGAAGGCCATAATACGGACAAGAAGATCGGGGCAGTCTAAATACTGGGCTGCACTAAAAGTATCGGGAATGGAATATTTCCACTGTTCCTGTCATATCAAAATCATTTTAATTGAAAACTCCTTGGTTTTAAAATCTAATACCATTTATTTATTTAAAAAAAGATTCTCGGTCCTGTCACAAGGTTATGTCAAACTTGTTTAGTCGTTGAGAAAATGGAATTGACTCGAGAAAATTCAAGAGCGATGACTTATTATGACTTTCGAAGTGGTTTAATACAAAAACAGTGTGTTGACCGGATAATTTCTGCATTTGGTGATGAAACCCCATCTAAAACCACAATTTATCGCTGGTTTGCTGAATTTAAACGTGGACGTGTCAAGCTCAGTGATGATTCCCGTCAAGGTCATCCAAAAACTGCAGTCACCCAAGAAAACGTTGATGCTGCGCGTAAGCTGATTGAGGAAGATCGACATGTGACATACCGCGTAATTTAGGCAACTTTCGACATTGGCATGAGTCAAATACAAATAATCTTGCATGAACAATTAGGTGTAAAAAAGTTGTTTTCCCGATGGATACCGCATTCGCTCTGTGAAGAGCAAAAAGCGGCTCGCGTTACTTGGTGCGTCAGTACTCTCGAAAGATTACACACAGGATCCTCAAATGTATACAACATCGTATCAGGTGACGAATCCTGGATATAAGTGTATGAACCCGAAACAAAAAACCAGTCACGAGTTCGGGTGTTCGAAAATGAGTTAAAGCCAACAAAAATTGGTCGTTCACGGAGTGTTGCAAAAAAATTGGTGGCCACGTTTATCTCTGAAACCGGCCATGTTACGACTATTCCTCTTGAGGGACAAAGAACGGTTAATGCAGAATGGTGTGCTAGCATTTGTTTGCCACAGTTCGTTTCTAAACTCCGCATCATCCTCCATCACGACAATGCGAGTTCTCACACCGCACACAGAACAAAAGAGTTTTTAGAGCAAGAAAACATAGAATTATTAGACCATCCGCCGTACAGCCCCGACCTAAGCCCTAATGATTTCAATACTTTCCATAAAATAAAGAATAAATTGCGTGGACAGAGATTTTCATCACATGAAGAAGCTGTGGACGCCTACAAAACGACAATTTTGGAGACCCCAACTTCCGAATGGAATGGTTGCTTCAATGATTGGTTTCAGCGTATGGAAAAATGTGTCAAATTTTGCGGAGAATACTTCGAAAAGCAATAAATACATTTTTAAATAGTAATTTTGTGTCACTTCCTTGATTCCCGAAATTTTCAGTGCCGCCCTCGTAGTATGATTTGTAGATAAGGCCTTCAAGCCAGACTCTATGAAACGCCTTAGCTATGTCGAAAGGACCGCGATGGTCTTACGACGACGAGGATAGATACCTCTGAGAATATATTCCACTATACGGTGAACTTGTTGGGGGCATGAGTGTTTTTCTCGGAAACCAAATTTGTGGGGGATGACAAGACGGTCGCCGTCTATGGGAAACAGATTGCACCTCATGCAAGTGAGGATAAAGCGTTTGAAGAGTTTGCCAATGGCCTTGAGGAGGCTGATGGGACGGTGAATGGAGGGGAGGCGGTGAGGCTTAATTTTCTTGGAAATGCTAATGACAGTTGCCTCTTTCCAAGAGGTGGGAATGTAACTGAAGTCGAAACAGGCGTTAAAGATGTGGCCACCTAGGTAATCACCTGCTCAGGCAAATGTTTTAGGGCTTGGTCGGAGATGCCATCCGCGCCCAGTGCCTTTTCGGGTTTCAGTCCTTTGATGCCAGATGAAATCTCATCTTTGGATACAGTGATAGTGATATAGAGGCAATGGGGGTGAGTTCTGGAGGCGGACCTCATCCTCGACTGTCCCGAAGTGGTAAGGGTCGGTGGACTGTAAGCTGGGAGAGCATTGCGTGGCGATGCTGTCTGCAAAACACTCAGCCTTTTCATCCGTCCTCGAAGGCAACAGAGCTGTCGGGTCCAGAGGGAGGGGGGAGTGTGAGTGATAGCGTCTATGCGTAGGGCTCTTGCCATGTTGTAGTAAGTTGTATGTGAGGGGGAGGTATTTTTCATGAGCTTACTCTTTTCGAGATCTCTTATTTCGGAAAGCCGTGCTCGGACTTTTCGTTGAAGATGATTGACCGTACGCCGTATTCAGGGGTGGGATAGGCTGCAGCTCTACGGAGAGCAGCTACGTTTTAATACATAAAGATTATTATTTCTTACATTCTCTTTCTCTCCTCGCTCTCCCTACCATTTCGTTCTCCTTAAGAAAGGGTTTTATAAGGGTGGTGAGAGTATCGACTGCGGTGTCGATTTTTTCGGTGCTGTAAAGAATGTCCGAAAAGAGGATATTGGGAGAGTCCGCAGAGTCCATAGCTGAGGCTAGGGTCTCCCTGAAGCCCTTTCAGTTGATATATGTTTTTGAGGAGAAAGTTGGAGGATGTGGCTGATGACCAAGAATGAGGGATACAGGACTGTGGTCGGATACTAGACCATCGGGAGTCTCGATTGCTCTAAGGTTAAGGGAATTCCTTTTGCTAACGCAAATCTAGTACGTCAGAAGCATAGTCAGTGTTTTCGGGATAGTAAGTGACAGCAAGAGGACTGTAGACGGTAAGGTCGAGAGACTGGATAATATCAAGCAGTACCTTGCCACTACGAGTAGTAGTGAGGCAGGTCCATTCAGAAGGCTTGGAGTTAAAATATCCAAACACAATTACTGAATTGCCTAGTGCGAGGATGGCCTCAAAATCGCTCTTGAGGGGGAGGGTTCCGCTAAGGATATAACTGGAGGCTAGGATGATGGACTGATGTCCAGTTAAGGCTTGCCTACTTACGGTGGCTCCCATATTTGTAAGCGGCGAGTGAGAATGTTGGAGCAGTGAAGTAACTTCTTGTAGTAAATAGTTAATTAGGTCTTTTATCACGTAGAACAGAAGGTTTGAAGTGGGTCTCCTGGAAGAGGAGTACATCGGCTTCGCAATCTCGATGAAAGAGCTTAAGCTCAGGGAGGTTATTACGACAAACCCTTTGGCTTGATACACAGTGAGAAATGTTGGGAGCAGGAGGCTCTGACATTATGTTGATTTACAGAGAACAGGAAGGTTGCGATGCCCGACAAGAGCAAGGAGACGGTCCTGAAGGAACTGAGCAGCGCACAGTTTGCGGCAAAAATGGCAATCTCCTCTATGTCGATGCGCCGAATAGCAGTATAAACTGTAAAGATATTAATAGTTACTTTGCAACCATCCACTTAATTAACTAAAATGATGTGTCTTAACTGGTTTGAAGAGCACCTCCCGCCCTTCCTCAATTGCGGGCACTAACCCCGTCACCATTAATCTCAGCTCCACTACTCCCAACACCACTATTCTAGGAAAGACACACCACCGACTATAATACGACACGTGTTTCGCCTCTACACGAGGCATCTTCAGGTGATGTAGAATCTACGGCGGCTGACCGCTAAGTCAAAAAAACTCAAAAAAAAAGACACTTCTTAGATTGCACTAATTTCCTGATACTACGTTTCTTGCAGTGTTTGGGAACGACATTTCGCTCGAAATCCAGCGGGAAAAAAAAACAAAAAGTAATTAAAATTATACCTGATATAAATTTCTATAGAGCTTAAAGATTTCAAATGGTTTACGTTACCAAATTTTGTGATAAGAAATCATAAAAAATAAAATAATATTAAATAATATTTTTTTAACATATTATGTGTGGCTGATTAGGAGAGATGGCCATACATGTTCGATACGAGCAAGCCATATATTGTAATGTATAATATGGAAAGTTATATTATTATAATTTGCAGTATTTTGTTTTAAAAATGGTATTTTATACTAATTATGTTTAAGTAATAAGTTATACATTTAAAATTTATATGTTAAATGAACACTAAACAATAAGTGTCATCTCACGAAGGAACTGGATTGAAGAGTCACTTAAGACCATTTTAGCGGCTGTTTCGCAAATCACATTTAAAATATGCAAAAAAATATTGAAAAACTTATCCGAGAGTATATCAGTAAATAGAGAAGTGGACAACATTATAGGCAGCGGAAAAAATTATAATAATAAAACACCACTCACAGAAGAGTTTCTTGCGATTTACGCCAATATAAAATTGCACCGAATTCGATGATAAGTGTTCGTTTTATGAACACAAAAGATAAATGAGCTATTTCTCAAAACCTTAAAGAAAAAGAATGATTAAAATGCAGATTAAGAAACTTGCAATTTCTCCTTTGCTAATGTACGGGACAGGCGACTAAGGCACTACGGGAGAGAAGGCCTTTTTGTGGTATTAATTTGTTTCTTAAAAACTATCGCACTTTACTAACTCACCCAGACTAGCCCTAGACTTTTTGGCTTGAAATACGTCCAGAATAGCAAATAGGATACTCAGCCTGCACAGTGATGCTTAGACATGCAAATTTTTTTTCTAAAAATTATTCGCGGTCATGCCAGTTAGCTTGAGCAGTTTTTTAGGCGTCGCGTAAGTTTTTAACGAAACTAAAATAGAATTTTGTTTTTAAAATACAAATTAAGTAATGAAATTTAAAAAAATTATAAAATTAACTACGTTTTTTGTTTTAATTAAAAAGCAATGCTATTAACATTACTGTACCTGGATGACCAAGCTTTGCTCGGTATTTTTTTTTTGGAAATCGTGTGTTTTGGAAATTATATTTAGATGCAAATTACATACTGATGAAATATGAATAATATTTTTGATCTTACCGACATAATAGAAAAAGCTGAACTGGTTATTTGAATAAAAGTTCATGAGTTCTATTAGTTTAACTTAAATTTTCGTGTTTTTAAAAAAACATATTAAAAAAAGAGCTCGAAATAATAGATTTTCTCACAAAAGAACGAAACTTGAAAAAAAAGGGAAAAAAATGGGACCGAAGACAGGATTCGAACAAGGGTACTACGATTTCAAGACCGCCCGATGTCCCATTTGAGCTGTTATACTTAATGCTTAACGCAATGTCAAAATTTACCTTCTTATTCTAATGATATTGTAGTAGTTTTTCATTGCTTAAAAAAACGGATTAAACGACATTATCTAAAAATGAATCCTAGCTAGATCGATTTGTTGCCCCCGAAACCCCCTGGACACAAAATTTTATGAAAATCGTTGGAGCCGTTTCCGAGATTCCGATTATATATATATATATATATATATATATATATATATATATATATATATATATATATATATATATATATATATATATATATATATATATATATATATATATATATATATATATATATATATATATATATATATATATATATATATATATATATATATATATATATATATATAAATTGATATAAAACATATTGAAACTTTTGTGAAATTTAATGACTTCTTTTAGATACATTCTGCACTTAAAATAAACTAAGTTATTACAAGTGTACTGAAGGTTGTTTGAAAATTGAACAGATCCATTAAGTAATAATAGAAGTCATATAAGGTTGATTGACTTTTTTACTTTTAAAATAGTATAATAGGTGAACAAAATACAAGCCTATGGCATAGATATCTTCTAATACCTATTATGTATGTATATATACAAGAACTGCTCGTTTAAATTACCTATTATTACTAATATTTCAGTTAACCACTCAAGCTAAGCTTTAAATACTTGTAATGTGAAGGGTTCACGAGCACGACAGTAGTCGAATAACATTAACGAACCCACCACGACTTTTGAAATTACGAATAAGGGTGACAAACTAGCAAACAGTCCTCTTGATGATAAGTGGATGTTATGGTCCATAGACATTTACATTTATTCTCGATTACGAATCAAAATGCAGATGCGTTGTCACCTTAGGGTTAACATTCTTCGTTTCTAGTAAGTTAGGTCCTATAATGAATTCAATTAAAACATACATAAAATGCTTACCATCATTATCAACATAGCCCTTTGTAAGAACATTGTTGAACATAGGCCTTCCCCAAAAGAATGCCACAAAATGCAGTCCTGAGTCTCCTGCGTCCGATAACTTCCTGCATGTTTTATCTTTATGTTCCTTTATCTAGTAAGAAGAACGCGGCTATTATCGCTTAGTTTTACGAAGCTGGAATTCGAGGACCTTTCGTTCCCATGAATTGTCAATTCCTATAGCTATATGGCTGGCTCATTGCTACTTCAGCGTACTGAAGCTTTGGGATATATCGGTGTCTCTGGTTCTACTGAAGATATCTGATATAAAATGATCCATTCTGTAAAATATGTGTTCAGCATTTTGATATTAGTTGGTAATTTAATATCCGTTGATTTTATGAGCCTCAACTTTCAATCAGCAAGGTGCTTTGCGTATTTTCTAAGTAAGACTGGCATATTACAAGGAAAAACATAATATCCATCAAGTATCGTTGTTTAAAACGGCCTTACTTTTAATAAGTTTGTTAACATTTACCTATAGAATAAGGTTGATAAAGGAGCACACAGTCCACCTGATGGTAAGTGAATGCTGTGGTTCATACGGCCAAACACTAAAACGCTACTCAATTTTAAAACGTAGTTAAGTCTCGTAGTGTCACAGTCAGTTTGACTTAAAGTGATAAGGACAGCAGACACACCTATCTTCCATTAATTATAAAATGTATTGACAATACTCTTCCTAAGAATTAAGATAGTACGCCTTTTCACCAGTTAAATCTGTCTTCTGTTTATTACTACCGATATACGTAACATCAGCATGTTGAAAATTTTGCTGCGCTGTGTATATTTTTTACTTATTATGAGCTTACGCGAAACTACAGTCCCAACTGATGGTAGTTAAGTGGTTGTGTAACCCTAAATGGTATATTGCATAAATCGCATTTTGAGACATTCACATTGTTATGGAATCGACGCTGAAAATTATAAACGATGAAACAAACCATCTAACTCGAATTCATGGAATGTCAACATCAAAATTGTAGAATACCTACTGAACATCTGGTTCTTCGATGGTAGAAAGGGAGGGGGCATCATCAAATTCCTGTGCAAACTCTCTCTAATATATCCTCCGAAATGTCACACACCTGCACACACACACACACACGCACACACACACACACACACACACACACACACACACACACACACACACACACACACACACACGCACGCACGCACGCGCGCACACACACACACACACACACACACACACACACACACACACACACACACACACACACACATTTAGTATTAAGTTATAGTCTTTTTATGATATAAAACAGCGTTGTAACGACATAAGCTTAAAATACATAATTTAGTAGAACAACTCCCGTGACAAGATCATCTAACGCAGACAGAACAATGATAGGATTTTCGCTACAGTCTATTGTGTATTGTTTCAATGTGTGTTTGACAGAATCGATTTATACAAATAGTAAAATAGAAAAAGAAAATAGTACAGAACTTTTATCGTGAACACACGAATAAAAAGAAGTGGATAAATATAAATGTTTTGTAGCTCTGATACGAGTATAGTCATTAGTTAATATTTTTTTTTTCATTTAAGTCTTAGGATATTTTGTAATATTAGAAGTATTAGTAATAATCTTTTAATATATAATGTTGTATTCTGTCTTGTTTTATATCTCTGAGAGCTGATATTTAATATTTTCAGCAGGACCAAAAAATAAGTATGTATTTCTAACGTAGAAATGCCCCCACACAGCGATGATATTTTTGGATTTTCATTGTTAAACGATAACAAAAGCGGCGTGTCCTAGCAGTCTCAATGAATATAATATAATATGCACTGTCCCATGAGAGGCGAGACTCGGAACAAAAGTTACTTACTTACTTACTTACTTATCTTCACGCACAATCCCTAACGGGGTAGCCAGAGAGAACGGATCGCCAAGTGTCACGATCCTTACATACCTCTTTCGCTTCTTTCAGGTTCATTAACTTCTTCATACATGCACGTCTAGGTATCCGAGTACTCTTGACCCTCCCCTCCTCGAGCAATTTGCTCACATGGTCTTCGAAAGTTAGTCTCGGTCTACCTCGACACCTTTTAATATTTACTTTCGCTCTATATATTTTCTTCACCATTCGGTCTTCACTCATTCGTTCAACGTGCCCAAACCATTGGAGTTCGCCCCTATCAATTTTTGTGATAACGTCATCTTTCAATCCTGCCATATTGCAAATCTCTTCGTTTCGCTTTCGGTCGGCTATGCTAACGCCACACATTTTACGAAGAGATCGCATCTCCACTGCATTCAACTTGCTTTTATGCTTCTTCTGGCATACCCAGGTTTCGCTGCCATACAACAAAGTCGGTACCAACACTGCGTTATGTATTGCAAGGCGTGCACTCTTCACCACGCCTTGCCTTTTTACTAATGCATTTGTAACGATCCCCCCCCCCCCTCTATTGTATATAAAAATTTTATAATATTAAAAATATCCCCTTTTAAATAACATTATATATATGAGACCAGGATTAATAAAATATATTTAGATCTTTCTAAATGATCTTTCTAAAGGTTTAATAATAGGCCGTTTATAATATTTTGGCGTGATCGTCTTAGTTAGGACCCTTATTTACGTTGTGTTTGTTTAGTAACTTAGTTCTTTTAGGTGTCGTTTGGAAGAATGAATATTCACTAGAGCAATTGAAAGCTGTTGGTAGTGCCTTATAAGCTAAGTGAACCCCGTTCACGAAGACAGGGCTCGAAAAAGGTTAAGAACATAAAACGTCCCTATTCCACTTGTATCAGGTTTACATTATTAATTTATTATTATTTATCCCTTCCCGCTTGGAAAAGGCTCACAATATATTTATACAAAATACCCGATACAAGGGCTTCGCTCTCCTACATTTATTAAAAAAATGTAGGGGAGGTACACGGCCCCACACACGCCGTGCACGGTGAGTGCCAACCATTTTGATGCACTCCCCCCGAAGGGAACGCTAATTCGGGAACTGGACCGTAGTCCACAGCAAAATAACTAGCAAACCAGTAAAAGAGGCTTGGCCCCTTGTTAGTGCGTAAGCACAAACATCGACCGAAGTCGCGCATGTCAATGCGTGTAAACGCCATACAGAATACGAACGAATCCAGCCACAGTGAATGTACGTCACACGGTTTAGGCAAATAGGCACACTGGCCGTAAACCCTCCGTGAGCGCCACCATCTGCCAGACCGCCGCTCCTGCAGACGTGATGTAAGTGTATGGCATCACCACCAATTGCATGATCAGCACGGCTACTAGCCGCAGAGCGTGTCATGAGACTACTGCTCACCTCAAGGGAATGGGGTCCCACGTTGTGCGGCTTTCGGCCGCAGCCTTGAGAGTCTCCTCAGATCCTCCCGCCAGCTACCACCCGCATGAGGTCGACACATATGCTCCACCAACCAATACAACGGCAGATATAGCCAAAAGGCAGTTATAAGATAAGAGTAATAATTCGCCATCAGAAAGGGTTTGTGTCACTGACGTTGAGTAAATGCATTTTCGATCATGTTTGTCTCACCCACCAACAAGTTGCCTTCAATCATTCAAAGGTGGGAAAGTTACAGAGATATAATATTATGTTGTTATATAAAACATCGTGGAGGGCAGACAGTCTGCAGCCCCGCAATGAAGGGACCCGACTTGGGCAAAGCTACTTAGGTGTGCGTCAAACCAAGACGCAGAGAGCGCCATTGAGAATAGCGTCCCACCAAACAACCATCGCAGAGACGCAATGCTGCAGAACGCAACAAGCATCAATACGACTATCGTCGGGCTTACACCATTCCAAGGTCCCCCATACATCCCAGCAGACATCACCACCCGTATACCTCCATCGACCAGAACCACAGAGAGCGTCGAATCAGGCGCAGCACACCCGTAGATCCATCACAAGACGCAATACCGCCAGTAGCAGTAAGCATCAATGCAACTATCATACGGATGGCGCCCCCTCACAACACACCCAACATGATCCCTATCGACTTTGGTAACAAAGTTGGTATTGTTGTTATATTAAAAATATCACCAACGTATCATAGTAGCACGCTACTAAGACGCCAATGAACAAAACTCCACGTATCATAGCGCTAATGCACTAAGACATGAAGCTGAGTATGCCTGTTACACTTAAAAGTGCTACCAAACACACTCAACATCCCCATCCGAAAGATAGACGACGCATCGCTATGCGCTACGACGCCGCACACAAACGGTATGGGTGTGCGATGTCCACGGGAAAGCCGTATTGCTACAACAAACCCGCTTACCACCGACACTAAGATGTTAATTGTATACCTCCATCGACCAGAACAACAGGAATGCGTCGAATCAGGCGCAGCACACCCGCAGATCCATCACAAGACGCAATACCGCAAGTAGCAGTAAGCATTAATGCAACCATCATACGGGCGGCGCACCCTCACAACACACCCACATGACTCCTATCGACTTTGGCAACAAAGTTAGTATTGTTGTTATATTAAAAATATCACTAACGTATCATAGTAGCACGCTACTAAGACGTCAATGAACAAAACTCCACGTATCATAGCGCTAATGCACTAAGACATGAAGTTGAGTATGCCTGTTACACTTAAAAGTGCTACCAAACACACTCATCATCCCAATCCAAAATATAGACGACGCATCGCTATGCGCTACTACGCCGCCCACAAACGGTATGGGTGTGCGATGTCCACGGGAAAGCCGTATTGCTACAACAAACCCGCTTACCACCGACACTAAGATGTTAATTGTATACCTCCATCGACCAGAACCACAAGAGAGCGTCGAATCAGGCGCAGCACACCCGCAGATCTATCACAAGACGCAATATCGCAAGCAGCAGTAAGCATCAATGCAACTATCATACGGGCGGCGCACCCTCACAACACCCCCATGACTCCTATCGACTTTGGCAACAAAGTTAGTATTGTTGTTATATAAAAAATATCACTAACGTATCATAGTAGCACTCTACTAAGACGCCAATGAACAAAACTCCACGTATCATAGCGCTAATGCACTAAGACATGAAGCTGAATATGCCTGTTACACTTAAAAGTGCTACCAAACACACTCATCATCCCCATCCGAAAGATAGACGACACATCGCTATGCGCAACGACGTCGCCCACAAACGGTATGGGTGTGCGATGTCCACGGGAAAGTCGTATTGCTACAACGAACCCGCTCATCACCGGCACTAAGATTGTTGTTATATAAAACTGCACCAACGTATCATAGTAGCACGCTACTAAGACGTCAATGAACAAAACTCCACGTATCATAGCGCTAATGCACTAAGACATGAAGTTGAGTATGCCTGTTACACTTAAAAGTGCTACCAAACACACTCATCATCCCAATCCGAAATATAGACGACGCATCGCTATGCGCTACTACGCCGCCCACAAACGGTATGGGTGTGCGATGTCCACGGGAAAGCCGTATTGCTACAACAAACCCGCTTACCACCGGCACTAAGATGATATGTCTAGGACACATCGGTTAGCGAGTCCAAGTTTACCTCGGACCAATTGCTCGTGAAGCAGCACACACGCCACCATAATATTCCTTTTCAAGTCCCTAATAAGGACTAGTCATTTTGCTACAGTACTAGGAGCAGTCAGTCACCCGACCACCCCATACAATGCTTTTGCATCAAGGAGACCTCCTATAATATTGCTTTTGTATCATAGACCTTACTTTCATAAGTCATGTATATATAGGATTCGAACCCATGACCCTACTATTGTAATGCATATTAATCATAGAGACCTTCTATAGTATTGCTTTTGAATCATAGACCTTACTTTCATAAGTCATTCATATATAGGATTCGAACCCATGACCCTACTATTGTAATGCATATTAATCATAGAGACCTTCTATAGTATTGCTTTTGAATCATAGACCTTACTTTCATAAGTCATTCATATATAAGATTCGAACCCAGGACCCTACTATTGTAATGCATATTAATCACAGAGACCTTCTATAGTATTGCTTTTGAATCATAGACCTTACTTTCATAAGTCATTTATATATAGGATTCGAACCCATGACCCTACTATTGTAATGCATATTAATCATAGAGACCTTCTATAGTATTGCTTTTGAATCATAGACCTTACTTTCATAAGTCATTCATATATAGGATTCGAACCCACGACCCTACTATTGTAATGCATATTAATCACAGAGACCTTCTATAGTATTGCTTTTGAAACCTTACTTTCATAAGTCATTTATATATAGGGTTCGAACCCACGACCCTACTATTGTAATGCAAATTCATCATGGAGACCTTCTATAGTATTGCTTTTGTATCATTAAGTTTAATATCATAAGTCCCTAATATAGGACTAGTCATTGCGCTACAGTACTTCAGGCAGTCAGGCTCCCGACCACCCCATATATATGTAGAACTGCAGGAATGTATCTCCGGCAGCTCATCCATACAAGACATCTATACGTGAACACCTTCCATAACTTAGGAAAATTTTCCTTAATACATGAACTCCTTCAACAACTTAGAAAATTTCATCTATACGTGAACTCCTTCCACAACTTAGAAAAAATTTTCTTTTATACACGAACACCTCCCATGACTTGAACAATTTTTAACAAATTTTCTAATTATCTTATAAACGTTATTTAACTTAATTTTATAATATTTTTTGACTTGTATTTCTATTATTTATTTTATTTTAAATATTTTTACAAGTTTTTTATAATAAATTTACTTATTACGAGAAACAATAATTTTGCCTTTAATTTGCTATGTTATTGGGATAATTTCTGAAATATATTAACTTTATGTTTATTAATTTAACTTTATTGCCTAATATATATGTTTTAAAACAATTTTTGATGCCCCTTTATATTGAATTTAATTATTAATAATAATATTGAGCCGTCACACATTCAGGGCACCATTGACTTTGTTTCCGGCAGTGACACGCCTATCCACATCTAAATCACATCTTCCATCCCGGCTGAAAGCACTCCCCAAGTATACAATTTCATTTACCTGTTCTAGACATTCCTGATTTACCCATATTTCACATTTCGTTCTCTCTTCGTCCTTTTCAAATACCAGAACCTTAGTTTTATTAGCATTCAAACGGAGACCTTTAATTTCACATTCCTCTTTCATACACGTGACTAATACCTGCAGTTCTGCTTCTGATGGTGCAATAAGCACTGCATCATCAGCATACAGCAGACAATTAACTTTTATGTCACCCAATTTCACACCCAAACAGCTATTTTTCAGCTTCTGTAAACAGCTGTCGAGATACAGTATGAACAGCCAGAAAGACATGACACAACCCTGTTTTACACCCGCTTGGACGCTAAACATGGGTGACAGGTCATGCCCTACCCGCACACAGGCTTTACAGTCATAGTAAAGTGACTGCACAGCCCTTAACAATCGACCATCCACACCATATCCCGGCAAGAGTTCCCACATTTTCTTCCTTATAACCTTATCAAATGCTTTCTCCAGATCAAAAATCCTCTGGTTAACACTCAGAAGCTTCTCCGTGATCATGCGGAGAGAAAACATTTGATCCGTGCATCCTCTTCCAGGTCTAAATCCGCATTGTGCCTCCCATAAGAATCTTTCCGATTTCTCTTGCATCCTACGTGTCAAAAACTTCGAGTAAGCTTTACTTGCTAAATTGGTCAAGCTGATCGCCCGATAGCACCCGCAATCAAAATGTGAACCTTACCTTTATATAAAGGCACAATGACCACGGATCGCCAATCATCCGGGACATCTCCCGTCCGCCAACACAAATTGCACAGCAGATGAAAGCTGTCCCAGACGCGAGGCCCACCGTACTTGATCATTTCAGCAGTAACTCTGTCTAGTCCCGCAGCCTTACCACATTTCAAACTTCGAATCGCACGTTCAATCTCTTTTATGCTGATGACCTCAGTGTCATCGAGGTCCGTGTCTGGCGTGCCAGTCACGGCGTCACCCCCGGATCCTTCACTAAGATCATGACACGCATACATTTCTCTATAAAAGTCACTCCATCGCTGCATGACGTCCGATTTTTCTGAGAGGACGTCATTGGTTCTCGAAAGCACTTTGTTCATTCTTAAGGCTGTCACACCACTCCGGGACCCTCCAACCTCTTTCCAGAAGAGTTTGGAGTTTTCCCTAAAGTTGTGCGACAACCTCTCGTCCGCTTCTGTTCTACACCTTTCACGTACTCCCTCAATCAATGTTTTCGCATGAACTTTTTGCAGCTTATATCTTTCTTTCATCTTCTCTCTCATATGCTCATCGTTACTAGAGGCCAAGTAGTCTAACCATGCTTTTTTCTTCTTTTTTACAGCTTCTCTCACTTCATCATTCCACCATGCATCTCTTCTTTTACCACTACCTCTTTTTGTCGTTCCACATACTTCTTCCGCTGCACTTACCATTCCATCCCTAAGGTTCTGCCATGTTCTCTCCACACATTCTTTCCTGCCATCGATGGTGTCAAGCTTTTCGGCTACCCTCGTGTGATATTTGACCCTAGTATCCGCTTCCTGAAGCTTCCAGCTTCGGATGCGACAGACCGACTGTGGTTCTGTTACTGCCATCCGGTAGCGCCAAACCCCTAAATTTACTAGATAATGATCCGTTCCCAGGTCAGCACCCCTGAACACTCGTGTATCCATCACCTGTTTTCGCAGTCGGTCATCCACCAGGAACAAATCAATCATAGTTCTCTCATTCTTTCTTTCTCTAGTGTACATAGGGATTTTCCTGTGATTAAACATAATGTTTGTCACAAGAAGACTCTTTTCCTTGCATACAGCCAGTATAAGCTTGCCAGCATCATTAAGCCTTTTACCGCCAAACTTTCCAAGCACCGACTCGTATCCTGGTCGAGCGATACCTACCCATCCATTTAAATCACCACATACAACAGTTCTTTCGTTTCCCTTAACCAAATCTAGAACTTCTCTTACATTCTCCCAAAACTCCTCCAGCTCAGCACTGGACGACGAAGCTACCGGCGCATAAACAGCCAAAAGGAATAACTTCGTCAGTCCCATTTTGAAGCGAACCCAGAGAAGTCTTGAGTTCACAACCTTGTATTCAGTCATAAGATCGACCAACCGGGACGACAACAGCACTCCCACTCCCTGGCAGGCGTTCTCGCTTTCCGGGACTCCGGACCATATAGCTAACGTCCCGCCAGGGAGCTCTTCACTACCACTGCCTTTCCGTTTGGTATCCGACATACACACGACATCTAATTCTCTTTCTTTCATTATTTCGATCAACTCATTCGTCTTATCTCTCATGCCCCCTCTAACATTCCACGTGCCAACTCTGCACTCCGTCCTCCACCTTCCGCCGTGTCGGGCTGTGCGTGACGGGTGGCGGTCCCCATCGCCGCTTTGCGCGCTGCATTCCACACCAACGGGGACGAGCTGGTGTGCGTCGCCTTGGGGGGACGCCCTAATCCTCGTTTGCATGGGTGCGCAGCTGTGTAGAATTGCAGCCCTGAAAAGGGCTGGCAGGGGTCGCGACGAGCACGCTTCTACAATGACCCCCACCCCAAAGTAAAAAATAACAAAAGTTATTTTTTACTACACAAAGTTTTCGTGTATAAGGAGATTGTTATTACAAACGACTCTTTTTGTTCATCATTCTTATCATTACAGTTCACTAAAGTCTACTGCTGAACATAGGCCTCTCATATAGATTGCTTCATAGGGACAATATATTTGCCATAGTCGCTACGCTTGGCAGACAGGTTGGCAATCGCAGTTTTTTGTTATTTCCCGTTGTTACAGGAAGTTGGTGCTGCTCATCTCTTGTTACATTCTCTCACTGTCGCTTCTTACGATATCCATGGAATGATTTTGGGTGTGGAGATTTTTACCTAGACTACATGGGAGCCGTCTGTAGATGATTGATAAATAATTATGATCATCTATATTCTTTTTAAGACTTTTGCTGGTTTACGCCGTTTCAAAAATCCGCCACTAGCAAGAATGACTTGTAAAATTAAATTACTCTTACTTACTTCTTACTCACCTCCTTCAACACTTTGTTTAGTGAGCGTATATGTTATATAAAAATTAAAAGTTAGTAGCATAGCATGGCCGCGGGTTCGAATCCCGCACGTAACAAATATTTGTATGAGCTATAGCCAATAATAGTTTCGGGAGGGAATGTTTCTCCTTATACAATTTATGTATGTAAAGCGCCTCCATGATATAGGAAAAATAGTAAGTGGTTTTTTAAATATAAAAAATAAACAATACTGCAATGAAACCTACAGTATAGTATTTACGACTCAATCTAAAGATTTCAAATATACTTACCGAAAGATATTTGAAATTTATTAAATTCTTTTCATGAAAATAAAAAAATTAACTTATAATTTCCCAGACAGGCGGATAAAACATCACATTTATCCTGTAACTTTAAAGGCGACTGAGTAGACAGCACGACGACGATATAAGCATGACTCAACTTACATATGTTGAGTCTAAGAAGTCATGGTAATGAAAACGAAGATGTTCCTTCAAAGTGTTCATATATGAAAAAGAAGCAATTTCCTATGTATTATAAAGAAGGAAGTAATCGATTAAGAGAAAAAAGAACGATTGAATGGTATCACCGTAACGAATAAAATTCGATTTACGAGGTAAGGATTGAAGAGGGTCTGCAATGACAGATGGAAACGTCGACGTACGAATAAGAACTTAAATGAGACAGTACACGAATGTAAAAGATATCAGAAAGCTCTTTGTATTTCCCACTAGAATTCTTTCCATTTATGTATTTATCGCTTATTTAAATAGTTCGAAAATAGCTAATCGCATTAGCTTGGTTATTTATACTCTAAGTAATTTCACGCAATATTACAGTGCATTATTTATCTTTTTAATAAAAAAATTGTATATTGCTATAAAACAATTAGAAGGCAAAGTGTAGGGTGCCTCCCACAAGATGCAGTGGCAACCTGGTAAGACATGCAGGAAGTCGATGGATGCGGGTGGCTCAGGACTTTACTTTGTGGCATTCCTTGGGGAAGGCCTATATTAAGCTGTGGACTTGTAGTGAGCTGTATCAAGCAGTTTCAATTAAATTAAATTATTTCATTCTTAATCCTTCTCAGAAGTTAAACGAGGCCTGCGCTCTGCCGTGGGACGTACATACGCTGTGGCTTTAACTTTTAACTTTATTTTATTCAATCATAGATTCACTCCAGCCCATCAAGAGCTTACTGCTGAACAAAGGCATATTTATTTTTAAATTGAAGTGACAACGAACAGTCCACCTTATGGTAAGTGGCTACTGCAGCTCATGGACAATGGCTCATGGCAACCAACTATAAACAAGCCCCATAATTAAAACAGTAATTAAAAAACCCGACTGGAAAGTGTAAAATTTTATATCCTGTGTCATTCCAACAATTGAGAGGCATCATACAGCACCTCATACTTTAAAATTCGTCAAGTTGTTTAGCCTACAGAGCGTGCAATAGAAATACGCATGCATACATACTTAGAAATTCTCAAAAAATAAGAGAATATCTTCAGTGGCAGTCGGGTAAGAAGTAAACTTCTACAGATTTGTTGTCACAACGGAGGCCTAAGATAAATTGCTTCTCAGCCTATTATATATATATTTATATAATTATACTAGTTCTCCAAACCCTACAAACCCGCAATGACAGGAACACAAATAGAAAAGAGGGTGGCAGAAAGCCCAGACGACCAGTAAAATAGATATTCTTCAAATTTATTCCTTTTTATTGATTTTATAAAATTTATCAACCAATAAACAATTACTACAAAAGTGTGTACTATCGAAGTAACTGCTTTTTGTTGAGGTGGGTTATTCGCATTGCAAAGTTAGGTGCGACATAAATTTATTTTTTACAAGAAGGGGCAAACGAACATGCGGCTCACCTAATGTTATGTGGCTACCGCCGCCCATGACCAACCACAACACCAGGGGAATTGCAGGTACGTTGCCGGCCTTTTAGAAAGGAGTTAGCTCTATTCTTGAAGGTCTCTAAATTGTATCAATCCGAAAAATCGCCGGTGTTAAACAATTCCACGGAGAGTTTGTTCGAGGAAGAAAACTTGTAGTAAAACGCAGTGGTGGACCGCCAAGTATCCAGATGGTGAGGATGGTATCGTCAATTTTAAAGCGATGTGCGTAAGTGAAATTTGGCGGCTAGAATCCGAAACATCCCTCCGAATCTGAATCCGAACAATTCATCAGGACACTCCCCGTGGTAGATACGATAAAAAACGCAAACGGATGCAACATCCCTACGCAACGCCAGTGAATTGAGCCGATCAGAAAGAACTTGGTCGCGGTCAAGTGGATGGAGCTGGCACCCTGGTGCCAGCTCCTTCAGGAATCTTTCTAGAACTCCCAATAATTATAGATTGGGATTTTAAAGTGTTTACCGTCAACCCATAAGATCACGTCCAGTCGAGAAAACAAGCCACATTCTTGTTGATATATTCAACAGCTTTGGGAATATCTTCAACGGTTGTTTGTAAATATATTTGAAGGTCATGTGCATACCAGTGGTAAAGAGAAGATATTTGGGATGCAATCGTTTTAATAAAGATTGCGAATAAAAGAGGAGATAAGACCCCACCTTGTGGAACACCAGCTACGGTACAATACAAATAACTATGATACCAGGAAATTGCAGTTGGAGATATGTTAAGAGAACCCAGAAGCCCTAACAGGATATCATGATCAACAGTATTGAGGGCACAGCTAAAATCCAGCAACACCAATTCTGTGACTTGATGATTCTCCATACCGTGGTGAATGTCGTCCTTGATTTTTACAACACCGTAGTCGTACTGTGACCAGATCTAAACCCAGATTGGAGAGGAATAAGGATGCTATTTCTTAAACAAAAGGAATTAATGTTTTGTTAGACAAGGCATTCTCAATTTTTGGAAACAAAAACAAAAATTGATTTAGCAATAAAATTTCATCACAAGTGGCAGGACGAAAGAAAAGTGAAGGCGAAGCCGGTTTAAAGTGTACTTTTTATTTAGCGGCATATTTATGTTCGGAGGCGACACACAAATATATTGACAGTAGCCTCGCGTAAAGTGATTTGAATTTCGTTATTTTTATTAGCTTTATTCTATATTTTTAAATATTATATCTATGCCATAGGCTTGTATTTTGTTCACCTATTATACTACTTTAAAAGTCAATCGACATTATATGACTTCTATTATTATTTAATGGATCTATTTAATTTTCAAACAACTTTCAGTACAATTACAATAACTTAGTTTATTTTAAATGAAGAATGTATCTAAAAGAAGTTATTAAATATTACAAAAGTTTCAATATATTTTATAACAATGTTATAAATTTTTGTTATTATGACTTTTTATTAAGAGCCTATACTACCTCAGCTCAAATTCTAATTTCGCCCCCACTTCCCCGCGCCATTCGTTCGCACACTGCTCGCGGTCACGCGGGAACACGAGGTCAAAGCGATTTTGTTAGAGGAAAATAAACTATAATCGGACGCGTAGTAAGTAATAAAATTATCAATCATAATTTACTATTAACTTGTCATTATATGAACATAAAATTATATATCGCAAATTTAATTTCATTGTACATACTAAGGGCTACTCAAGCTAATATTCTAGTATAAGCTGACTCTTCATTGTACTGAAAGCCTATACAATGCAAGATCAGCTTATACTGGAAATTCCAAATACTGGAAGGATACGCCCATTGGTTTAGCAGGTAGTAAGTTTGCGTTTTGTAGTTTTCGCCGTGTATGTATGTAATGTGACAGCCGTTGGGTATGTAGTTATGTAGGTAGTAGGTCTATGCAAGTACCTACGTTTCCGAATGCATGATTGTAAGAATTCATGATATCTGTGAATAGGCTATTTATTTCGTGTCGAAGTTTGCGTCTTTAGAAATGTGTTCAGATAAGCACTTTACTGATCTAGTGCGTGAGTCGAGTTCGACTTTGAACGGCGCCGATCCCGGCCGCCCAGCTGATGAACAGCGATCTGTGCCGGAGACGGACCGTAAACATACCGTTTAGCTTTGAATAATAACACCCCGTTTCGTGAATTTGAACTTGATTCGTGTGGCAATAAAAATGTATAAGTAAAAATATGTTATTCAAATAAATTTCAAATTCACGGAAGTATTTCTACGGTACGACGGATCGATGTGTAAAGAGTAACATTTAGAAGCTTCTTTCATAGGCCTACAAGCTGACATACCACCAATATAGTACGTAAATAGGTACTAGGGTCCATTCCGAGACTCGAGTTTCAAAATTTAGAGGCTCGTGTTTTTTTTTCGTGGACTCGAGACTACCTAGACTGATCCATCATTCAGTCCTCGCGTAGATACCTACTCAATTTATAAACCTAAAAGATTAGCATGAAATAAAATGTTATAAAATATGCATTTATTAAACAGTTTAATATGTACTTATATTCAGAATATACAATACAATTACAATAATAAAAAAAATCCGTAAAAAAAAAAAAAGACAAAAAAGAGGCTTCAACAAATTACGCGACACGCAATATTCATACGTAAGTACCCACTACAAATATCATATTACCGTTATAACAAAAAGTAATGCTTCCTAAACAAAAATAAACTCTCATCATAAATAACTAGGTAGATATGTAAAACACTACACGAGAGCGCGTCATTACTATGGTAATAATAAGAGATTTTTTTTATTACAATATTTTAAAAGCACAGAATAAATAATAGTAGTACAGACTAAAAGTAAGTAGTATCAATATTTTTTGTCATGGGTGACATTTTCATGGTTTTCGAGGGTGTTGAAGCCGATAGTGCTGTCGAAATTTAAATCCAAGACGGCGGCTGCAATGGGTATTGATTTGTTCATCATGGGTGTCATTTTCATGGTTTTCGAGGGTGCTGAAGCCGATAGTGCTGTCGAAATGTAAATCCAAGGTGGCGGCTGCAATAGGTATAAATTTTTTTCATCATGGGTGTCATTTTCATGGGTTTCGAGGGTGTTGAAGCCGATAGTGCTGTCGAAATGTAAATCCAAGATGGCGGCTGAATTAGGTATAAATTTTTTCATCATGGGTGTCATTTTCATTGGTTTTCGAGGGTGTTGAAGCCGATAGTGCTGTCGAAATGTATTTAAACTACTTTAAAAAATTCCGTATAATCATATATATGTTAATCATATATAATCATGTTATACGTAAATTTTTTAATGCGCTTAAGGCATGCCCAACTGGATTTACCAATTTATTTTACATATTATTGAAATGTACAATGGATTGCTTACATTGTTGTATATCCGTCATGTCGTAATTGTCGGTTCTTTCCTGCGTTTTTGGGACCTTGGCAAAATGAGAATTTATTGAATTATGTTTTCTTTTCTTGGGTTTTTCTTTGATTGTGGTCGGAGGACTTATTTTTCTCAAGGGCATATTACGTGTTTTTCGCGGATCCAACAATTCCGGCAGTAAAGATTCCAAGTAAAATGTTTTTAGTTTGGGAACCATATGATCATTCCACATTCTTTGGTCGCATTGTATTATTTCTGTTTTTATCTGTTGATTTGAACTAACCCACACGGCAAAAAGACACTCTCTCCTTCCTGTAATATTTAACTGTCCTTGCACTTGGAAATACCAGTGATGTTTCTTATTGATCAACATTTGGCCATTATCATACTTCCAGAAAGTAATTTTCCTGTTTTTCACAGCATCTTCCAAGCTAGTTCTGTAGCCTGATACTGGACATTTTATTTTTACAATCCTATTGTCATCTATCACACCGTCAGGAGTTGCTCCTAAAAATGGATGGTTTTTATCGATGAATAGCCCACAGGGCATATTTTTAATGTTTTCTTGCTGCTCTAGTTGATTCAAAGCAATTTTTTCATTAATTTTACCATGTTTGATGGAGGTAACACCAGAGAGATCTTTTTGATACAGTAAACTTTTAACTATACTACCTGACGTCGTGCTCCTCTTGTTTATAATTTTGCCGAAATTGGAAGCCGTTAACAAATTCCTTCGTATTTCCATCCATTTACTACAATCACTCTGGAGGACTGTTTCCCTTTCAATATTAATTCTTTCTTCGTCAGATTTCTCCAAATTTGTTAAAAATGTTTTTTTCATTTTTTCTAAATCTTCTGTATGCAAATCAGGCTTCATACAATTTTGACCGTAATTTTCATCTTCAGCCCTTTTCTCTTTCTGTTGATAAACAAGCTTTCTGGGTTGCATTTTAGGCTTGGAACCGTTTCTTTTTAGTTTTCGCAATTCCAGGTATTTTGATTTTGACATTGGGCTCACACCAAGAATAGATCTTTGGAGCTTATACAAAGGTCTTTTTGTATTAAATGATACGACTGCCGTAGCGCATCTGGTCTGATATGAACGCCGAAGACAAAAGTTTATGCGTTTACCACCGATACACTTTGCAATTATGGCGTTAAACTGTTCACAACGATTGCTGTCCACGTCTTCAATAAGACTTCGTGCATTAGTTGCAATAGAGCAGACTATAAACTTTATTTGATTTTCTAACGCCGTATCTTTCAGTTTGACAGTGACATCTTCACTTGTTTTTTTGCTTTCGCAATAAAAATTCTGACAATTGGTATGACAACCGAAAGCATGATTATATGAATTGGAAATTGCTACATAAAGATCGTTTATTTGTTTTGAGCGGGTATCACTTGTTTTCTTCAGGTGTTTTATTGAAGAACAAATAACTTTTCTGATAGCCAGGATTCTTTGTGTATTCAGATACCTTCTATGCTGCAGTTTATATTTGGTATCTTTGGTAAGCGCTTGTAATTTATTACACAGGTTTCGTAATAAATGGTTTCTACACTCTATCTTTTCAACAGTGTAGTTAGGATATGGCCGGGCTGCTAAAATTTTAGAATAAGTGGAAGCGTCTCCATCAGCAACCATTTTGCCGTATATAAGACCATACATGTGCAAAGATTGTTTGAATCCTTCCACTAATATTTCCGATTCCATGTTTGTAGATGAACCAGTGTAATTTTTAAAACACATGTGCTCTGATGGTGTAGTTTGTTTATTCTTGGCGCGTACAAATATGCAACAATATTTATTTTTTACGGCGAGATATAGCACTTCCCCAAACTTTTTACCTATGATTGCAGCAGCGCCTGATAACGAGGAATAGTTTTTCTTGTAGGTCCTCTTAGCCCAGCAACCATCAACGATCACGTCTATGACGGGGATTCCATCTGAATTGACTCTGCCTTCGTCCAATGCACTGTGCTTCTCACGAGCAGCCGCAGCTTCCATTTCAATTGTGGCTAACTTTTCCCATTCTTCACTAACTCGATTATCAATTTTCTTATAAAAAACTTCTGTCATAAACAGAACATTTATTGATGTAAATATTTCTTGCAATTGTGTATATCCTACACCTGTAATAGCAGCACTCGTTACTACGGCAGTATTTACATTCAAATTGTCGCTTGGACTAGGTTTGGACGTATGTGTAGTAAATTCAACATTACACATATTGCATTTGAATTTTAATTTTGAAATCAAACCTAACCTTTTCTCCCCTATCAACTCCAAATTATTTATACCGCAACCGAAGGCTGTTGAGTGGTTCGAAATTGTTTTTAATTCTTTTAGAAAATATTTAAGGTCTATGATTCTTCTTTCGTCTGATTCTTCATTGATTTCTGCATGATTTCTATCTGACGTGTGCTCTTCGTCTGGAAACCTACAACAGTAATACATATTATTACATAAACTATAAAGCAGACAATAATAATAATGCATGAATGTTTTGAAACAATAGTATATCTTTGAATAGCTCCGATACGTTCCCATGTCCAAATACCTTTCATATAATATGTCACTTTACCTACATTGCTAGCGCTGTAGCATGGTGCGGGGACAGATGTCAGATTATAGTATCAGGACAGACTAGGACAGAGACATTACACAATTAAATTTACATCATCTATACAAATACAAATCTACATCAAAAATCTTGTTTTCTTTATTATAATTAAAAATTAAAATATATAATTAAAATATATGTGTGATATTATTATCATAATATTATTAAATTTATTTTAAAATATGTATTACATATAAAACATTTAAAAAAACATATTCAAAGCACAACCGATATTTATGGATATATTAGTGAAAAGGTACAGTTCGTCTAATGTCACTCACACTACACATATATACGCTATATACTATACCTAGTAACAGCTAGTAAAGCAATAACAGTAGCCAAGCATTTTGTATATAACTGCTCCAAATTTCAAGTCGATAACATTAGTAGTTTCTGAAATATACGGCTGTGACAGACAGACAAAGTCACACCATAGGGGTTTCTTTTTTACCATTTTGGTACAGAACCCTAAAAACGTCGGATCGAGAATATCCTACTCATTTTTGAAGTCAGTAAAAATACGAGTACAATATTATCGATGCATTCATTTGTATTAGGTCTACCTTTGATTCTCATAAACCAAGTCTTCGCATTTAGGTAGGATACGAGTACTTATAGCATTGTAAAATTTTCATTCCAGTAATGAAACATGGTTGAAAAGATTGAACCATGTTTCATTAAAATTTACATACATATATACATACATAGCATTACGCCATTATTCCCCGAAAGGGTAGGTAGAGGTGCATAGTGCACCCACATTTCGCCATTTATGTTATAAGTCTCATGTAATAAAGTGCGAGCCTATTGCCACTAATCGAGCACAAATTCAGACTCCGGACTGGTACTGAGAAATTACTAATGAAAAAACCCAATACCATTTTGCCCGACCCAGGACTTCTCGCTCAGCAGTAGCTAGACCAACGAGGCAGTTAGAGAAAGAAATACTAACAGGGATTCAAAATTTACTTACTTATTTATTTTATATGTATTTATTTATGTAAATACTTACTTGTCCGTACTGTCAATAGATAGCGACGAGTCCCCTTTTCCCTGTTCCAAATGGCCAGCCGCCGCCGCCGACAACGACGTGGGCACCGCCGGCGCGCCGCTCGAGTCGCTCGCGCCGCGTGCCGATCCGTCTTCGTGCAGTCCATTCTCTAATACCGTGGGCGCCGTTTTATTCGTCACATTCTCAAGCTCAATGAATGAAATGTTTGGTTTTCTGCAAATGTATAGTCATAATAAAATAAAGTAACATACTATTCTCCAGACCAAATTTCGGTCACGGCGGCCTGCCTCAACGGAGACTAGCCATCGACGCAGGATAGCATTATAGTGCGCAAATGTATGCGCAAGCATAGGTGCACTCTCTATTCCCTCAACCTCATAATCCGATGAGACGGTAAACCGACACAACCGGAGAGAGATCAGGTGCAGGACCAACGGCTTTACGTGCATTCCGAGACAAGGAGGTGGGCCACCGCCAACTTCCTGACTCCGGGCAGCTACTGAAAATTTCTTGACGGTATCAGAAACTACGGATAGTACCTCTCATAATACATCGGTTGATCTTTTATAAATTTCAACTTATTTACAAAAAAAAATTTTGGCCCGACCCGGGATTCGAACCCAGGACCTCATGATCAGCAGTCGCACTACTACAACCACTAGACCAATGAGGCAGTCAAAGTAACATAACATAACCCACAACATTCAAAACCTATCCCTTACCCCACAGTGATACCTATTCCCTGTATCGTGGGTATCAGAAACTGCGAGTGGTACCTATCATAACACCCCGATTGATCTTATATAAACATAAACAAACTTATGTAACAATAAAATTACAAAACGTTTTTGCAACACATCAAACGAATTTAAACTTTATCAACAGCCAGCAGCAACGTGACGTGACACTAGACATGAGCTTTATCTCGTTGCAATAAGGTTGAAACTCGAAAAATGATTCGCAAACCGATCCTTCGTGTTCGGCTCTATACATATTCGAAATACCTAAGAAGCTACGTAAACAAAAGAATAATTTGACGGCCTCCGTAGCGCAGTGGCTTAGCAATGAGTTGTTGCGCTGGGGGCCGCGGGTTCGAATCCCGCAGGGAACAAGTATTTGTATGGCCTACAAATAATTGTTCCGGGTCAGGGTGCTTGTCCTCGTGCAATTTATGTTTGTAAACTGCCTCCACGATACAGGAGAAAATCCTAGAGTGGGGGTAACGTTTTTTTAAGAAAAAAAAATTAAAAATGATACCGTTATTTATATCGGTAGTTAGATAGGTACTTACTTTTTTTTTCCTTCGTTCAAAATACGGAGTTGTTCTCTTAGACGTTTCAATTGTTTTCTTTTTCCGAGAGTTTTCTTTTTGCCCATCTTTATTTACACTTTAAATATAGGTAATATATTTACACAAAACGTTTTAAACTCCTTTTTACAGTAACACCTACCACAGTACAAAATAAAAATGTCGGAAATAAATAGTCGTCTCTCCGTAATGTCGCCAAACATAGGTTCGTCCCGTAATAGATGCCGCAGCAGAATGATTGAACAAATTGAAAAGGATAGCGCTATTGCTACCACGTACAAAACAAGAGACAGAAAGAGAGTGTGCTCGTATAGAATTAAATAACGCAAGCGCCAAATCACATAATTGCTAATTACGAGAAGACCACGTAGAAAAATAAAAAAATAAATCGTCACGATTTGAGATAACATTATTATCTATCTATTAGCTAAAAATCATCATTCAATTCCATAAGGTTTCAGAGATCTAACTAAAAATAAGTGCAAAACGAGGGTTTTTCATATTTTTTTTTATCGAGAATTTTATATCGAATCGTGTTTTTGCTTCAACAGATTTGAAGATTATAAGTCTTGGTTTAATGTGTCCAAATAGCAAACTGTTAGGTCTTACAGATACCGAGATCCAGATTGATCAATATCACCAAAACAGCATTATGCGGCCTCTTAAAAGCTCAATGTAATGTTTTATTTAGCGCAGAAAATTCGAATACTTATTTATTGAGATATTAAATAGATTTGTTTAGTTATTTAAAGTGTCCATAAGAAATTATTTGCGATAACCGTGAACTGACATGAGAAGATATTTTAAGTTAAATTTAATATATAATAATAAATTATACTTTGTTTGTTATATATATATTATATTAAGTATTCGAAGAAAAAAAGTTGGTTGTTTTATAGAAAGTTATTAATTAAGAATAAGTACAAGAGATATTTAATAATAGTTTTAAAAATTTATTAGTTACCTATCGAAAAAAGGGTATCCAAGAACTGGTGAACGTTTCAATTTTTTGACAAAAGCTATGACGAAGTCGCACGCCGAACATACCATCGTAATTGGGACCAACTCTATGACGCTGTGACAAGCACTACACAATAGTGTAACGTTTAAAGGTCGAATAGCCCTTGTTTCGTTGATTGAAATTGAAAAAAATTCTTACAATTTTTTGTGAGCGCAATAGCTAATAACGAAGTAAAATTAGATTTGAAGTTGAAGTTAAGGCTGGGCTTAAGTTAAAGCACCATACATAATTTTTTATGTAAAATAAGGGTGACAAACGATCACAAACCCACCTTATGGTATATGGGTGTTATGACCTATAGATATCTAAATCTGTCCTCGATTAAGAATCAAAATGCAGATTTGCTATCACTCGTGAATCAAATGTGAATACGTCGTATTAAGTAAATGGGTCTCGGGGTTTCTACACTCACAGTACAAAACGCAGCAGCGAACTACTATTTTACGCTGGTATTCTAAGAGAGTGTAGTCCATTTCCGGGATTCAAGCTACAACCATTATACAGCTGCAACATGGCTCTAAAACTTTTAAAATGGTACGTAGTACATACATTTTCTTTAAAGAATAAACATGTTAATGGCAACATTCTTCAATAAATAATAAAGAAAAAATACAGTTACAGCATTTACACGACTCACAGTGGCATTAAAATAAATAAAACGAAAACTTTTATTCTTCCATCTAAATATAATGTTTATAAACTTTATATTTAAATATGTTTATAATTTTAATAATATTTTAAGAAAGTATAACGTAAGAGTAATATTATTGTAGTCCGACTAACCCTTTGTTATTACAGCTGTAATACAGCACGATGATTGTCACGAACGTCATTGCAAGTACAATCAATAAGTGTTATTGTTACAGATTAATTTATCTTTAAACTAACTGATAACTGAAAAGATCACGGGTAACAACCGTATCACACCTAAGCCGGTAGTTGTTGGGAATACTAAGCTCGAAGTTGTTTACAAGTATTTATGCCTGTTTACCTAGGACAAATCATCCGACTGGGTAAGTCCAACTTCGACCGAGAGGTCGATCGATGGATTCAACTTGGGTGGGAAGAAATTACGACACATCTTGTCAGGTATACCTCAAAACCCTAAAACGAGATTGTACAACCTGTGCGTGTCACCAGGGATGGCTTGTGGATCTGAGACGTGGTCCTTTGCAGGCTGTATGAGGTAGCCTAAGGTCACTCAGCGACGAAGATGAAGATGGCTATGCTCGGAGTTTCTCTGCGTTATAAACTTCGGAATGGAATGAAGATATAAGCAATAGAACCAGAGTGAACGACATAGCCCAACAGATTAGTAACCTAAAGTGGCAATGGGCCGGCCATGTAGCTCAAAAACCCGATGGGGTAAATAGGTTCTCGAGTGGCAGCCTCGTATCGGCAGGCGAAGTGCGCCCACCAGATGGAGTGACGATCTGGTGAGATATGCAGGAAGTCGATGGATGCAGGTGGCTCAGGAACGTGCTTTGTGGCATTCCTTGGGGGAGGCCTATCTTCAGCAGTGGACTTATTGATTTTATTGTTTTGCTTTATATATTTATTTTACAACTAACAGTGTTATGGCGGTTCAAGAATATCCATTACCCCCCATATCGTCCCGTGGGTGTTGTAAGAGGCGACAAAGGGAACATGAAAATGTGTAAGTACCCCATGGGTAAATACCCCCCCCCCCCCTATGAAACCATATGTAGAGGAGGCATATGATCAGCAATGGACTTTTATAGATTGTGGTGGATTTATTTCACAAAGTGTATTTTATAATGGATTCAACAGAATTTATTTGTATACCGTTCAAATTAAAGTGAAATACCATTCATTTCTTTACCTACACGTTAAAGAACTGCATGGTAATTCAATTAAACCTTTTTACCTTATTATATGTAGGTGTTAGTTAAGAGCATTGGTAGTTCAGGAATTAAGCGCTCGCAGTAAATTTTACAGCTCGCGAGCAACCCGGGTTCGATCCCTGCCGGCACCAATGAACTTGCTAGTTGCAATTTTAAGTGCTGATTTACTACATGCTCGGCGGTGGAGGAGAACATCGCGAGGAAACCTGCGTGTCTGAGAAAGAAGAAAGAATATTTCAAGACATGTAAAGTTTGCCAAAGCAGTGGGACGTATATAGGCTGTAACTTTATGTAGTTTGGTAAAATATACGCCTGCAATTTTGCATTGAAAATATTTATTTCATAACAGCCTTTTAAAAAAAACTTATATCTCAACTAGGATTTTCTAAATTGCACACGGACACACTTCCACACTCAGAACAATTATTTGTATGCCAAACACTTTCTTCCGTCTTTCCGTGGAAAATTCGAACCTGTGAACGTGACACCTTTCATAACTTCCTACTAAAACCCTTCGGTAACTTAAAGAATAATATATCTGAAACCTTTGTTGGTCATAATTATCATCTATCCACGCAACAGTTAGAGTAGGAACGGATTTTTGCCGTTACAATTGATCAACTAGGTAATATACACAAAATATATAATTTTTAAATTACACTAAAACTGTTTCAACAATTTTATCCTCCAAAAACAAATATATTTCAACAAGTATTAGCAAAAACGATTTACGTAAACAGCGTTAAAAAAACTTTATCATTCAATCGCCTACAACGCGTTAGCCCCATCTGCGTGCGTTACCCTGGGTGCTTCGCGATTGTAGGTAATTATTTCATGCAGGTAGCAAGAGTGACAGAGGGCTGCTAAATATAGGCTGACTTAATGTGTACATATTTGAATTATGTACACACTAAGTCAGCAGCGTGACGGAATTTTCCTGGATTTATCTATTTTCAGAAATAAAAGGCTGTATATATGTATAGACTGTTATTGTCTTTCGAAAGTAACCGATAACTGATAAGCGAAGCGAAACTTCGCTTCGGCTTATCAGTTATCAGTTACTTAAACTATATGACTGGCCTTTTACAAATTTAGCCTACTGATCCGTTGGGTTGTGGTGGTTACTCTAGTTTTACTGCGAATTTCTTCATTTCAAGGATAGCCGTCTCTACAACTTGCTGAATTACCCTCAACTCACACATACGGCCAGCTGATACAATACTGACATAAGAAAACCTTTTTTTCCCAATCACAAGCTATTTTGCAATAGCTCTCTTAGTTTTTACCAAGAATACATAAACCTAAAACACTTGTGTACGTTCACCGCTGCCTTTACATATTATACCTGTTATTTGTTAGTTAATCCTCCGAGAATTAATTACGTCCTAAGCTTTTAGGCCCGTATTCCGTGAATTACTTTACCCAAGCTTAATTTGTAGAACACCTAAACTTATTAAGACAGAGTATATCTCTTATTAGACGGACCTCTGTATATGCAAGATAAATTAATTGAAATGTAGATATTTCAAATTTAGGTAAACTGTAAATATATTTCAATACATTACACTGTAACTCATAGACACCTACATCTATACAAAGATATAAAGTGTAGTCTATACAAAGATTTAAAGTGTAAATTCGTTTCCACCTGTGAGGACTAAGATAAAATGTACGAGACATGTTTTATCTTAGTCCTCATGGGTGACAATGAATCTACCAGTAAGAAGGGTCACCGGTTCTCTACATCTTACCACACGAAACACAGCACCGTTAACCTGCTATTGCACTCTGGTATTCTGTGAGAGCATAGCCATTGCCTGGTCTACCGATCCATTCATGCTGCAACAATAATATAGCAGCAGCATGACCTTTACTACGTACTGGGCCAGGGTTTATGCCACATAATAACAAACTTATTAAAATTAACTTATTTTTTTATAATCTTTGATTTAGATAATGACCAGGTATTGTTGGAGTTTTTTTAAGGCCGACAAAAACATATTGTGCTGTTAAAATAACTGTTTAGCTAATATTTCTTATTGACTGAATATTTAAAAAAATATTATTTAATTACTTGTCGTTAATTATTAACATTGTATCCTCGTAAAGATTTGTGATGTGCAGATGGTGTCATTAAACATTTACATTATAAATATTTATAAATTCTTGCACTGTTTAACAGTTATTTAAAAAAGCCTATAATATAAAATAAAGACACCAACTTGAAAAGTTAGTATGACTTTTCTTAGATTCACTTTATATATACTCTAATGTTTCTTGTTTATTCTTATTATTGTTATTATTACTAGCTTGCCATGCAGACGCAGTTTTTCCCTTTTTAACGACCCTTTGCCACGTCCTATTAAAAACTTTTAAATTCGCAAATTAAATGTGGGTCACTCATAGGCAAATTAAAAACTATCCTATCTCTCAAGTTGGGCCAAACTGCACACGCTGTGCATATTTGATCAAAATCGGTCAAGTAGTTTAGGAGGCCATCGCGGACAAACAACGTGACATGTTATTTATAGTACCTGGTTGACCGAGCTTTGCTCGGTTTTTCGTGAAATTACATTTAGATAAAATTACATGAAAAATGGATGAAACATGAATAATATTTTTTGATTTTATTGACATAATAGAAAAAACTGAACAGGTTATTTGAATAAAAAATCATGAGTACAATTAGTTTAATTAAAATTTTCGTATTTTTAAAAAATACTAAAAAGGGGCTCGAAATAATATATTTTCTCACAAAAAAGGGAACTTAAAAAAAAGGAAAAAAGAACCAAACAAAAAGCAAAAAGGAACCAAAACAATACGATTTCGAGACCGCTCGATATCCACTTGAGCTATTACGATCATTAACATAGTGTCAAAATTTACCTTCTTATATTGTAGCAGTTTTTCATTGCCTGAAAACACGGACAAAAAGACATTTTCTAAAAGTAAATCCTAGCTAGATCGATTTATTGCCCCCGAAACTCCCTGGACACTAAATTTTATGAAAATCATTGGAGCCGTTTCCGAGATTCCGATAATATATATATACAAGAACTGCTCGTTTAAAGGTATAGGATATATTAAGATTATTTGAATTTTACAATGTTATTGTTAATGTTATATTGAAAGTATCTTAAATTAGCATAGTTACAGAAAATTAAAAAAACTTAAATAAAGAAAAAAAAACTAAAAATTTTAATTATCATCCATTCCTACTCTCCGTGGTATCGTGCCAAGTACGCACTGGCTGCGTTTGTTCGCTGAATGGCTATTCTTAACCTTTGAGCGAGAAATGAAGCAGCCCTCTTATCACCAGCAACGACGACCAGTCGCGGATACAGTTCCTTTAGGAACTTCATCGCACGTAGACTTCACAAACCGATAGTCTCTACAGTAAATGGTACAAATACATAAACATCTCACAGAGACTCATGTTTGCGGCACTTAATTCAGCTGCCTCTGAAGCCACTCTTAATTAACCATATATGATGGCTCGTTTTGAAAATAAAATAAACGATACTATTAATAAATACAACTTTATTGTGCATCATTAACAAAAGTCTTAATTGATTTTACAAAAGTTGACCTTACCGCTAAGTAAAAACGAATTCTTCCATACTTTACATAATTAGAAACTTAAATTACGTATGGGAGAGCGGTGGACCTTCAAAATAAATAAAATAAAAACTAATTATTAATATAATATCGGTCGGATAATATAGAGCCGTAATAGCTCAGGGAATAAGCGCACCAATTATATTGTTGATTGCAACTTTAAGTGCTGATTTAGCACGTGCTCGGCGGTGCACCTTTAACTTTAACTTTTAGGATATCAATATATATTTAGATATTTTAATATCGTACATACAACATTTTATAAGAATATAATATTTTAGTATATACAAACACGATGTAAATACATACAAAATCATCATAATAACTAAATAACAATTAAGGCAACGTAGATAGCGATGAAAGATATTGCTAAATAACCAGATTATTCTTTCACCGCAACTACACTGTCAGTAGGGAAGTTTAACGAGCTGGTAAAGAAAGAAAGATGAACGATGTCTGCGTGAGTACGTGTCAAGAAGCTGAACATGGTTTCGGCATCACTTCAACTTCTTTGTTGGTAGGAGGTCCTAGCAAATATTATATACAATCCCTTAAATATTTTACAGGTTTACCTACGTGTTTTTCTTCAACGCCTATTCGTAGGGTAGGTTAATCAGCACTAACAGTCGGAATTAGACATGTGTCAATCATGCATGATTCGTTCGTTTGAGCTGGTACACTTACAAGTATTGATGGTTCATTCATTTATTTTTGAATGTACCAGTACAGCCAATCACAAACAATTGGCGGTACCTTTTTAACCCGCGATTTGTTTGAATTGTGAATGAGCCGCAAACCGACCGAATCCCGAATGATCTGAATTAACAGGCGAATCGAATTGACAATGCAGACAGCAGAGTATCAGGAGTATGTATTAAGGGTTTTTATTATAATATTGTTACTTAAATTAAAAATTATTTTACATTTTATTATATTTATTTGTTACATCTATGAGTTAAAAATATCATTTCGTAGAGTTTACTAAAAATAACATTTAAAAAGATTTCATGATAAATGATTTATTTAATATGATAATTTTCAATCACCTTATAGAAGTATAAGATGGGTAAAAGTTTAATTTTGTAACAAATAAATGTTACAATCCCTAGTTTTAGACATGTAAAGTAAGATGAAATTATTGTGTAATGTTAGGAAAGAAATTTAAGAATAAACACATTTATTGAATATATGATAACTTGTGGTTTTTGTAATAAGCCATCTAGCGTCAATTATACTTACCACCTTGAAAGTCAATAAGTTTTGGTTTGATAAAATGACTTTATTACCTATAGCATGTAGTGGATGGCGCTATTTTAAATCTCAAATAGAAATTTTTGGTTCCCAGTTATAGATCTCACAGACTCACAGAGTACTGAAGCCTGAAATGGTCCATTTGAATGATCGATCCGAATGTACCAGTACGCGTGACGAAATGTACTAGAATGATTCGGCCGCTAGAAGTGAATGATTGACACATGTCTAGTCGGAATTACCAATTTATTGTTAAAAGCTAGGATCGAATGCGGCTTTTTCTTGTACAATATAATTGCAGGTATACACTGCGTTCGTACACTAACACGTGTTTTGTCACAAGAAGTAGCAAAATATTAGCATATCATATTTTTATAATATTGAAACAAAACTAAAAAAAGCACAGTTAATCCTAATTTTATTTTAAATAAAAATCAATTTAATACTTACATCGCTGAGCTCGCATTAAACTTTAATTACTTTTTATCTTAATACGACTTAAACTAAGACGTATAGTTTTAAAAAGGTAAGTGAAAAATTTACGACGGCGTTTAACTAAGTTATTCCAGACTTGCAAGAAGACGTGAAATGCAATTCGTTTCCATTAGCGATTAACTTAGCTGTGCCTTTTCCGTAATAATCTTATTGAATCTTAAATATAAGAGTAACCATAAAAATACTTTTGACTATTATCATTAGGTGAATTATCATATTTATTGATTATGGGATAAAACATTATTACTTACACACCAATTCTCCTATTAATGACTCCATGTCAAAAGTTGAAGTTAAAGCTACATCCTATATACTCGTATGTCCCACTACTGGGCATAGGCCTCCTCTCATTTTTGAGGCGGCTTTAGAGCAAAGAAATATCCGCCGCGCTGCCCCAATGCGTGTTAGCGAACTTGACATAGCTTCGGAATATTTTTTTTTCTTATTTCTCAGACTTCTTGCCGGATAATCCCAGCGATGTTGCTGATTCTGTCGCTGATGTGGTACTACAGGGAATGGAACTGTTTATTCCATTTACTGTGGTTCCTATCGGAGGCAGAAACTAGCCATGGTTTGCTCGCTCCTGCGAAATTGCATTACGCCATAAACTAATACGCCATACGGAGTGCTACCAGGTCTGAGCTGACGTATCGACATCTGGGGATGCAAATACCAACGCTCTTGAAAAGAAGTATATTTCTGCCTCCAGCTCCTTCAAAAGTGTCATTGCCAAGGAAAAGACAGAGCACATGGGCAGAATTGGCGAGAAGCTAGTTTGATTTCCTTGGGGAATACGTGCATTCTGGTCTCTCGCCAAGGCTGTCTAAAGGAACTCCCATCTCTGCACACAAGGAGGACGACTCATTGGCCGCAAAATTTTCCTCACGACGTTTTCCTTCACCGCCGACTTGGGTAGTAAATCAGCACTTAAAATAGCCATGGTAGCTTACCGGCTATGTGCTCGGGAAGGTTCGATCCCCGTCGGCATTAATGAAATTGTTAACTCTATGTCATTTTGACACGTATTTAAAAATTGCCACAAGGTCATCATACTTCTGCCGTGCTGGTGATTAACCTTAGCTGTCTTGACGCATCTCCATTTGATGACAATAATCTTTATAATACTAAGTGAAGGGGAAACTTTGTACCCTTTGTGATAAGTACAAGACTTGGCACTGTTAAATTTTGTATAGATAAGGTGCGTTGAAAGATATAATTTATATATAATTTGTTTTAGAAATGTATTAAATAAAATAAAATAAAACATATACATTGTTAACGTTTATACTGCCAATGTTAATAATAGAAAGAAAATTGTTGCGTGGACAAATTATATCGTTTGATAATATTCGTACCGGAAATGTCTCAAAGTAAGAACAAGAATATAATGTATGTTGTATTAATGCCAATGTAAAAGCGCTAGACTCCCATCTGGCCTGAGGGCAAAGATGAGGTCCACCATGGAGTGAGTTTGCCCAGGGAAAGTCTATACATACGGACCTTGAAGAGGTTCAGATTATACACAATATTTACTGACAAATTGTTTATGATTTCAAATGTTCCTTTTTAATAGTGTGTTTTAAAAGCTTGCTTACTAACGCACACGCATATGAAGGGTTTCTTGTAAAGGGTTTCTTCATCTTTATTAGGTTACGGTGCGATGCCGAGAAAGCATCGTATTCCCGTGAAAATTACCATAAACTTTCAATAAGCGTTAATCATTTAAGACGTGAAATAATTCCCAAGATTTTACTTTAAAACCAGTGAACTAGGTGCTAAAACTAACTGTAATGAATATCAATCATCCAATTTAAGTAAAATAATGATTAATCTCTTTAAAAAGACAAGAGAAAATTATATTCTTGTAAAAGTTATTCTTGACTTTCAGAGTGACATGAAAAAACCATTTATTATCATTAGAACTTCAACACCTGCTGGCTGAAAAGTGAATGTACATAATACTATCTAAAAATTAAAGAGCTGGCTTAGTAACTTAATTTGATTGATTTTAATAAAAAATATTTTACACTGATAGAGCCGTGGTAGCTCAGGGACTAAGCGCTCCCTGTAAATTTTGCAGTACGCGAGCAACCCGGGTTCAATTCCAGCCGGCGTCAATGAAATTGTTAATTGCATTTTTAAGTGCTAGTTTACCACGTGCTCAGAGATGAAGGAAAACATTGTGAGGAAATGAGAAAAGAAATATATCGGAGACACATGAAGTCCGCCAACTTTCATTGGGGAGGCGCGGCAAATTTTTTTCACTAAAATCCTCCCGGAAATGAGAGGAGTCCTGTGCGCAGCTGTGGGACGTACTCGAATATAGGCTGTAAGTTTGCTTTTTTACTTTTTACATAGAAATCCATCAGGGAAGGTACCAGTCTTTTACTTCTTTCTGCCGTCAAACACTGCTGTTTCTGTTTGAAGGGAATAGGGAGCCAGTGTGAGACACGCTGTGAGGCACATCATGTTGGTACTTACTCGTTTATGGTATAGAAGTGACAACACATCCGTAGCGTTTTTTGTTAGTTAATTACAGAGTAGTTTATTATTTTGGAGTTATCGTTACAGCCTATTAAAGTCCACTGCTGACCACAGACCACCCCCATAGATTACTAGACTTTATTTTTAGACTAGTGCCACGCTTGGCAAGCGGGTTGGCAATCGCAGTTCTTTTACTCGTATTTTAGTCGTTATTATTATTATTATTTAGTAAGGCTGCAGTCCATCACCTGATTTTTTCCCTCTGTCGCCTCTTACAACACCTACGGTATGATATGGAGTAGTGGATTATACACCGCCACTACACGGTCAGTGCGAGTACACGTATAATATAGACCACGGTACACATAGGAAGATCGGGAGTTAAAGAGTGTCGGATCCGACAAGCACCATTTTTTTACATTTGATTTGAAGTTTGCTTAGTAACAAGTGTTTTTGGGGTGCAGTAACCATTTCTAATCAGCTGGATTTATACGTTTGTTACTTCAATTAAAAAAGTGTATATGTTAAAACCTGATTGTAGTCGAAACCTGTTTTATAAATAAAAATTGGGCCCCTGTAGGCCATAAAATACTTTCATTTAAAGTTATAGACAGAACTGTTTCATGATAGATTAAAAATAAGTTACATTTTCTTTGAATTAAACTTCCTCGCCGTTGAATATGTATTGTCTTCAAGTGCAAGGAGGATGTTTAATTAGATTTAAGCCTAATAAAAGAGTGGCGAAAAACCAACTAGGCAAATTATATGTGGAAACACCTGTGATACCTACAAACTTTTTCAGAGTTGATAGCTTCTTATTATTTGAATTACTTTAAACCATTAAATCCGGGCGTGATATAATTTAGTAAATAATGTAATAATGTCAGGTATTAATGGCTAACTGAGTCTCGGCACACGTACTACAACTCACCGAAGATTCATCGTAATTGTTTTAATCGTGTTGGAATACATGGAAGACAAACACATAAACAATTATGCATTTTAATATATGAGAAGATCACGTAGTATTGTTGGCAGTTAAAAGATATTTTCGTCATTGAAAATTAGTCAGAAGCACAGATAATAACAACAAATGTTAATAACAAAACGTTAAATTATTTAGAAACTAGTTCATATCAGCCCTCTGTATATAACCAATTTAATGTAAGGTCATTTCGTATATAATATGCGAGCTTGCCCGTTGCCTCTCAACTTACCAACTGCTCATGGCTCCTTGAACTCTTAACTGCGATCACCGAACTAATAACTCTCTCAAAGTTAATACAAACTGTTACAATAATCGGTCCAATGAGTTGATTTATTCAATTTGTTTATTCATGTAGCTATAGATAACAGCTAATATTACGTTAATTTTCCAAAGTTCAATTACAACTTATTTATGTTAAATAAATATTAATGTAAGTCTCTGTCTGTCTGAATTAGTGTACTAAGAAAAACCAGAATCAGATAAAATACGATGACCGAAACTGTGAAATGTGTAACTTTATTACAATAGTTTCTCATCCACCTGACAAGAGAAGACTCCTTAATTTTATAGGAGATAATTACTAATCCTATACTATTAAACGTGCAATTCTTGTATATATGTATATATATATATATAATCGGGATCTCGGAAACGGCTCCAACGATTTTCATAAAATTTAGTGTCCAGGGAGTTTCGGGGATAATAAATCGATCTAGCTAAGATTTATTTTTAGAAAATGTCTTTTTGTGTCCGTGTTTTTAGGCAATTAAAAACTGCTACAATATAGTTAGAATAAGAAGGTAAATTTTGACAGTTTGGTAATGATTATAAATAGCTTATTGGTATAATGGGCGGTCACAAAATCGTAAAACCCCGGTTCGAGCCCAGACCGACCGACCGACTTTTTTATTTTTTTTTTCAAGTTTCTTTCTTTTTTGAGAAAATATATTTTTTTCGAGCCCTTTTTTTAGTATTTTTTAAAAACACGAAAATTTAAATAAAAATAATTGCACTCATGATTTTTTATTCAAATAACCAGTTCAGTTTTTTCTGTTATGTCGCTAAGATCAAAAAATATTATTTATAATTCATCAGTATGTAATTTGTATCTAAATATAATTTCCAAAACACACGAATTAAAAAAATCGAGCGAAAAATACCGAGCAAAGCTCGGTCAACCAGGTACTATGATATAATAAATTATAAGGCGAAATATTTGACTCTTTTATTACTACTTATATGAACAGAATAGAGTAGAACAGAATATATTTTATTCAATATAGATCACAAATAATTCTTATTGAATAATTTTCAACTAACTTCCATTTATTTTACCACTGGTTCGGAAAAAAACCTGTGTCCTGGGAAGAACCAGCAAGAAACCCAGCGGGATATTTTATAAAAAATTGCAATATGAATGGGTACAAACTATTTGCGAAATTTATTTTAAGAACAGCTTGGAAACGACCACCTAAATCCCAGGGGTTATTATCAACCATGTTTTCATTTATATCATAAAAACTTTTTTATACAGTATCTGTTTAGTGAAATATTTAAACTTGGTAATAGAGATACCTTGTATATTTTCTGGGACTTTGTTGTAACAGCGTATACATTGTCCCAAGAATGAATTGCTGAACCTGTGGAGGCGAGAAACTGGTATTACTTGCTTATGTTTGTTTCTAGTATTTATAAAGTGTATATCACGTTTTTTTTACTAAAACTACCTTTGTTTTTGTGAACATACCTACGTTAAATTTTAGTAAATATACTGAGAGGCCAAATTTAATATTATATTTATTTTTTAATTTTTCTCTAATGGATTCTCTCGGATCGGATCGGATTCTCTCTCTTACCGATAGTTTCTATGGCAAATATAGTAGAGAATATATAAGCGGTAGAACCAAATTAATATATATATACAGGTATCCTCGTAGTCAACGTCAAGCCGGAATCGGGTGATAGGTCAAGTTATAACAGTTAACAGAAAAATATTAAAAAATGTGTTTTAAAAATTACAGGCATTTATAAAAAAAAAACGATAAAATCTACACTTTGTGACGGTCTTTTAACTCCTGTTGCTACAAATTTTAACACTTTTTTAAATTTTCTTTTTACTATGTTAACCTAAATAATTTTCCGAAAACTGTTGTTTGAAATTTACAGCCAACTGCTCCAGTCATTCAAAAGGAAACATATTTTTTCCCACCATCTATTCCTAGTTAATTGTATATTTTCCGTAGTTTTAAGTGAATGTTCAGAAAAAATGTGCTACACGAGTTTGACAAGTAGGCGTATTTAATAAAGACTCTAAAATAAAATAACGCTTGCAAGGTTATTTGTTAAATTATGGACTTTTTTAAAGAAACCCAGTTCTAAATTAATTTTCCTTACCTGTCTAAAATTATTTTTGTGTACCCCTAGGCTTTTCTCAAGCCTTTTACTTAGGATTCCAGTTTGAATTAAACTGAGGGAACCAGTTGACGAAGTGTGAGCGAGACAGAAATCTTCTTTTCAGGTAGTCCAAAATCATTAAATATATACCGCTATGTATGTACACGTGCAATATATACGTAAATGTGGCCTCCATCAAATTTTTTAATAGAGCGCGCCAATAGTCTCACAGTCTACTTTACTAAATTAATCGTACTGTTTCTCCCTCAAAAGTTGTCATCACGAAGATACTGCTGCCCATCTACATTTTTAGTTTCCCCTTCTTGCCTCTTATGACACCCAATGGTCGAGAGGTAGAGGATCCTCTTAGTCGTCGCTGCACGGCAATACCAGATACTTCAAACCTATTCTTACCACCACTTTTTATACCATGGTAGGACTGACTATTTAGGGTCTCATAGCCGTGGTAACTCAGATGGTGAGCGCTCGCTGTAAATTTCAAAGTACGCGAGTAACGCGGGTTTGGTCCCTGCCGGCACCGATAATATAATTATTAATTGCAATTTTAAGTGCTGGTTTATCACGTGTACATGTCTGAGAAATAAGAACATAGTCCACCTGTAAGTGGAGGCTGTGACCCATAGACATCTGCATTTATCCTCGATTAAGAATCAAAACTCAGATGCGTTATCACCCGTGAGGACTAAGATAGAATGCCTCGTTTCCAGTAATAAGTATATCCGAATCTCTCTCTACATTCACCATACGAAACACAGCAGTATTAAGCTGATATTTTACTCTGTTCTGTGAGAGCTTGGTCCTTCCCAGGTCGACCCGACCCATTCGTGCAACAACCATAATATAGCTGCAGTGAGCTCCACCTATCTCGGAACGTATTAAACATATTAACTGAAAACGCATTTGATAATGTATCAACCTGTGTTGTTACTTATTGTTATGTGTCCATTCAGTCTGGAACATGCCGCCTCGTCCATTCAACTCGTTATTTCGGACGCTCTCCAATCTACACATCGAAAATTGAATTTTATCTGTTAAAATGAAACTGTGTCCGTCTGCTTTTTTATTTCAATTTAGTTTTAAAATATTTTCTTTAAAGTGATATCGTTTCATTTTTCATTCTTTCCTTCTTAGGTTTCTGAAATTAACAGCAATATTTGGTCTTTGTATGACAATCCTTTTTGACAGAATATTAAGAAAATCACATTTTTGTCAACACTTCCCACTGGTCGGGGACCCTTGCTTATTAACTAATGACTCTCTGGAAACCGGCTAATGGTGGCAAATCCAAATATATTTTTAATCGTGGTAGAGCCACGCTACATAAGAGTCGGTTCGACCGGGGAAAAACCACGTTATCACAAAATACCAGCGTAAAATAACAGCTAACAGCTGTTGTATTTCGTATGGTGAGTGTTAAAAACTGGTGTTCCCCTTATACTGGAAACGAGGCCTAATTTGGCACCGGCTAATGGTGGCAAATCAACACTTTTTTAAGAATATAGAACTGGATGTAGCACTGGAATCACTGAGTTGATTGCTTTGCAGCCCCGTGGTCGCAACAGCACCGCTTAAATGCCGCGCCGTTGCCGCATGCATGTGGCATATTATAGTAGCATCGCTCCTACGTCGGCACCTTATATATTACAGTTTGTGAAACTAATGATAGATAACACCAAGGCATAATAGCTTGATCTTAAAAATAACAATAGATATGGTTTTACGCTGAGAATTTAAAACATTTAAAAGTCTGATCTTGTGACATAGACACGAGGATTAAAATACCATTCTTTTTCATGTATTGGATTTTAGCCGACTTTAAATAAGAGTAAAGACTCAAGTCGTCTGTACGTATATTTTTGTGTATTTTCGGACGTAAATTCTTTTTTATTAACCAACTTACCATTCTTTTATTAAATATGTTATACCTCAGGGGTATTCCCATATAAATTAAGGAATAAATTCCACCACTGAGGATGGAAAAATCGAGGATGATATTTATAATGTTTTTATTTAGATGACAATTTAAGTGCTTACTTTAACTATTGTACATAGTTGATTCGAAAAATTTAAAAAATTAAAAACTGACTAAATTAAAAAAAGCACTTTATCTTAGCACAGGCTTTAAAAGCTAGTATTGTGCCAATTACTTTTCCTTTTACAGTTTTAAATTTTACAAAACTTAAAAATTTAAGTGTGCTGTCGGGGGTAAATAATGTACTATTGTCCCTTTGACACACTAGATTATGTATATGTCGCTGCCAACTAGCATAATTAAGCTTTCAGTTAACAATCTAGCTTAACAAACTGTCTGTGCCTAATTGTAAGCTATGTGATATATTACATAAATGTGCGCGGTTTTGGGATCGTACAAAGGCCATTACTGACGCACCTTAACCGACTGTCGCTGATCTTACAAGATAGGTGAAATTTTGTATTTTTTAATGAATATTAACAATGCTATAAACTTTACTAATATTCCCCTTAACCACGCGTGCTTAGCTTAAATCACTTGTGTTACGAGTGGTTCACGCCAGTAGTCGAATGGCGGATTCGAACCCACGACCTTTTTGAGTTCACGGTCCTCGCCCTGCCATTAGGCTACTGTCGCTTCAATTATTAGACACATCCACTAAATATAATTCATAACGGCCGTTAACTGAAAGACTAATTTAGCTAGTTGGCTATATATATATATATATATATATATATATATATATATATATATATATATATATATATATATATATATATATATATATATATATATAACAACAAAACTTAAAGAATTAACAACACATAAGATTAAAATTTTGAAACATTGTAAAACATGTTAAATTTTGGTAAACGTAACTTTAATTTTTTACATCGTTTAAGTAAGTTTTCATTACAATTCATTGCATTTTATTTCGTTTCATGTCATCCTAAAAAAATATGCACACATAAGGTAAGTGAAAATCGTTTCCTGAAACGTCCTTTTATTTCCTTCAACCTTTTCTTACTAGAACTTCCTCTCCGACTGATTACGTCCTGTTCCCAGGTGCAGGGAGGATATTCAATTAGGCTTGAAGGTTAATTATAGCGTTGAAGTAAATTGTAGCCAGCTAAATTACTCTAAGCCTATCTCAGGACTACGTAAATACAAATAGTGATCGAGAAAATAACATAGAATTATTTTGTTTTCTGTTCTCACTTTAAATAAAATAGTTAACTGCATTTTATGTACTGATATGCTCGACGATGAAACCAGACCTTGAGAAAAACTTTGTAGAATTTATAGCCATAAATGCATCAACGTTTTTGTAAAAACTGGAGAACAAAAATTGCAGTAGTCCACCCGCCTCCCAAGCATGGGAACTGTTGCAAATATGTTACTTATGAGGCAATCTTTGCGGCGACTTACATTCAGCAGGTCATCAATGGACTTTGACATGTTATATGAAAAAAAAATAGAAAATCTTGATGCAATCGAAAAATAAATAAAACTTTGTTCATGGTAAGTTCACTAAAATATTTGACCGAATTTCGGTTTGGAGGACATTATATTAGAAGAGCACAAAGGAATAATCATATTAAAAATCGGTGATTATTGAATATATTTATACTAAGTATACGATATTTAAATTAACATGTTTTTAATAGGTTTTGTAAATAACATCCAGATACAAGTGATCACTGAAATAAAGCCGTTTTTATCCTCAAGTACAAGCTCTTTACATGCAACATTACATTAAGTTCAGGCACAAAATTATTAAAAGAATACATCGAATTGATTCCTTCCTTTCATACTATTAAGTGTCGCAAAATAACATTAATTAATAAGTCACATAGAAAATAACATTAATCGTAAGATCTGACACTAATAAGTAGACTTGCCTGTGGCATTGCAAGTTAAAAACTTTCCCTTCCGCTTTCAACTTCTAACTGCTATAACCCGACAAGCTATCTCAAAGCAAAATTACTCTTTTAACTTTGACATACAGGCCAGTAAGTTACCATCAATAATTGGCTTTAAAAACTTTTTTAAAGTGTGTCGGTTGATTTTGTTCAGAAAATATGAAAACAATTTATTTATTTTCAAACCGCATATAATAATTAAAATAAAAGAATACTTCTAAAGTAATTTCAGTTACACATCATTCTATACTAATTATGTAGTCACTTGTAACTAGCATAAAAATATGCCAGTTGCAAGTGTCACAGTAATCCCAGTACCGAGTAAAACGTAGTATTTGATACCAACACGTCTATAACAATGAGCCTAATATGTCTGAGTAGAAAGTATTATTATAGCGTTATAAATATTTTTTATGAGACATACGTCAAATATCCAGACTCCCAACTCAGGGAGCAGTGTCCACGGCAAAATGACTCGCATATCTTATACTACGGTAGAGGACCAAGTCCAGGTATGGACTTCAACCTTGCCTAACAGTCTACTGCATAATATAAAAGACTCTCTCATTGTAAGTATATTTTTTACCATAACCTTACGCTTTTCAGATGGACTAATAATGTCTTCCACATTTGATACTACTTTTAAATAAAAATTAATAACTGATTTTAATTATTAATAAATTTTATTCAAATTTGTAATGCCAAGTCAAGCCATTTATTACGGTCTGAAGTTTTCGGTGACAAAAAGGCAATTTTATTGTTAAAGACCAAATAGTATTGGAAAATAAGAGCACGAGTCTAAGCTATATATACTCGTGAATTCGCAGCAATCAATTGAAACAAATCTCTAAGAGGCAAGAGACTCAACCTTTCCCTCAACATTCGCGAAAGCTTTCTCCACCTATCCGCTATACAAACAAGGACAACCCACAAAAAACGTTTCCATGCAAATATGAGCAAATAAACCGAGTGCGAGACGGCGCTCTGTATAAATAGAAGAGGCATGACCTAAAAGTTCCAGATTGAAAAAATATAACGTGGCTTTTTCATGATTCCTTAAATAAAATTTTCAAATCTTTTTTGTATTACATTCAAGTGAAAAATAAGTTAATAGTTTACTTCATGCCTATGGTCACGAATTTACGTATAGTTATAATATGCCATAAGCAATAATATAAATTACAGTAATATAAAACGTTATGAACTTCAACTACAACAAATTACAAACAGTGACGATCACGGATGTGTTTTCATCTGACAATGATACTTACTCCAACGAACTCGTAGGCAGTAAAGGACGACCAGTAGCTAAATAAATTAAAACAAGAAATAATGTAGCCACATACAATTTTTGAGTTCATTGCTGGACACAAGCCTTTTCATAAATGCTTGAAAAATGTGTCCATGTTACAGTGTGGTCTTCAAGGCAAAAGTGAATAGTTACTTGAAGCGACAATAGCTTAAGGTGATGTGGGCGCCAAAAGCAGACGCTTTATAGGTGCGCAGAAAAACAATTTTTTATCATTAACAACTACGAATCCACATTTTTTTTAAATTATTATGAAAGCTAAAGATTTTTCTTAGTGAATTATGTTGACCAAAACACGATTGACACATTTTGACTAGATAGAAAAAGATCACAAAGTTTCCTCAAAATCTACAATTTTAGGTACGTCTACTAAGTGAAAAAACTGTTTCATTCGAATGTAATGAAATCAATTACAATTAAATTCAGGCTATGTGTTTACCAGTAAATACGTGAGCGAACTGTGGTTATTTTTTAATAAAAGAGTATTTATAATTTTAAAACGAAATATCAAATAAATATTGTGCGATTAAATAGCGCGCGGGCCAACCAAACAGTCCATTTAAAGTGCGAAAAATCTGCTTTTGGCTCCCACTTTACCATAATGGTTATGGGTTCGGACATATGAATAAGAAAGTTATGTATCGAATCCTCGATTTCACTATTGTTTAATCGCTCCTAACACGATTTTTACTTGTAGTGGTTAATTATTAGGCCTAGGCTTTTTTGTCAAACAAATTTGGCTACATTAAAACTTAACATCAGGTGGGATAACAATCAAGCTCTGGCTGTCATTTTCCCATTCTTAAAACACTAGGCAACATTAGTCAATACTTATATGTTTTAGGCTATAGGGGCTAAGAGCTCATACCAATAATGCATAAATACTACACATTGATAAAACTAATGCTACAGGAATCTCCGACGATTTGGCTCGTCTTAGAAAAGGTCTACGTACAGCCGCAGGCTGATCATGATAGTAATGTGTTATTTATTATTATTAGAACCAAGTTTGTTTAATAAATAATAAATCATATAAATATGTAAATACATATATTACAGCAGTGTTATAAAATGTTATAAGTCAAGTAATAATTTGGAAAATGTTACGTGTTCACATTTAATTTCTTGAACAGTAATAATAATAATATTTGTGATACATAAAATTATAAACACTTAAATCGTTTCTAGTATATTCTGAGATCATTGCTCCGCCATCGTCTCCCATGAGATCGTATTTTGGGTAGCGTTTTATACGCGACGCATGCCTGATTCTCGCAATACATATTTATGATACCTCCTGATTCTGTACGGTAGAAACGGAAAGAATTTTACGGTTTCTTAGATAGGTGACCGTGTGGAGTTACATGCGCTTATTTTTTGTTTATGTATACATACTCTAAGATGGTTTAAAATTTACATAAATTTCGAAGCAGTGTAAAGGAAATGTTGATTTTGTACTGAACATAGGCAGTAACATTTTAATGTTGGTTTTCTTTTAAAAGTGTATGACGTATAGCATTTTATTTCATTTTGAATTGTGTATTAGTTTCTTATTTCAGCTCAAGCGTAGGTGTTATAAATACCTTTAGGCTAACACAAGATTTTTTGAAAACCAGACGACCGAATATTTGAGACAAAAGTGTCTATGATGTCTAAAGTCGAGCTTCGCTGGAGGCAAACATTTGTTATGAATCTATTGTTTGTATCCTAGACAGGTGTATTACGTGCTTGGATAATTTTAATCATAATATTGTATATGTGGTACGAAGTCGGATTTTACTTATAGCAAAAATGATATCCTAAATTAGATCTGTGAAATTTATTTTTATTAGTATTTGAGCTATATTAACCATAAATAAACGCCAGTAATATGTAATCTTCATAACATAGAAAGATATTTTTAATTTCGAAAAGAATATAATATCTATATTTCTTAACTTCTAAATTTATGTATAAACAAACAACTTATTTTATTTAATTTATTTAATTTATGTATAAACAAGCAACTTTGGCAATATTTTTCGCAATTGTCAATTATTTACATTAATCAAGTCTTGTCGTTGTTTTATATTTGAAGAATAATGACAAAGTATACAAAAAATTCTAATAATAGGTAATATATTGAGAAGTCTGAAAAAAAAAACGATTAGATACCTATGCTCTACATATACATGAAACACCATAGTAAATACGTATAGGCCTTTAATTGTAAATGATCAAGTGTCGTAAGAGATGACAGATGCATTGACATCTTCCTGACAACTCAAAATAGTAAAAAACTGCTATTTATAATCCGCTTGTCAAGCGTGGCAACGACGGCAATTATCCCTTCCAATTCGACTATCAAAAGTCCTATTCTGGAAAAAAGCATAATTATGTATGTGATGGTATTGGAATGTATATTAACACACATATTATTTCGTGTTTCATAAATATAGCAGTCATTAAGATACATACAATTTAGAATATTTAAAAGACGCATTATATAAACAAAACAGGCACTCGTAATTTTACATAGACATCTCGCACATAAGTCATAAACTTCTTTACATTTCCACGTTGCAGTAACTGGAGTAGTCATAAATATGTATAGCAGCATGAACGAGGCACGCACCAAGCAAAAGAAACGTTATCGAAATGTATTGTTGCAAAGCATATTTATAAATGTTTGGGAAGACAAAAAATAATAAGTATAAAAATATTTAGAACATACAAAATATAAGCAGTATATTCTTTTCTATCAGCTCATAAAAGTGCAATTCTTACACGTGTCATACAATTATAATATTTTTATTATAGATACCGGGTCAGCGTAATCACTGGATTTCAAGTCCAGTGACAAAACGGCTTGCACAACTGAACCGCAGCCACCAGCACTGATCGAGTTTACCGACTGTTCACTGACTGACTAAAAGGACGGCATTTCACCATCTAATTCTGACTTGTTGGCTGACGATGAGACCTGACGATTTTTTGGCGGAGACGGGGACGCAACCAATGATGGCATTGCCTTACCCAGAATAACGAAACGGCATCGGCTCAATTACGGAATTGATTTGGACGGCATTTTATCGGCGCTCCTACAGACGAGGCGGGGGGCGAAATTTCCTACCGTTACCGTTACAGCCTACCAAAGTTCACTGCTGGACATAGGTCTCCCCCATAGATTGCCTTATATTTGCCATAGTTGCCATTTTTGGCTAGAGGTTGGTTGTAGTCGTTATTAGGAAGATGCTGCTCCCTATTTCAGATTTGTTTCTCTCCGTCGCCTCTTACGACACCCACGGGATGGTAACCTTACACGTTTTTAGGGTTCCGTAGTCAACTAGGAACCCTTATAGTTTCCCCATGTCTGTCTGTCCGTCTGTCCGTCCTCGCTTAATCTCTGTGACCGTTAGCACTAGAAAGCTGAAATTTGGTACCAATATGTGTATCAATCACGCCGACAAAGTGGTAAAATAAAAATTGGAAAAAAATGTTTTATTAGGTTAGCCCCCCTATATGTAAAGTGGGAAGTGATTTTTTTTTAATTTCAACCCTAACGTGTGATATATTGTTGGAAAGGTATTTAAAAATGAATAGGGGTTTACTAAAATTATTTTTTTGATAATGTTGAATTTCGGAAATAATCGCTCCAAAAGTAAAAAACAATGTGTCCCCCCCCCCCCTCTAACTTTTGAACCATAAGTATAAAAAATATGAAAAAAATGTGGAAAGTAGAACTTTATAAGGACTTTCTAGGAAAGTTATTTTGAATTTGGATGGAAACAACAGTTTTTGTACAAACTCATAAGTGGGAACACTTACTGTGACGGACGGGAAACTACGGAACGCTCTTGGCCGCTTTTTTTAATGTTTGATTTATGTTTGGTGTTAAAACTACATATACATAGAATTAATAATTTTTTTATATCAATGTTTCATATGTACACCATACAAAAATTACAGATTATGTATGCAAAAGTATGCCTAGATAAGACAAGATAAGACAACCAATGTACGTTCGTCTTGCACATATTTTTATTTAAAAAATATCCTTTTTGTTTTTGAAGTAGGATTTACTTTTAAAAAAGTTTTATTATTACGTATGTGTTCTGCATTAACATACTATGCGGGGAATGTGAATAGTACACAGTTTACCGCGTATGTTGATCTAATTTGGCGTAGTCTGGAAAGTTGTGTGACGGCAACACATGTTACGTAAAATTAGAGATTCATATTAATTAAATATGTGCAAGATGTTGCTTTAATTATTATATGTATTATGTGAATATAAACGATAATGTATTATTGTCGTTAGGTATTTGCGAACGAATGCTAATATTAGAATTAAATTAAAACATAAGATGAGAATTAAACTTAATTAAAGAATAATATATAAACTTGGTTACCGTTACAGCCTATTAAAGTCCACTGCTGAACAAACGCCTCCCCATAGATCGTCTATCATAGTAAATATATTTCGTAGTTGCCACGATTGGCAAGCGGGTTGGCAACCACAGTTTTTTTTGTCGTTATTAGGAAGACGCTCCTTCCCATCCTCTAATTTGTTTCTCTCTGTCGCCTCTCATGACACCCACCCACTTACCTTTCTCTATCTTCTTCTTTAAGTGATTACTGAAGCTCGGCAGTCATCCTCCTAAATTCTTCTTTGTTCAGGTCTAGCATGAACAGATCTTCTACTTTCTTTATCGCGGTCCATTTCCGGATGTTATAGGGCCAGGACATTTTCCTTCTACTAACACTTCTTTTACCCGCTACTTTGCCCATCATAATAGTCTGCAGTAGGTGGTAACATTCATGCCTTAGCACGTGTCCTAGGTACGCAACTTATCTCTGCTTGATGGTTTTTACAAGTAGGGGCTTACTTCTTTTTGTCTGCTTGAGGACCTAAATGTTGGTAACTTTGTCTGTCCAACTTATTCGAAGCATACACACACACATCTCTACACGTGTTTAATGTTTGATGTTAAAATAAACCTAGTTATCTAAATTTTTAAGTAAATTAAAAAAATATATAAGTATCTATATATGGTTAATTATTTTCTTCTTCAGCTTTTTAAGTTTTATAGCCATTTTTATTAAGGGTGTGCCTACTGGCTTGCCTTTAAGTTCATTTACTCATTACCGCCTATTCAAAGTGCTTTTCTGAACATAGGCGACGTTTGATTGTTTTTGAATGTGTTTATTGTTAATTTGACTTAATAAGTTCCAAATACAGTACGGTAACTACCTACATAAGCGTCTCATCGTTGGTCACAGGCCTTCTCTGTTTATTAATAAGGTAATGCAGAAGATAAAATTTTGTGTTCGTGAACTTCAAACATTATTATGAATATTATTTTAACATGTGTGCAAGTTATAAGGATAACTTACAAAAAAAAATCAATCTTCCGTATGTTTACACGTACCAGGTGAGGCTAAGCAGTTGCAAGGTCCAACTGACTATATAAATTCATAATCGATAAAGAATTTGTATACAAGACGCCTACAAAACAGGCCGAAATAAGATAAAATTGCGGTCACTATGGTTGATTACGAGTATATAGTCATTGTAACAATATTCACTATACCATATCGTCCTGTTGTTAAGATATAGAGAAGGTAAGAAGCGAAAAAGGCGAAACAAACCAGGAGTTGGGCAGTGTTCCTCATAACAACTAGAGGTAGAAAATAAAATTTATTGGTTGGTTGATATTCCAACTTGCCATTCTGCTAAAAAGGGCAAGTGTGTGAAAAATTCCTTTATGAAGCTATCTATAGGGAGGCGCTGGACTATGATAGACTTTAATAAATGATAATTAATACTATATTATTTCCTAATCTTGCAACTATTTGAATCATAGAATACTATAATACATACATAATAGAACGTGGGAGTGGTCGGAGCCCGTGTAGCCACTAAAATATCACTAACTTGTCAATTCACACGTATAACTGTCAACACGAGATGTGTTTAGACGTTAGACGTTACAATAGTTTCCAAGTTTTCAAATTTCGCTTGCAAATTATTGAGAAAATGCCAAATTGCACACTATTTACAAATAAATATGTATTAAAATTTAAACGATTTTTTTAATGATGATCAAGATCACACATTAATCAAAAGTCTAACATGTTTAAATTTACTCAGTCCGTCAACACAGCGAATCGGGTTCTTAGTAGTGATAAATACGGCATAATTTCTTGTATGTGTGCTCAAGACGACGCCGACTCTTGTACAAAATAAGGTTGAAAGCCATTCTATTGTATATTATAGTATTCTATGATTTGAATAGTGCGGCGAAATTCTCGTAATTTGTTGTACTCGTGAAGTAAAAAAGGCATACAAACGGAAAGATCAGAAGTTTGAGACAATAAACTATAAGATCGTCTATTCACCTACAAACTGAACACTATTTTTGAACCTTTTGTTTGTTAGCTACTTTACTTTAGCCTACGAGTTTCTTTCTGTTCTATAACCGTTATGCAAGAGCTACGCTAACGCTTAACGCGTTATTGGATACTAAATATCGGTTTTCAGTGTTGGAATTTCTGAAAATCTTTTCTTAGGCTTCATTATAAAACAAATCTACTCTAAAAAATCATGCTTGTAGCTACAGCTAGTTTAGGCTCAGTGTTGATGATAAGAATTTTGAAATCCTAACGTATTGGCATCACAGCGTTATTGCGTGCCAAATGTATGGAAAATTATTATACGAGATATTATTAACATTTTTTTTAACTTTCTGGGAATGTAAGATAAAATCTTACACATCTAATCTTGAATGTCATGCTATAAGGTCCGTTTACATGATTCAGAATTAAAAGACATTGTTATGATTTCGTAAATACTCCTGCATGGCGCTCTCTATTTAAAACAGTATATTATGTTACATGTGATCTTATTAAATTAAATATATGATATTTGGCTGTCTCCATCATGTTGTAAACGCCATTGCTGATCGTGTTTCTGCCGAGAACTTCTTAGTAGCAGCCCAGAGGCAGGAAATTGCGGGTGTTTCATCCTTATGCCTCGGTAAGTACGTACATTTAAATCTGTAAAATTGAAAATTATAAAACTGCCGGTTTCAAACATTTTACTCGATAGTAAATCGAAAGCCTAATGCAGTGAAAAACAAGTTATGATATATAAAAATAATTTCGTTTCGGTTTTTAATTAATTAACACTTTTTTATACAATTAAAAAAACGTATTCCATCATTAAATGCGTTCCGTTGCCGTGAGGCAGTGTCAGAGAATCCACTCTCCCAAAGCCACAGCCAGAGGGAAAACCAAATGGCAGATGGGCGAGACATCTTCTTGATAGGGGTAATGACTTCTTATATTTACCCCAACACTACACATAATATGAAACTAATTTTACGGTTTCTATCGTGTTTAATTTTGAATTTTTAATTCCCGACGTTTCGACACAAACTCAACCAACTATCAAGACGCCAATAGTGGTCACGGGGGGGGGGGGGCTGAATTATTTGACGTCCTGATGTCATAGTTAGCCCGGCTACCTTCAGTTTTAGAATATAAATTTTTGGTAAAGCTCCCGAAACGACGGGAATTAAAAAGTCAAAATTAAATACGATAAAATCCTTAAAACTAATTTAATGTTCTTGATAACGACTTTATCTATACAAATAAATAAAATTGAAATGTCTGTTTGTAATGTCAAAATAGCAACTCTTTACTAAATACGTATGAAAATACATGTTGTACTCATAACAAAAAAAAATTTTTAAATTTTTGTATGTCCGTATGTTTATTCCAGCTAATCTCCAAAATGGCAAGATCGATTTTATTGGGATTTTCACCGGTGCTTAGCTGATGTTATAATAAATATAGTAGGAGTAACTTAGGGTACTTTAAGTTTAGAAAAAAATTATGGTTCCGCGCAAGAAGTAAAACCTAAGAAATCCAATCGTAATGATTTCTTATATTTACGCGAATATTACGTGAAATTACATTAAATGAAACTAAATTTACGAATTTTATCGCGCTTAATTTTAACTTTTAAATTCCCGAATTGAACATTAATTTTTGGTCCGAACTACGTAGAACGAGTTTCAAAAAATGTTGAGAAACGTCGGGAACTAAAAAGTTAATTAAAATAAAACGAGATAAAATCGGTAAAACTAGTTACTATTAAATATAAAGTAAACAACCAACGCCAACCCGCCCAATAAGCATGTCTGATGACAAAATATCCTCCTATGAGCAAATTTATAAATAAAACGGAATAATTTTTATTCAATATGAATGACAATAATAACTATGGAAATTCAATTGTGGCTACCACTGTTCGGAAAAAAAACCTCTGCCGTGGGAAGAGCCAGCAATAAACCCAGCTAGACTTCTTAAGCAATAATTTAAAATATAATATGTTATACGCAAATATAAATGATTTAATGACTAGAAACTAAATCTGTGAACATGTTTTTTTTTTTTCAAAATATAAACAGACCAAGATTTCACTTCATATAACGATTTACTTTAAAGAAGACTGAAATCGTCGACTAAATGCTTCCAGTAGTACGCAGAAGTACAAGGCGCGGTCTACTCTTCGTACCAGCCTATGATATTTGGGTTTAGCGTTTTCGGACAAATTTTCCGTCATTTGTTGGTCGCCAGAGCCTCGTCACAAATAACAGAACAAACCGCGTGCAGGTAAAGTTTTGTTGTCTGGTTTTTGGATTTGGAGAAAATTCTAATTTTCCATCACACTTGCTATAAATTCATTGCTTTCTTTAAATTATTGTATTCAAATTCCTTATTTGTTTAAATAGGTATATAAAAACAACAAAATGAACAACTATTATTTTGTCATATTAGTCTTCCATTTTTAATTGAATATTTTTACGTGTCCCATTCAAGTAAACTCATTCCCTAAGAGAACGTACAAGCAATCGAAGTAATAGAAGTGAAACATGGAACGTTAGTAAAATCTCATGTATTTTCACCGCAAGATTATATCCAATCAGCTGAATTATTTCTAAAATCTGTTACTGAGTGCTAGTTCTAGGAATATAAGTGTTAGTCTTATTGCAGTATAAAATTTGTAGGTTTAACTTAAAACAGTATGTGTTTGTTTTCTTTTCAGCTGCCTTGTTTAATTATAAGCTGCGACGCTCAGTTTTTTATTAGACCCCAGGGGCTTTATAAAAACAACTATTCCCACACACCAGTTTCTCATGTATCGTGTTGACAATACAAAATTACATACTTAATATAAAAAACAATATTTTTTCTTCGATTATCTTTTACATTAAATAATATTTTAAAAATAGTATAATATTTTGATATGATTTTTTAAATTTAATGTCATATTTATTATTTTTCTTTACCGACTAAAATCGAAGAGATCTATAAGCATATTTGAATTTATAATTAATAATAACACAAATAAATTAAGGTGTTATAATATTCTGCAAATAGGTTAATTATTTAGTAAATTACTATATTAAGCATAAAAAATAAAAAGAGTATAGAAGTTGTGTATTATAACTTAATAATCTCAAGTGCAACTGAAACAAAGAATGAGAGAGATCCATTGCACTTTTCTTTATAATTTCCCTTACCGGTAAATTTAATGGCCGTCTTCATCAAGCGTTAACAGTCCATTTAACAAAAATATTAACTGTTTTATTTGTTACTTAATGAACAAAGAAACAATAAACGATTTGAGATAAAAAGCAAGCAATAAACTGAAGTATCTTTTTCGTCGGTTGGAATATAAATTAATTTGATGTAAATGTTGACATTGAACTTAGCGGAACTTAGCTCCATACGTCTTTTCATTATTCCGTTTTGTAACATTTTGTAACAGTACACTTCTATTCATTGTGGATGTTTGTCAATACGTTTAATGCCACGCTTGATCGTCGCGCTTTGAACTGAACTATTTAAAATAAAAAATAAAAAAGGTAACCGTGTTAAATTACGTAAAAATAGTTTTATTCAACAGAAGATTTTTCATTATCTACTTATTATTCGAAAGACTCCACCTTATACGTGGTAGAGCTATATTAGGAGTACTGTACTGTCAAAAATCACTCGCTGTAGCTATATTAGAAGTAGATTTGTAGCATGAATGGATCGACTCAACCGGCGAAGGACCACTCTCTCACAGAATACCAGCGCAAAATAGCAGCTACACGCTGCTGTTTTTCATATGATAAGTGGTGAGAACCGGTGAGTCTTTTTACTGGAAACAAGGCGTTCCATCTTAATCCTCACGAGTGACTATGCATCTGAATTTTGATTCATAATCAAGGATAAATGTAGATGTTTATTATAGACCACAGCAACCTCTAACCATTAGGTGGACTGTGTGCTCGTTGGTTGCCCTGATTCTATAAAAATCTCCTGTAAACATAGTGATTATATACTCTTCAATCTCCAGGTTGGTGTCGCTCTTTACACTCACGAGACGATATAAGTTAGTGGATATTCGTACGCTGCCACTAGCACACAGCATCTTGTAATTATTTAAACCAAAACTATTTAATTATAACGCTTATCAATATATTCCCTTTGCAATAAATAATATTAGTTTTCAAAAGAACTTAAAACCACACATTCATTATAAGCAGTGATGATTCATGTAAAAACACTAGGTTATCGTTATGAAATAATTTTGTCACTGATTGTGAAATTTAACACTTTTCAGACATCCGGAAGTGGGTAAATCACACAAACATACATAGTAAATCTAATAAAGGCGTCTTAACAATCTTCATCAAAAGATTACATTGAACATAGACTTCACCGTAAATGGCCTAATGGTGAAAATATTATCCTGGTCGTTACGCTTGGAGAGCGCGTTGGTAACCGCAGTTCTTTTATTACTTTGAGGTGTCATCAAGAACAAGCAGAATGTTTCACTTTCCCTGGGTCACCTGTTATGACAATAAGGGAATGAATTATATGACTGTGGGCTCGTTTGTCACCCTTCTCCTATAAAAAATGGGGAAGATTATCATTAGTCGCCACTATAAATAACTTTCCCATATAACTTGAAAATCGAATTATATTTTAATATAGTTGCGTATTTTTCTTCATAAAATATTAGGTGTCTTCACCTTAAAGAGGGAAAAAACCACGCGATTCCCGAAATCTTTCCAGACGGCTCTAAAAGTCAGTCCGGAAAAACTTAATGATTGCGAAAAGGTAAAAACAAAATCTTAGTGAAAATGAGCTCTGAGTCTGCCAAGCTGTATGAGGTATTATAGAAAGGTTGTAGGTTTATTTGAGATAAAATAATTTTGATGAACCATATTACACTAATTTAAGCGAAAAAATTTCCGAAAATAACATATAAATTTGCATACGTTTCATTTTACTCTAATTTTTATTTTTATTTTTGTGTATGATGCTATGTTACTCTTGAGGACTAAGATGGAATACATCGTTACAAAAAAGCTCTCCCATTCTTATCTAACCATACTTATTTCACTATTCATTGCGACATGTTGCTGTTTCTTTACGCTGGTATTCCAAGACTTTCCCGGTCTAGCAACCTCATAAGAGCTGTAGCACTGGTGTGTACATATAACGGATATAACAAGGCTTTACCATGTGTAAAACATATTTATTTATTCATCATAAACAAAATATCGTGAAGAAGCGCATTTATGAGATTTAAAAAAA